>OY744528.1:31891027-32108527 GCA_963556195.1 Sepiola atlantica
ATGGATAATTGAATGTTTGAAAATATACAAAATACCCGACAGGATAATTAATCTTATTAAGAAAGTAATGATACCATGTAGACTGGAACTGACAGCCGGAGAACAACACCTGACTGAGATAAAGATACAGAGAGGCGTTTTCCAAGGAGACTCCCTATCACCACTACTGTTTAAATAGCTATGATGCCACTCAACTACATACTCAGAAGATGTGATGCCGGATACAAGTTTACAGACACAGAACTGAGAGTAAACCACCTGATGTACATGGACGACTTGAAACTATTTGCAAAAAGCGAAAAAGAAACTGTAAAAGCTGATAAATACGATCACAATCTTCAGTCAGGACATCCAAATGGAATTCCGAACGGAAAAGCGTGCACTACTAGAAATAAAATAAGGAAAACTGGAGAAAACCAAGGGCATGAAACTCCCCAACCAAAAGGAAATAAGGGCGCTAGGCGAATAGGGTAGCTACACATATCAACTCCACAGAAAGGAAAGAGAAGATTAGAAAATAATATTTACAAAGAACAACTCTTAGAAACTAAATTATATAGCAGGAATCTAGTAACAGGAATAAACACCTGCGCAGTAGCACTAATAAGATACTCTGGACAATTCATAGGCTGGGCCAAAGAAGAAGGCACCGTGGCCAGAGGACTAGAAAACTAATGACCATACACAACGCACTACATCCAAAGGACGATACGGACAGACCTTACATGAAAAGAAACGAAGAGGGAGTGGATCGGTAAGGATAGAAGAATGTGTAGAAGATCGAAAAAAGAGCGGTAAAAATACATAACTTAGAACACGGAAATCTTTATCACCACAGCAAGAGACGAGCAATTCAGGAAGCACCGAAACCAGAAACAAAACGGCAAGAAAAGAAAAGTGGAGAGAAAAAACAACTACATGGACGCTTCAGAAGATTGACAAGAGAAGAAACCAACGAAAATAGCTGAGCATGGCTAAGAAATGGACACTTGAACAGAGAAACGGAATCTTTAATTATAGCTGCACTGAATAATGCGATTAGGACAAACTACATTAAAGCTAAAATTGATAAAAATCCAGGAAAACTATAAATACAGACCGTGTGGACAAAGAGATGAAACAGTAAATCATATAATAAGTGATGTAGCAAACAAGCCTAAAAAGAATACAAGAACAGACATGACTGTGTGGGAAAGCAATACAATGGTAACTGTGAACCAATTGAATTTTGAATACGCAGACAAATAGTACAAACATAAAGCAGAAACAGTACTGGAAAACGAAAAACACAAACTCATCTGGAATATGGATATACAAACAGATAAACTCATACAATCAAGGAGACTGGATGTTATAATAATCAATAAGAAGGAAATATATTGTTAAATCGTAGACTTCGTCGTTTTAGCAGGCCCCAGAGTGAGGACCAGAGAAACAGAAAAACGAAGCAAATACACGGAACTAGCCAGAGAACCGAAAGAAATATGGAGCATGAAGAAAGTCAGTATAATACCAATAATCGTAGGAGCGCTAAGAACAATCCCCAAAAACCTGGAAAAATGACTAGGAGAAATTGGAATCAAAGGGATCGTTGAAACTATACAAAGGACGGCAATGATTAAAACAGCTGCAATCTTAAGAAAAATCCTTGAAGGGTCACATGGAATCTACAACAGGAAAAAACAAAACCACAGAAAGAACACCACATCACAAACAAAGGAACAGAAAATGCAAGATACATCACTTCATGAGCTCCCCCCCCCCCAATAAATTACACCAGCCTCAGCTGATACGACACAAAAATGAACAAATGAATATAAATAGCTAGAAACACCATAAGCTCCATCCGACAAAAGATGAATAAATAAAAATGGTACCAACCTAGTCTGACACCACACACAATATTTGCATAGGATCAAGGATGATGAGAAGACCGAGGAGAGACAGCACAAATCAGACCTCCACTGGAAGTACAGAGAGTGCTGGGACATTGGGGAGGCTTATTGCCATCCAAACCCCAGAGAAGACTATTGGTCTTTACCTGCGAGAAATCAATCGTAAACGGCTGTTGCGATACTACAAGGTTATTTGCGGTAGCTATCAAAAAGAGGTGAAGAATACTGGAAATCTGGAGAGACTTGTCACTCAGACTCCAGGGTATACCACCGGTTGTCGGCAATCACTGATGATCTGTGTGAGAACTCTTAGTGAGTACAATTAATAATGCTAATGATATAATAATAATGATCGAACTGGTAATAATAATATTACTTGTATTTATAATCATAATAATAAAGGAGATAAAGTTAATATTGTGATAAATGAATTATGGTGGAATAAAGGTACATATGAGACGGTTCATTCATCGTCATCGTCATCGTCATCATCATCATCATCATCATCATCATCATCATCATCATCATCATCATCATCAGCATCATGTATTTCAGGGTATTCGGACGTAATCGCCTGAAAAGTTAAATAACATTCCTTTGTAAAACAGGGGGCTGAGGGTGTTAATCGTCAATAATACCAACACTTTTAACATTTTTATTCACGCCTTAAAAATAGCATATAAAATTAGACAATTTTAAAGAAGCTATTCATTTAATTTTGCATGGGAAGGGTAAACACGACATAACCAATCAATTGCTTCATATTAAAATTTGAAAAGAAGATGTATGATTAGATAAGTATAAGATGAAAACAACTATTAGGTAAATTTGACGATGAATAGCCTCCGCTAAATCTTACACCCTAAATTAAACTCTGCTTTTTATACGATTACGTATGAACAGTGAACCCTTTGGAAAACGGAAAGAAGAAACAAAAACAATTAATTTAGAATTTAGAATGGGCGATCAGTTTAATATACATTTAACGTGAAATGAACCTCTCATCTCCGGGCACATGTAACTTTTGAGGGGAATTAAGTAATTTTTTTACAACTAACCCTAAGTCCGAGTTGCAAGGTAAAAAAAAAACGACACGTAAAGTAAACTCATTCTTCCCCTACGAACTATGAACCTACGAAAGTTAAATGCTGAAATAAATAAACACGCATTTTTAAAGCGTTTCGTAATAAAAGTATGTTTGAAATTCAAGGTGGAGAATAATGAATGCTACTTTTTTAGGAAAAATACGCTTTAAAAATGAGACATATAAAAATAAGTTTTTAAAAAAATCTTGTTCTGATTGTCGATTGTTGTGGAGGCGGTTGTCAAAAGAAAGTATTTCTATTGTAGGTGGGGGCACGTTCTTTGAAAAGTAATGAACATGGTTCGATATTTTGTAATTTATTTATTACCTCTTTAATTAATTAATGTTGATATCGACAAAACTATTCTATCTATATGGGATATAGGACAATTGAATAACAGCAAAACATATTTATTTTGAAGTCTTTAAAGAATGAATTATGCAAATTAGGTAAACAAAAAATTGTGTTTGCAACTTTGCTTGATTATAAATATAGTATTTAAAAAGATTATAGTGTATTAATTATTTGAATTAGAGCAACTACTCTTTATTGGAATACATTATTCATAAATAAATAAAATATTTCGCATTTATTCGTTCTTTTGTTTAATTTTACTTCACTCGAAGTTCGCAGAATTCAATGGGCATCATTCCTTTACTTCTCAAGCGTTGATTTGGTAAATAATAAAAGTTTCGCTGTATTCCAAAGCTTTAGTGTGGCTAGGCAAGCAAATATTTCAATCAGGCTGTCGTCTTACTGTTATGCTATCGACACACGCTTATTACAGTTAATAAAATGAACATGTTTACTATAATAATACCGTTACTAGGACGAGTAACATTAATTCCACAATCAGAACTGTTTTGCACCACTGTTCTGTCCATTTACTAAAGCTAATATAAAGATATAATAATATTAAACCTTATGTCTAGAATTCTTATTCCAATTTGAATCAAACTGCATTACATGATTTTGATTCTGGAAAGTGTCTAAAATTTTAGGCTTAAAATTAAGAAGAAATTGAGAGAGTTTTACTTAGTTTATGGCTGAGTACTATTTATAAAATTACATGCCAATTTTAAATATCTGCATGTTCTAAATGTGGAGGATGTGCCCGATAAATCTATTTAAAATACTCCAAAGAAACTGAGACTAGGAGAATATTTATTCATTGATGTCTAATAGCTATGGGTAAAATTCCACAAATACCTGAAGTGTTTTAATTTTCACTAAAGAGTTTAACCCACTTTTTACCCACTCTGCATGAAATTAAATAACACTAAATACAACCCACATTACGACCCCTTACGCCGATCATCTGTGTGTTAAATTAAGTAATAGCCGGTTTATTGGTTTAGAAATGAATTTTGTACTTATAAATATATAAAGATATACTTATACATAACTAAGTAAATAGAGATATTATGAATTCTAACAGTCAATAGTAGTATATTATTTTATTAAAAGCTATGTATTAGCATCATCTTTTCTGTTAGCAAGAAGTCTCATAAAACCATCGATTTCTTTCAGCACGTAATAAACTAAAGACACGAACCCTTTTCCTCAGAAGGCCTTAATCTATAATCGGTGTTTAAATGTGCTTGCTCATGATACCTGGTATTCTGTGATATTAACATGTTCTTATTCTTTTCGTTCTAATATTAGAATCAAATGCAAAACTAGAAAATGTCAGATACATTTTCACCTAACAGGTTTGTCGCTAGCATTTTTACAATTCTATATTAACTAGTAACTTCTTTTTAAATTTTAACCCTGAAAAACTACTGTTTTTAGAAATATAAATTCATTAATATTTGAAAAGATGCGGTTAGTATTGTTTTGAAGCGGAAAATAATTTTCTATTCTCCGATATTTTTAGTAAATCTTTGGGAACTAGATTACCCTATGTGTATAGCGTGTTTCGCTATCGTTGTTAAGCACACATCTTCTATATCTATAACATCCAATGTATGTGTGTTACCTATATACCAATGGTTATAAAATATACATTAAATCTAAAAGTGTATATTCATGCAAAAAATTACCGGAGAAGACAATGGAAGTTTTCCCGAATCTCTAAATGCACAAATAAGTTACTACAACGGTAGAACACCCTTAAAACTTTAAGTATATCTTATTTTTATGAAGTTCAAATCACATATATATAATTTTCAGGGAAGACAATGGAAGTAGTCCCGAATATCTAAGTGCCCTCTTAACCTAAGGAAACGATGGGGCCAATCTTTCCTACAACTTCAACTATATGTTATCTAAATATTATTTAAATGATATGTATGAAATTTTCCGGGAAGACAGTGAAAGTTGTCTCGAACCTTTACGCTACCCTCTATGAATTTATGTGCTGTATATCTATGTACACCCATCTCTTTATTTCTCATGAAGACAGAACCTATTTAAAACTACATATACATAAATCCGATTTCAATTACATTTAAAAACAAGCAAGCTAATACGGGACTAAGGGGGTTTCCCATATGTAGGCCGAATTTCTGTCTATTATAGTTATTGTTGTATTTAAAAAAGCATTGGAAACGCCTCCCACAATATCGCTAAATCTTTGGCAAAAATTCTATCACCACTACTAGGTACTATCAGTAACGCACACATAACGAATTCAGGTCATCACCTAAAAATTTACAAGATATTACTTCACATAACCATACTATGAACAGCCTTGATATCACTTCCCTATACACAAATATACCCTTAAAAAATGCATTAACTTACTCTCCAAATACTTAAACAAAATAAATTTCTCTTGTTCTCTGCCAATCAAAAGTATCATAGATATCATTAAGAATATAACTTCTCTTACTTTCTTTAAATACAACAATAACTATTATAGACAGAAATTCGGCTTACCTATGGGGAACCCCCTTAGTCCTGTATTAGCTTGTTTGTTTTTAGAATTCCTCGAAATCGGTCCTTTTTCTTGCCGTATCCCTAAAACTGCCACCTATTTTAGATATATTGACGATATTTTAACTGTTCTACCTATTAGTCATAAAATAGTAAGATTAGCACAAGCACTCAACAAAGTTGAACCTTCCATCAAGTTTACTTTCGAAAGTGAACAAAAAATTTCTTTAGCTTTCCTCGACAGTCTCATCCTTAAAAACAATAATAGCCTCTCATTTAAAGTCCATCGTAAACTAACCAACAAAAATGATTACTTACATTATTACTCACACCACTATAATTACATTAAAAAAAACATTATGATAATTGGCTTTTACCTTAGAGCTTTGCGTATTTGCAGCCCTGAACATCTCTTTCAGGAATACAATGAAATAGAATCTTCTTTCACAACTTTAAAATATCCCAAACATGTTATTCTTTCCGCTAAAAAAAGCGATCCAAATACATCTAAAAATATCAAAAATACTAATACAACTCCTAATACTACTAAACCAATTTTAAGGAATGTTTTCCTCCCTACTAATTCTCGTAACAAACATTTCTTCTTTTCTCTTCTCTTCCAAACATAGTTTCAGAATTATCCAAGCTACCTCACTCACTATTAAAAACATTTTACAAAAACATAAAAACAAAACTATGGTGTTTACATCTCCCACTCCAGCTGGAATTTACACTATAGCATGCGCCGATTGTGGGAAAATATATTTTGGCGAGACACAACGTCTGTTTAAGAAACGAATCTATGAACACACTCGTGCTATAAAAAATGTGATACCTCAGATGCGTTATTCACCCACATGATTTCTTTTGGTCATCACTTCAATACACAGAAGGCATTTTCAATAAAACATATACATGACTCTAAACTTCGGCGTCTCATAGAATCATGTTTAATACTACGTCATAATAACACAATTATTCAAAGACAAGGTTTCTATAATACTGTCACCTTTCTGCTAGATCGATTCTAAGTGAAATGAACTTGAATGAATATGACAACGGATAGCTTTTAATCCTTTCTCCTCCTCCTCCTCATCTTCCTTCTCCTCGACTACCTCTTCCTCCTTTGTTTTAATTCCTCCGTCATTAATTTTAAAATTACTACTAATTGCTGCCACTCAGCATTTTCAATCGGCGTTCGACAGTCAACTGCTGATTGTTCTCTCTTTCTTCTTCTTCTTCTTGTTCTTGTTATTCTTCTTCCCTTTTTTAATATTTCTTTATTTCTTTCTTTCTTTCTTCCTTTCTGCTGTTTATTACACGTGACTGTTTTTTTCCAGTTGCGTTCTCTGTATAAATCGACGTTCAAAATTCAACTGTTGATTTTGCTCACTTTCTTCTTCTTCTTCTTCTTCTTCTTCTTCTTCTGCTTCTACGTCTGCTTCTTCTTCGTCTGCTTCTTCTTCCCTTTCTTTAACATTTCTTTCCTTCTTTCTCCTTCTCTACTGTTTATAACACGTGACTATTTTTTGCCAATTGCATTCTTTGTATAAATTTGAAAGCTTTTCCGTTTTTAATGGAAGTTTGCCACCGATCGAAGATAGCCGTATTTTAAACGACCGAAATATTTCGGTATTACTATGTAACATGAGTTTTTGAGTTTATTTTTGCTAGTTGTTGAATTGCTTATCCTTTATTCCATTGTCATTTTTACATATCATCTGAAACATTGTTTCTCTTTTTCCTCATATATATATATATATATATATATATATATATATATATATATATATATATATTGCGAGATCCAACACGATTTGTTGTTGTTGTCGATCACTCTCCTCCGATGGCTGTGAATAATGACCGACTTGGTATGTACAAAGTTAAATTCCTTTTAAATGCTAAGCTAATTTCTGGTGGCCAACTGGTAACTCTCCTGACTGCGAATCAGTGGCAATTTGTGATCGGCGTTCGCGATCATCGACCGTCTAGAATTTCTTTCTGCGCTGACGATTGCGTAAGCATCAAACATCGATGTCTGTAGGTAATAAATAATTAATATGTACTTATAAATATTATATATATATATATATATATATATATATATATATATATGTGTGTGTGAGAGAAAGAAATACAGAGATAATTACTAATTTAACGACAACAGGATACCGTAATAATTAAATTAAACATGTATATAAGACATTTCTTCATTCATTTTCAATATTAGAGTGTTGTTCGATTTTTAGTATTGGCGACAGAAAGCCAATGAAAGAACAAAAAAAAAAAAGATATTTTAAATTATTTTAAATTACAGATTTTCTTAGTATAATTTTCTACCGAAAGCTGTATTTAAACATGTTTTTCATTCGAACCTCCAGGGTGTTATCACTCTGAACACGTGGTTTCGTCTATGTAAGGTTCGCAAAAACAACAATTATTTCATGTCATAGATGCACCAAATATTTTCAAATATGGACTTCTGTTTGACTTCAAATCAGTCATCCTGAGTCGGTCTTAAAATGAAAACAAAAAGTTGATGAATATATAAAAATATTTCGATTTTTACAATTTTATTTTCCCTATATATATATATATATATATATATATATATATATATATATATATATATTATAATTTAGAATTTTTTCGTATTTCTTGTACATTAACTGTTGCCTAAACAGCTCAAATCTAATTATGAAAAGCAATGTTTTGCACAGAGTGGTAACCGTTACTTCCCTTATTAAAAAGATAACCGTATCACGACTGTTGAGTGTTGATAGATGCTTTGAATGTTTCAATCTTAAGTTCAAAACCGAACCAATTGAATAGTAATCATCCATCTTACATGCATGCTATTATGTTTACTACGAAAGTAAAGGAAGTTATGTATTCGTAATTTCACATCATCGATTGCCGAGAGAACTCAAATAAAATTTCGAAGACAAAGGCTTTACGATAAGAGATAACTATTACCTCCCTTATTAGATACCTCATCATACGAGTGGAGAGAAAATGAAGTCATCTACTGAGAGTTGTTTACCATATGACGGCTCTTCACTGTGGCTAGACATGTCATCCTGCTCGCAACGAAATTAAAGGAAATTATTTTCATATTTTTACATTACCGCTGGCCGAAAGACCTCTAATCTGATTCCGAAGAGCCACGCTTTACTATAAGAGATACGAAATCAGATTACTTGTGTATTAATCAGACATCTTACCCGCATTCAATCGTGCTCGCCACGAAATAAAAAGAAAATATGTTTTCATATTTTTATTTACATTATTGCTTCCGAGAGAACTCATATCTAATTAGGAAGAATAACGGTTTGCGCTATACGGTGACTGTTACCTTCATTATTAGAGTGCTCAATATACAAGTAGGGAACGAATGTAGGCAATCACAGAGTGCTGTTGCGCCGTTTCACAGCTGTTCACTGTTATAAATATATTTTGCATTTCGTAAAAATATACCCGTCCACCTTTGAGTGAACATCGCCTTGATTATCCATTTCAGATCTGGTAAACTACGATATCTGATGTTATTCGGATGTTATCTGTTCATTTTCAGATAATAAGGTTTGCGCAATCGAATTAACGCTTCTTTTTGAAGCAAATATAGACTGAACGCATCCGCGCCAAGTGGAAAACTAGTACTATGTCTATGTTCTTGTCAGACCGAAGTCGCTGAGTGAGGTCGATCTAAATTGAGTTTGTGAAGCGCTAGAAGGGATCGCTTGATGGAACGGTCAATTTTCGACCAGCAACAAGAAATCAATGTAATGGAAAAGTAATTTACGACAACCTTATAAATAAATGTATTCGCATTCCAATCTAAGTTAAATACACCTCCAAGTGTTTAGAATTTGCGATAACAAAACACGTCCCTAATAATAAAAAGAATATATTACACTTTTTCAAAATGTAATATGGTGTGTTATATTTCGTGCACACATCATATATATATATATATATATATATATATATTATATATATATACATATACATACATGTATGTGTGGGTATATACATATCTATCCGTTCTATATAGTTATTGCTTTTAGCTATTCAGAATCTCAATAAACACACACACACACACACACACACACATATATATATATATATATATATATATATATATATATATAACTGTATAGGTATGTGTGTGTGTATTGGTCTCTTAGCACAATA
Organism: Sepiola atlantica; assembly: GCA_963556195.1. Lineage (NCBI taxonomy): Eukaryota > Metazoa > Mollusca > Cephalopoda > Sepiida > Sepiolidae > Sepiola > Sepiola atlantica. The sequence continues at coordinate 31,901,082 of OY744528.1, forward strand.
GGTCTATGAAGTATAGAGTACTGTTGTAATATTTGAGATGGTGAATCTTTGTCCTACTTGATAATATGCAAATACGTATCTGTAATTTTATTGGTCCCACCATTTTTTCTCGCAGACGTGATGTAGCTAGTCTCAGTCTTTTCTATGAATCATTTTATGACATCATCAGAATTGTCTGATTTATTCACCGTTTTCTTTTGTTCCAACTTGTGTGACTCGTTGGTCTAGTGGTCTTCATCAATTTTCTGTTTAGATACCCCATTGTAATACAGCTTCCTATTCCAGTAGCTTCCGTTACCAAACTGAATGGTTGTGGAACTTTTCCTGCTGACTGTTCACTCGTATCAATCGTCTTCGGCTGTTAGAAATCAAATTTTGTTTGCGATTTAAAAACATCGATTAAAAACTTGTAAGAATATAATCGTTACTCTTTACTTTATGAATTATAACATATCCTCGCGCCAGACGAATATACAAGGCGCGGCCAAATAAACAAGTCAGTTAGTATCCTCTTTACAATTATATTCTACGTAAACCACTTTTTGGAGTCTTTTCTTGTCAAATTAGTTCTGCAGGTGGCTATTCTTGACTTCTTAAATTTTCCCGAATAACGCCGGAATACTTTATTAAGGACGACATTGATGTAACAATTCAATATGTGCATATATGTGGCCAAAGTGTGTTAATAACCCATAATAAAGTTTTTTTTTTTGTTTTTATGAGAAGGTATGAAATTCTATTGACCTTAGTCTAAAAAAGACCAAGCCTATAGGTAGAATAAAACAGTAAAAAAAGAGAGTCTCACTAGCCTGGTTGGAATAGGAAACTCTATTATAACAATCACATCAACTATATTTGAAGTACTATTGAAACAACCTTTAGCGAAAAAATACCATTTATGTCGTAAAGACTTGGTGATAGATTCATTACGAAGAAATGCCAAGACGTCATTGTGTTGTATCAGTTCGATTAGATTATAAACAGAAAAAGAAGCTTATCAGAAGAGTCTCGACCTTAGTATCGTTAAAGGTCGATTGCATTCCCGTTTATTTAAAACCGACAGCAAACCAATCCTAAACTGTTTTAGTTTAGTCCCTTTGTAAAGAAAACACACAACTTGGCAAATGAACATTGCCCGCTTCTTTTCTTTCTATCTGATTCGTCCTTCTGTATCTACTTGCCGAATCGTTTGCTCTATCAAGTCTGATTTACGTTCATTATCAATTGAACGTTTTTACAATGTTACCTGACAGAAGAGTCAAACTCGACTGGAGACAGTGATTCTATACCACTATTTAACTAATATGACCGCGCTTCCGGTATAGACACCGTACATCATGGCGACAGTATAGAGTATCCTTACGGTGGTAAAATACAAATTCGGATTGGATGGTTGATGAATAAAAGAGCTACCGGAAATGAAATACTGTAGAACGGATATCCGGGGACGAGTAAGCTAAGAGAAACCTAAATCAACCGAGGGATGGGTGGAATGTCGTTTGACTAAATTTGATTGCTGGCCGTGTGTTCGCTACTCAGGAAATGTTGTCTGCAAACATTCTCAATAGGATATAGATTATGTTGCAACAGGAGGATATTAAAGATCAGTGATAACGAAACTCATATTTCTATGTCCTATTACTCTTCAAAAGATTTACTCGGGTGTATTTACACTAAGGGAATTGTAATTGGAAATGCTTACATATATGATATACTAACTGTATCTATACAACGTTGCCCGGGTGGAGAAATATTGCCGTGTGGCGAATATAGAAGAAAATAATTAAAAATATAGTAAACTTTACAACTAATTTTAAATAAGATTTTTTTAAAGAATACTTTTAGTTACCCCTTTATTTTATTGTTTATTTCACTAAATATTAATAATTAAATAAACAAATACATTTATGTTATATTTATTAATTTACGTAAAAGCAAGAAATACACACAGCTAGACACAATAGATCGTAGTTTTATCATACAGACGATTACAAATACTAGTTAATGTGATCAGTTACATGGTAGTAACTTAAAACATAACGATCAAGAGAAGTAACTCCAACATAGTTTACTGTTTCCAGGTATGGTAACCCGGACGTTTTTAGGCTATTGCGTTTTTTTCATGTAAATAAATATCCGATTAATAGCAATAAATCATAATAATAATAATGTTGCAGTCACGACTTAGATTTATATACCTAGTTTTCTAATTTACATTTTGAATGTTTTAAAAGAGTACACCGTTAATTGCAAACTTACCCGCTTACATCATTAGATAAAAAGAGCAGTTAAAATTGTTGGTATAATTGAGCATTTTTAACTACCATAACGATAATAAAAATGTAAAAAAATAGATTTACTTATATTTTAGTAAAATATATATTTTCTTATTAGATAGCGATGATGTAATGTTAAAATGAGTTTTTTTAATGATGTAAGTTGATATTTCTACTCATAGCCTTAATAACCAATGTGTCTATTTAAAATTTTTGCGTATTACAATAATTACATTTGTCAAAAAACAAAGCGAAACAAATATCGATCCGTCACCTTAAATGCTATTCAGGTTCTATATTGGAAATCATACAATATTATTTTATATGTTAGAATAAAACATTCAAATTTCAAGAATATTGACAAAATACACACACATATGTATATATATATATATATATATATATATATATATTAATTTAACGAGTTCAAATGTATACATTGATGAAATTAATTTAAAACCAATATTATTTTCAGAAGTGCTGAACACAACGTAGATCTTTATTATAACTGTGTTGGCATGTTGGAGAGCGGTTGCTTCTGATGCAAACTTCGAATATCCGAACCCTCAATCTTTGATTTCTTTTTGAACGATTTGTTTTGATTGTCAGCCTGTGGTCCCGGTGAGGTACACTTAGTATTGAAACATGAATTGAATTGTTTATTCAATTTTAAATGTTTATACTATATATATATATATATATATATATATATATATATATATATATATATATATATATATATATATATATATATATATATGTGTGTGTGTGTGTGTGTACGTGTGGGTTGTATATTTTATTTGCGGAAATTTGAACACATTTAACAATTTATAATGAAAATATTTTACCTAACTTCCAGCGGGAATCAGTTTTTCTTCGCAAATATGATGCCCCCATATAGCACGCGAAAGATTTTTAAAATGTATCTACAGACACATGTCAAGTCGTCTTACTATTCATAAAAAATAGCAAATTTCACAGCTGGGACAACAGGAAGTAGCACATAGCAATCTACTACGGAGCTGGAAAAAATGTATATGCGATATTTTCAACGAATTCAATTATATATACACAATTTTGTTTACATAATTGCTAAGTAAGAATAAGTTTTCTCTTCACCAATGTGATATAGGCAGCGGGATATTTAAAAAATATAATTATCTACGATCATGTGTGACGTCGTATATATATAAATATATATATATATATATATATATATATATATATATTTCCATTAATAAAAACAGTTTTTGAAAAAATATATAATTAAAATCCCTTGTTTGTGTCTTACTTCTCAACGCCGACATATTTCAATTTCTTGCATCATGATAGTCTTCTAATACTCTCCTCTCTATTTCTCATATATATATATATATATATATTTATATATATATATATATATATATATATATTTATATATATATATATATGAAATTACGTAAACACTATCTTTTAGTAAGGGTTAGATCTCTTAATTTAATTACTTAGTTCTCTCTGATTCTACCCCTTGTAGTAAACTATAGCTATCTGCTATATAGTTAAGCAATTTATGTTTATGTTTATAGTCAGCCGTTTAAAATGCCGACAGTTAACACCTATTTCGTGTTGTTAATTTATTTAGCAACTCTTATTAGGGAACACAAAAATAACCAATTTCTCGCTAAAGCAGATAAAGCACGAGGGATTTTTAAAATGCTACACTTCACAACATGAACAATATTTTCATCTTTTAAGAAGTGTATTTAGTTGGATAGTGATGTTCTTATTTTCTTGTTATTTGGGTTGTTTAATGAGAATTTGTGGTTCTTTTACCTGGCCTTAAAATCTGTATAGTAACCCCTATGTAACATTTATTTAGATTAGGGTTGTTATCTCAGAATTGAGTTGCTAAATAAACTATAGTTACACACTTTCCTAGAAAACGGGCAATTATTCCTATTTCTGCAGCTACATTCTTTGTTTTTATTGTTATTTTATTAGTTGTTATCCTCATTCTTTTATATATGTCTAGTATCAGTCCTAATTATTGTTTCCTATAACTAAGATTTATTGTGTTTTATTGAATATTTTATGAAGTGGTTTATTTATTGGAAAGTGTCGATTTAATAAGTAAATAGATGTATGCCTACTTTTAAATGTAACTAAGATATTAAATGGGGACGTATACCAGAATATTTTTTTCTTAGTGCTCCTATTCTTTTTATCTTAATATTCAATGCTGGTTGTGCTATACCCGCTATTTCTTAATGTGTTGTTGTATGCAAAAACCATTCCATAAGTAAATACTCAGATAACGTAAAAGAGAGAAAATAAAATATATTGCAACATTTATGTTTCATTTACGCCATGTTAATTGTAATCCAATATATATATATATATATATATATATATATATATATATATATATATATATATATATATATATATAATGTAAATAAAAGCCAAATTAGCAATACAAGATTAATTTTTTTTTCTTACATTAATCCTATCTATTACGGAATAAAATTCCTTCTTCAGGGGTGACCAGTATTGAGTCATTTTTATATATATATATATATATATATATATATATATATATATATATATATATATATATGAACGTATTTCATATAAATGCGCTTATGTTAGAAGAATATATTACGCATATATACATTTTATATATTTTTTTACCAGCGCTTAATACATGGGTATAGCAATGTAGTAGTATAAAATATACTTATGCCAAGTTAGCTGCATAGAACCATTTATGTTCCATCACATACGTTTCTGTGTAACTGACTTTACATGCGTATTTTTGTAGTAAGTCACCGTTCAGTATCAAGAGACAATAGACATTTCCTGTTAGTGTGACTGTGCATGAAGTCTACTGTGAAGCATACATTTGGCACTCTCCAACCGCAGTTCAATTGCTTGCGTTCTCTGACAAGGAAAATATAGGATGACTACAAGCAATGCCGGGTTAAGCAGAGAAAAACTTAAAAGTCTAGCCTACCCTACAATTTAGTCTATGTAGAGAAACATATATGGATTCATATCTTTGCTAAGAGTAGTATTTTCGTTACCGAAGTGTTCCACCAATAGAGGGCGTATATACAGACACCACACAGCTGTATATGGAAGGAAAGCGACATCTCACTTCAACACATGCTAAAAGTAACGTAGTCTTCTGCCCTGCTTGGAGTGTACATGCGGCTGTGAGCACTTGTGAATTTAATATTCCCTAGAAACTTTTTTAACCCACTCATTGTCAATAAAGCATAATATACCATGTAAGAGTATTAAGGAAAAAATCGAACTCGGGATGCCGAACACAGAGGACGCACCTATAACCATTGAATATAATCATCCCAGCAATAACAAATAAATCTGATTTAATTTACGTATTTCTATGTGTATGTGTTATATTTTCACTTACCCATGCGTGTGTACACTATTATACACACTGTGGTCGTCGTCAAACCGATGTTTTTGCTTGTCTGTTTACACATATCACTCGAAGGCCGATGTTGATTCATAAAAAAGTTTTATGTAAAAAGAGATAGAGTCGCAGAAAATATCAGGGCGACGGGTTTCTTATGTACGGGTAGGAGAAATAAATAGACAGATATATGAACAGATAGCTCGTTTCGCTACAACAATCAACACTGTTAACTCTGCCTTTTATCGGGGATAGCGCCTTAGACACAGCTTTTCTGTTTGAAATCTTACCCGCCAAAGAGACAAAAATTGTGTCTCCGGAAATCACGTGGTTTCACGACGTCCGTATAGGGTCACCTCTTACCCTTAAATTGTCACTCCCACATTTTTTTATCAAAACACGCCCCTACTTTATGAAATATGGTTGCCTTTAGCTTTGTTTTGAGTTATCAATGTTGTGGGACGTCTGAAAAACAACATAACTGTAACGTAACAAGTATTCACAATGTTACAGCTTACCAGTTCCGGTCCGATATGAAATATACTGAGTATTAGTTTAAAATGTATCCGATGGCGATGCTCCATTTTCCGAGCTTTAATGGGTGTAGGCCTGCCTCTAAATAACCAACTATTCCGATTTAACTCTTGCCCCGAATGATAAAACATGTCCAGGTCAGATCACGTCTAGTAAGTGTAAATTTCTATCAGTTTAGTACGATCCAATCTTTATGTATGTGATATTTTAATCTATTGATTCATCCTGAATGGCAATTGTATTTGTTTCTGGTCGAGTTTGATGCTTCTTTTCAAAATTGGATATGGAAGTATATATATGCGTATATTACAATTGAAAAAAGAAAAAAACAAACATGTAATTTATGTATACATCAACGTGTCGACTTTATTTCAAGAAATCCTCAGAATGATTAGTCTGCAAAAATAACGCGCAAGTACAAATATTTGAAATAGTAGCAGTAGGAGAAGAAAAGCTAAATAAATATGGGCTACAAATAGAGTTTAGAAGTAAGAGAAATTGAGTTAACTGTGGAAAGTGTGTGAAGGGGAAAAATGTAGCGGTCGGAGTCATTGAGACCATTAGAGTATATGCATATCCTATGTGTATTTGTATATGTACGTACGTGTGTATGTATATGTGTATGGGTGTATGCATGTGTCAGTTTAGTGTGTATCATTGTATTTAGTGAGGAGCGCATAATCTTCCTATGTTTCTGTATATTGATTACTATTTTTATTATGTTTCACCTTTTTCTGTTGTATTTTTTTGTATGTTTTATTTTTCTTTAACTATTATTATGGAAATACTTAAAAAGTTCATTCTACCTTCTAAGTAAGTCTCTTTTCCGCCTAACTTTGTATATTTTTGTTTTTAAAAAATATTAAATAAAGGCGTTTTATTATTATCATGATTATGGTGTTTATTATTATTATAATGTTATTTTTGTTATTTTTTTCATATTATTATTACTATTATTGATATTGTTACTATTATTATTGTTATTATATCATAATTATTATTGTTATTCTTCTTCTTAATATTATTGGTCCCCCGATTTATAAAATTGGGGGACTTATGTTTTGAGGCATTTCCGTCTGTCCGTCCGTACGTCCGTCCAGATTTTTCTCTGCAACCATCCATTGAATTTCTCTGAAATTTTGCATGAAGTTGTAACTTTGGTCAGGTTAGAAAATGACATTCTCCGATTTTTGAAAAAAAATCTGGTTAAAGGGCCCCGAAATGGCAAAAAAACATTTTTTGCCCCATAACTTTTCATCCATCCATTCAATTTCTCTGAAACTTGGCTAAAATGTGGAGGCAATTGTTCCTAATAGAAAATAAGTATCGTGGACCTTGGAAAAATCTGGTTCGCGCTCGCAGGAGGGGTCAAAATCCCCCCAAATTGCAAAAAATGACCCTTTTCTCCCATAACGTTTGATCCATCCATTCAATTTTTTTAAAACTTGGCTAAAATGTAGAGGCAATTGTTCTGGATATAAAATGAGCATCCTTGACCTCAGAAAAATTCTGGTTCGCGCCTCCAGGGGGTCAAAGGGGGGGGTCAAAAATGCCCTAAATTGCCCAAATTTATCGCATTTTACACTTGCCACATCGAGTCCCATACAGAGGGGGACCACGCACGCGCGGCTTGTTATTACTATTATTGGTATTGTTACTATTAGTATTGTTATTCTTGTTGTAATTATTATTAATGTTATTGGTATCCTTTATATTGTTATTGTTATTATTTATATTGTTATGATGTTATTGCTAATATTATTCTTATTGTTATTTTTATCTGTTAAATAGAATGTCTGTAGAGCATGATACTGAACTGCCTCGGACACCCATGGGCAAGGTTTTTGCTTCTATTACACGCCACTCTTCTCAGTTCATTCTACATTTGTAGTTCCTACCCTATCAACTACTCAAGCTATCTCCCAACAATCCTATGCATGACACAAAACAGCATCTAGCAGTCAGTCCCTTATTTGGAAGTTTGGGGGAGTGTAGAATCACAATGCCTCGAAGTGGTAGTAACTGTGATGCCACGATCAATGGATTACATAGAAAGTATCATTTACAAACTGTTTATAAAATATACGTTTACGAAACAAAATTAGTGCAAAAGTTGAAAATATGCATGTTAATTTTGACGGATGATTTTCATTTAGAGAATTTTTTTATTACTCAATGTAAAGGCGTCAGGTGCTATGTTGCGTGAAACATACCAAGTACAACGCATGTTAAAATGTAACAAGAAGAAACCCGTGAAGAATTATCGCATTAATGACAAATGGAGAAATTGTGTATAGAAGCAAGGTTGTCTGATTGTATCTGGCGGGGCAAGACAATCTTATTAAGGGATTGTCGTGCTTAATGAAGCTAATAAAGGCCGTGATCCTTGGAGATTAGCGTTGCATAAGTTAATCTAATTTGGCGAGAAAGAGGGGGAATATCATCCCGTGTTACCGTTCATATATTGATTTATTACAGAAAGCGTTTCAGGCTGAGCATTAAAACAGAAAGAGAAACACAGAATGCATTTTGTTCAAAAGCGCATATTAAGGATAGGGGGAAAAAGGGTGTAGATAATGGGAGATATCTAGGGTGGTGCCATTTTTTACTGCATCATCCAAATAATGAGTGTTTATATTAGTTTTCCTTAAAGCCCCTATAACCCTGGGAGTTACTCAAATTGCATTGGACCCTTAAAAAGTATAGGATCATGTAAATACAAATCTGCGTATACGTCATGAATTGCGATTGTTTATGAGGTCAGCATTTTTATGAACTACGAATGTTGTCTTTCTTGGGGGAGAGCGAGTATGAAGAAGAGAAAGTGGGGGATTGAATGAACATAACACGAGCGCATATTGTTAACATTTTGAATAATGTATTTTTTAAAGCATGTAACGTCATGTAATGAACAGTTTTCTACATTATATGAGAAACGTTTTAATTTTTGTATATAATATGTAGCTAACTTTATTTTGCAGGAGAGAGATTAATATTAACATTATATTAAAGAATCACTGTAACTTCGTAAAATCACGGTAATTAAAATTGTCAATTTTATTCAACTAAAATCTTTTTCTGCGTATCTGTGAGAGGGTATGTATGTTGTTATAGAGCACATGTTTCTCTTTCTCTTATATTTCATTATTCTCAATAATTTTATAAATAATGTGTTATTTATTATATTTTAATATTTTTTAACACAAATACATTTTATTATTATTTTCGAAATTATAAAATTAATATTTGTTTATTGTTAATTATACACCCAACTATTTTTTCTCTCAGAATTCTGGAGAATCCGGTAATTGAAAGGTTGTTCCGTTTACATAGTGCAATTTCTAACAGAAAAATAGGTGTGACTAGTTTTTGTTAACTTATCGTGGAGTGTTTTTTTTCTATTATTTATCGTAGGCTATTGCCCCTCATTATTAATTCCCAATTCTGCCATTTCTCCCTTTTTGGCGTGGAGGGAGGGTAATTTTTTACTTTTGTCATTTTTTTTTCGACGCCGAAGGTGAAGAGACGAAAATGATCGTAGGTAAACGTGACCTCGACTTCTATTCACAGATAAAAGAGAAGAAAAAAACTACGGAAATATCGGAAGGTTTTGTAGGTGGGAACGCTGAATTAGTAAAAATAATAAAAATAAAAATAAAGCCGAAGATCGAAATATCGCCAGAAACGTCACACAGCACGAGCCGCCATTTTCCGGGGAAGCAGACATGAACAAAAGCTGAAGAGAGTCCGGTAAAAGAGACTAATTATAGGTCCTTTTTGGGGATTTGAAAACGACGATACCGATGTACTGATCTTCTGTAATACTTATGTAAATAACTATTGCGCTCTTATATTTTAATTTCCTTATCTCCCACTTACAAGGGGCGTTCAATAAGTAATGCCCCTGACCAACTCCAATTGTCTGATCTAGATGAAATTTTGCATGTGTAATGATCTGTATATGTATGAATTATGTTGCAAAAACAGCTCTGAACTAATTGTGTTTTCTGATTTACAGGTGTTTGAACTGGTCGGGTGTGAAATGGAGCCAGTTGAGAATCGCACAGTGACCCGGTTTTTGTATTTGAAAGGGCGCACACCAAAAGAGGATTTTGATGAAATGAAAGAAACTTATGGTATTATGCCGCATGATATAACCTTGTAAAACGCTGGCATCTTGAATTCAAACAGGGTCGGAAGTCTGTGGAAACAGCTCCCAGACCTGGTCGTCCTTCTTATGCCATTGATGAGGAATCTGTCCGTCAAGTTGAGGCTGACATTTTGGAAGATCGACGCATTACTATTCGCCAAATAGTCCAAGAGGTACAGATTAGTACAGGGTATGTTGAAACTATCATTCATGACCATTTGCATATGCATAAGGTGTCTGCCAGATGGATTCCCAGGTTGCTCACACATTTCCAGAAGCAAGAACGCGTCGAATGCTCGAGGATGAATTTGGAGATGTGCCAAGAAAATGAGTCAAAGTTTTCGAAAAGACTGATTACACAGGATGAAACTTGGGTCAATCACGATGATCCAGAGAACAACGCCCAGCAAATGCAGTGGAAGCACTTGCAATTACGACATTCAAAAAAGGCAAAGGTGCAGCCTCCGCTGGAAAGGTCATGCCCACAATCTTCTGGGACCAAGACGGAGTAGTGGTGACATATTTCCTGACAAAGGGTACCACAATTACTGGAGCCTATTACGCTTAACTTTTGATGAAATTAATAGAACTTATCAAAATCAAGAGACTGGGCAAGATAAGCAAAGGTATCCTTCTCCTGCAGGACAACGCTCCGGTCCACAACTCGCATGTCGCCAGATCAGAAGCACGGGCGTGTGGCTATAAAATCCTCCCCCATCCTCCTTACTCTTCTGACCTTGAACCCTCTGACTTTTATCTCTTCCCAGCCATGAAGTTGTTTTTGAAAGGAAAGCGTTTCCCAGATGATGCAGCCTTGATTTCTGAAGTTACGACGGGGTTGGAGGACCAACCGGGGGTGTTCTACAAAAACGGTGTCCAGAGCTGCATCAAACGATGGGAAAAATGCATAACTCTGGGTGGTTTCTATGTGGAGAAAGACCAATAACTGAACCAAGTTTGCATAATCTACTGCTTTGGGGAATAGGTCAGGGGCATTACTTATTGAACTACCCTCGTATATATATATACATATATATTTATATGTTTGTGTGTGTGTGTATATATATATTTTTTCGATCACTCCTACTGTTTTATTTCTATTAATATGCCGCTGAGTTGTAGGATTCAGACGATAACGCAGTTAAAAAAAATCACATTTAAAAGTGTTTTTACAAAAATGCAGCTGTGTCATTAGATGTCTAAAAAAATATTCTGCCTAAAGCTTATGGATTTTCTTTTCAAATTTATCCATTAGTTATTTTAGCATTGAAACAGAAAAACACGTTATTTTTAAAGTTGCCGACACAGTTTTCTGTAACAGTGAAATGATGTTATTATTCATATGATTAGGACATGTGTCGCCGAACTACGGCTCGAAAAACAAATCCGGCCCACCATTACTTTCATCCCAATCAGCCAGTTTAATAAAAGTAAGCAAAAACAGAGTATAAGTTCATTTCAAGGGTTAGGGTTAGGATTAGGGTCAGGTTGTTATCAGTGTCTATATCACACACAAAGAAGATAACCCATTTCATGCAATCTGTTGTTACACAACAACACATAGAAATCTTGTCATTATGTATCGTAAATTTTCATTTGACCAATTATATTTATTTTTGTGGTTCATGAAGACTGCTGTCAGAGGGTCCTGATCGACCTAGGTTATTTCATCTAACATACACAGACATGAAAGAATTAAACATACCCCCTTATTATGATTACTAATTAAGACTGCTGTCAGAGGGTCCTGATCGACCTAGGTTATTTCATCTAACATACACAAACATGAAAGAATTAAACAGACCCCCTTATTATCATTACTAATTAAGACTGCTGTCAGAGGATCATGATCAACCTAGGTTATTTCATCTAACATACTCAAACATGAAAGAATTAAACAGACCCCCTATTATCATTATTAATTTATACTGCTGTCAGAGGGTCATGATCCACCTAGGTTATTTCATCTAACATGCACAGACATGAAAGAAGTAAATAGACACGCTTATAATCAATAATAATTAAGACTGCTGGGTCCTGAACCACTTAGGGTATTTCATCTAACATACACAGCCATGAATAAAGTAAATACACAACTTCATTATCATTAATAATGAAGACAAATATGGTACTTTTAATGTTACATTTTAACTCCAGGGAATCAGGAGAAGTTGTGCAGAGGTTAGGAGAGGCAGGAGATAGTGTAGCCGGAATGATTTGGCGACCGGGTATGTGACAGATTTTGCCCCTGGCAACGGTAAGACGGGGTGAACCTGAGAAGGGCGACGTGGACGAGACAGTTTTGCCTAGGGGCAACGGGAGAGGGGGCAATGGGGAGAGGGTGGGCGGTGAAGGAGGGCGACTGCAGAAGAGTGATCCTCGGGCAACGCCGGGTAGCCCTGCTAGGAATACGTATTTATCCCATTAAAACTCGTTGTGGGCGTTTTCGAAGTCAGCTAAACTTGAATACACGTGGTTCAAGAACAAGAGAGACGATAGTCTGTAAACAAACATTATTTGGGCGCTGATGTTTGTTTATGAAAAGGTATATTAATCAGAAACAACGTCTCAAGTAAAACAGCAAAGGAAAATAAAGAGAAAGAGAGAAAGTGAGAGATTACGAGAGAGACTCGTTACACCTATCGATACGGTTAGCCTCCGTCTCCTATCGGGGACGGCACTTATTACGCGCCTACTATGATTGATACTGTCATACCAACAGAGGAAGAGTTCCCTTCTTCCGGAAGTCACGTGATTTCGGCAACTTCAGTTAACTAAGATTAAATTTTGCCATCTGATATGCCAATAACTTCTCTATTCAAGTACTGACTTTCGTTGTGTGACCGAATTAGGGATATCACCGAGTATTAAGGTATTAAGGACTACAAATAGAGAAGCAATATCGTAACGATCTTTTAACAAATATCATCAATTCTAATCAGGTTATTTTAATAAGCTTTAGAATTTTATAATAAATGCTGGTTTTAATATTTCATGCAATTTGTTTTAGGGAGTGTGGGTGCTATCTATATAATATTACGCTGAGCCACTATATGTTAGCATGTACGTGATCACCCTTCACTTTTTTTAAAGTTGAGATCGCCCGATCGCCGAAGATGTAATGCAATAAAGTAATCCTTTTAAATGTCATCTGATATCGCTGTTGTGTCGAACTAAAATACATTTGCCTGGCGCTTTGGAAGGAGTTAATTAACTAAATATTAAAGATGAGAAGTTATCTAAAATATTTAGTAAAATAAAAATGAACTGTATAGCAATAGAAATAAAATTAATTCTTCACGGATTTTATTTTAAATCGGACGGTTAAAAGTCAATGGTTAAAGCATAAATATTGACGTCTTAGAAGTTAAACTTCTTATATATTACGCACAATGCTTGAAGCAAACTATAACATTCTTCCCATATATATAAGGAAATGGTAGTTTGCTTGAAGCATTGCTGGTAAACAAGTAAATATGAATGAGAATTCCGAGGCAGGTGCAATACAATGTTAAAGGCCGGAAAGTGGAATAAGAATGGACAGAAATAAATGACAAGAGACGGTAAATCTGTAAATCTTAGATCAATTTATTTATATTTCAAAAATTTAAATATTAAGACAGTAAATTGTAAAATTGGTGGGCTTACTGTTTAATATTTAAAAGTCCGGAATTGATTATATATATATATATATATATATATATATATATATATATATATACACACACACACACACGGACACATACACCTTTTTATAGACTTAAAATAAACAACATTTTCGTAGATTTATGAACATGTTTAGGAGACGATAATCTGTTTCTAATAGCTACAACAAGATTTGGTATCGTCTCTGTAAAGCAGGTGTCTAGACATTTCACTCCACTATTATCATTCATTATTTAAAAATTGGTAACGGTGTTTAAAATTCATAATTATTACTTTGAGAAATTTAAATTCGACAGATAGAGTTACGACAGAAATCTTAATTTCTTAAAATGGCGCAAACCGTGCTAAAAACACTTTCCTTTGTAAAATCCAAGCTCGATGTCTTCTACCTTTTGGCTAGTAGTAAATTGTATTATCAGAGGCGATACATTTAATCCTTGATCAGTGAACAAGAAATCTTTCAGGTTGAGGCAATTTGTATTTTTGTCTCAATCCAAAGTCCCTCTTTTTGGAAGAGGAATTTTTACCCGCATCAAAAACGGACCCTATGTCTAACTGCCGTCGTTATGAGACGATTATATATAGACTAAATATAAAATCTAGCAAATATTACACAGTACAGTTCCAGTTTTTACTTTTATATTTAGCACCTATAAAATGATAAGAATATATCGTAAACACATTCATTTTAGAAAACAAGCATTTGTGCAGTATAACACATCACAAAGATGTCAGTACTTGCAGGGATTCCCGACTTAGGGTTAGTGGTACGGTTAAGAGGGGACTCACGGTAAAATTAGTTGGTGCGCTCTACTGCACAAGTACGAAAAGAAATTCACATGGAAGTATTACAATTGAATGAGCATTTTATTTTTGGAAGGCAGAATAATATCAGAGTTTCAGATTTTTTAAATGCAGACAATATAACAATGAAATTGGACAAGACTGATTGACAGGCGTTATGCAGAATCCACCAATCCTTTTACGACTTGTGTAAAGAAAAACGATGCTTTTTACGAATAGGTATCCAAAAATGTTCAGTTGTGACGTTTTCGTGACGTAAGCAGTTCCGACTACGAACGAAGAAAGCGGAATCAATTTTACATGCTTCTACACAATGCGAATTGAACTGAACCAACTTTGCAAACAATCTTAGTTTAGGGTTGGGGTCACAATTATTTTTAGAAAGTAATTTTTGTATGGTGTAGATTGTTCGGTTAACTTCGTTAACGTTAGCCAATCTTCGTTGAAACTGAATTGATGGCGTAATTACTTAAATTTTCATGGATACCTATTCCTAAACAGAGCAAGAAAACGTAATAACAGTATGGAGTCCGTAACAGCCAGATAAAACAATGTAAATAAAGAAACGTCCCATTTATGGGAATATAAAAAGCAGATTAAAATTGTTTACGCAGTCCCGTGTAGTCCATCAGAAATAATATACCCTCGAAGCACAATTATTGCAGAAATCAACGAAATCTCCTAATATATAAAATATAAAACGAACATTCATCTACTCATTATGTTTGGAAGACTTATATTTATAACGTATATTTATAACTAAAAACAAAAAACGCAATATAATGAAATTATGTCTAACTAGTTAAATCTTAACGTTTATAAGTCTATTTCACGTTTTCTTTCATAAAATCTGTCTCCGACACTAGAGTTTTAATGGCTGCTAAAACATACCTTAAGTCTTAGCAACCAGTAAGATTAAAGTACCGAGGAACAGATTATATAGAAGACAAAAGTATAGAATAGACAATATACACGTTAAAACTTGGCACGTTAAGACAATTTAATTCTAATTCATTAGATAGACATTGTTTTTTTTTGGCGGGGGGAAGGTATGAGCTAACGAGTGTTTACTATTTTGTACATTTACCGAATTTTCAGGATATGTCTTCAATGTGCGAGAGACAACTGCTTTTTATATCACAAAAACTTGAATAAAATGCAATTTAAATTTTGAAAGAAATATTTGTTATTGAAATTGTGTAAACACATTTCATTGGTAATTATAAATGAATATTTTGTTGCAGTCATTAACTATTTCTTAATTTTAAATCAAAATATGTCAAATATAGGACGTCCTCCAATGAACAAGGAATATTAAGTGGACCATGTTTCACTCCAGTCGAAATCTTTAATTTCGACTTGACCGTACATTTTACAGCTTCCCTAGGTATTTCTCACGCGTGTGGAGTCTTCGAAATACTAAATGTTTGACCCAAAACACTACAGATGAATGCCGATGGAAATTCATAAACTGTCGGTCAATAAATACCATACATAACAGATCTTATTTTAAATAAGCCGTCGGCAAAGACAACAGTTTTTAAAAAACATAAGTCTTACATTTATTTTTGATTCAGTTTTACTTTTAAAAAAAGGCAATTTTAAATCTCAGGTGTTTAAAAAACTAAAGTGGAGTTATCTCCTAATCAATTGGAACGCTGGTTTTGTCATATACACCTCAGCGAGTTACTTAATACTAATTTTTAAAAAAATGAACAATGTCTTTGTACAAATGTTGATATTTTTTAGTATTTGTGTAGATGGATTATTTGTAAGTAGTAGAAGTATTTGTTTTTGTAAAGTTATTCTTTTATGAATCCGAAAATATCGTTCAGATTGCCCGGCCGCAAAAGGTCCTTGAAGTCACATCTTGTAGGTTCCAGATGAGAGTTCACAAGAAATTAAAAAAAAAATCGTTTTATTATTTCAAGTGTGGTACTTTTTATCAATCTTTTATCCTAAAAAGCTGGAAACGCCAATTTAAAATTAGAGAATAAAACGTCCGAGATGCTATTAGCAGGAAAATGTATTAACACGAAAGTGTAAAAACAGAAAATAAACACCTTAAAATTAAATCTATATTTCGGATCATGTTCTTTAAATAAAGGAAATCGGATGATCTTCCTATAAAATAATTACCGAAATCTACATAATATTTTCATTAAATCTAATAAAGATACAAACTTGATGTATATGCTGCTTCGGTATTTACAGAACAAATTTATAAACATATACATATTGAAGTAAAATATTCGGAACATCTTAGCCTCTAGTTTTGCATGCATATTGCTGATCAAATGTATTAAGAAATTAAAAAGATATTACTTGAAGTAAAGACTTTTTTTTAATGCAGAGTTTTAATAAAAGTGTATGTTTAATTTCATATGTAAATCCTAAACAACGTTAGATACGTTTAAAGAATAGCCAGTCCCTAATCGGGTATTTTTAAAGCTGCAAAACACTTTAACCCAACCACTAACCCTAGGTACGAGTTGGATTATTGGAATGAGAATCTAGTCAGATTTATTACATTTTTATCCCTGCCTGAACACAAATATTAATACCAGACTGAAGATGGGAAGGGGTTAACATTAATTAGCTTAGTCTAGAAACTACGTATGAAAAGAAAAAAAATGGAGTTTCAAGAGGCAGTAAACAGTTACTTTAACCTCCGCTTTATTCTTAAAGTTTTAAAGAATCACTTGTCTCTAATTTGGTGTTGTAGGGATAGATATCGTTCTCCAGTCAATCGCAAAAAAAAAAAAATTTAGGAAGTTTTTCTATAAGATTATCTTAGTTTTCCAAACCGAAAATATGTGCATAAAAATTGTGTCGTGAGGTGGCGCAACCAAATTGTATAGTTAATGTATGACATTTTAAAAGTAGAAAATATTTGAATAAAAATTATAAAATTAGTATATAAGATTGAAAGGCGATTAAAAGAACATAAGATTGTACCCGACATAATTGGAATAGTGGTCTAACGAATTACTAGTAATAACTAGCGCTTTATAAAATAATATTTTCGTGAAAGTAACGTTCAAGAATCAATGTCAATGTTAAAAACCAAATACTTTCAGAATAGTTCACATCCAATCCTAGAATATCCTTAATGAAGTTAACTCGTAGTAGCAGATCGAGAGTCACCGTCGTCAGGAAAACTCTCAAACACGTGATTAATATCAGTCTGGCTGGAAGAATCTTTGTATTCCCTTGGAGGATTCGCGGTTTCGTCGCGAGATTCGCACGAAACTGTAGTAGGAAAGTACTTGTGCTTAAGAAATGAGGTTACAATCGTAACAACTAAGACTAATATTTCAGTACAGAATGTAAGGATACCAGCAACAACGTTAATGTTAGTAGATATCGAGGTTCGCGATGAAGTATCTGTGGTGGGAGAAGAGGTCAATCTGTTGCTCGCCTCACCAGGAGCAACAAAGTCAGAAGTGGTTTCATCAGTGGTCCCATAAATTTCGGAATTGCTTGCAGCATTAACTGCGCATGCCGTATTTTCAGTAAATATCTTGGCCATTAAAAACACCATACAATATGCTACATACATCTTGTTCATTTTTGTTTCCAGCAGGACCAGCATCTGATAAGAAAACATTAATGTAGACCTTTGAAGTATTTGGACTAGTCTATTAATTAAAACTATGGGTAAGCTAGAACTGCTTTACGATCGTTTCCTTGTAAATATACACTGACAAACAGCGTTATTCTTCCACACAATTTAACTCAGCTTTTCCCTATCCACACACCTCTCTGCTTACGAGAAATATACAGACCCATTTTGTTCCTCAAGATTTGATATACATCTAAAATAAGAAAGCATTTAATTAAGTGTACTAGACCCATAGGGTCCCGTTAGCTTACCGAAGTTAAGCCACGTTGATCCTGGGCAGTACCAGATTAGTGACCATTTGGAGATACTAGGCGCTGTGTGTCATCTCCCATAACAAGGCTATGCATGCTGACTGGGGACCACATGTAAATGAGTACTCCCCGTAAACTTCGACTTTCAGTTAAAAGTGGAATGATCGACGCTGGCTGAATGCCACACACAGTGGTATCACTGGTTAGTAGACTAGTCAGACAACATGGGTTCCTTAGTTATAATATTTCCAAGTAATAATAAACCTAGAAAGTACAGCCCAAGAATAATTAATTCTTGAAATATTGAAAGTCAAATACGTATGTGAATAATAAAATGTATAATAATTAGCATATCATAATAATAATACGGTATGACAATTTCGTGTTCGTACATACGTTAGCAACCTCTACCTCTTATTAAAAGATAGGATCGCAGGAGGTGCGATGCAAAAAGCAATAAACAAAAAAATATATAGATGGTATCTGATGATGCTTTCGTATCGAACGTAAAACTTTAATTTGACTACACTTTAGACACGTATAAAGCATCCTATCTATTCTGTTCAAATATGGTACAATAATATCGTATGGTCTGCGTTCGCGCTGGACGCTCATAAAATAGAATTATGCCATAAACTCCTTCAAGACTTTGGATATAGACATTTAATAACCAGAGATATTATGAAACTTCATTAATTATAGTACGCAGATCAGTATACTTAAGTTTGAAAATATGTGGCAGAATGATAAAATCGAGTCTGTGTCCGCACCGGACGTCTATAGAATGACGACATTTTTAATCGCGTTAGAAATATGAAACAGATGGAAGAATATGATTGTGAAATGTCCACGGATAACGCTAGTTTATATTATAATACACTGCGGCACTTCCTGTTCGTATGCACGGTATCGCCTTTCACAAATACAAAATGGGATCGCAGAGCTAAAAAATTCGACTTTTTATCCATTTTAAAATGAATTGTTCTCAAATAAAATTATATCGTTACCTTGAGTTAAACAGTACAATTTTAAATAAATACATTCTAAAAAGTAGCATTCGTTGTATTTTAAGATTATTTATCTGACACTTATTCATATGGTCATAAGACAGAGAATATTTATTGATTTAAAAATAATTGAATTAATATAATTCTAATGACAAAGGAAAATATATTGGTTTAATTTATTTAAATAATATTTCGCTAATAATGACAATTATTTTTACGGAAAAAGAGTAATTTTTCTTAATAGTATTGATACTGACAGGCATTTAATATTTGGAAACAATTATTTTATTGTTTATTGTTTTGTTTTACAGCATATCAATCCTTCTCTGTTATTTTATGCTGAATACAGTAATTTTAGTAAAAGTGTTTTGGGAAGGGATGGGGAAGGGAACGAGAGGGGGAAGGAAGGAAATAGAAGGAAATGGGGATGTTGGTTTTTGTTTTTTGCTTTGCAGAACATAATTGAGTTTTAGAAAAAACAGAAAACAATTAAACTTTAATGTTTGGTGCATTCTGGGTCAGGAAGCTGATATCTTCTGTCAGCCTGATCTGGTAGCACCAGCATGGAAACTCTACCTATTAAAAGCAAATCGTACAGATTGATGTAGAAAGCACCGTGGAATTTCTATAGGGCCCCACTAGTATATTATTAATGTATAAATGCGTATTAATAAATTAATACTGAGAAACAGAATCGTTGTTTTCACATATTTTCAGAGTGATGATATTAAATTTCTGAATTGTTTTTAACAAGGATTGATAATCTGTATTGTTGGGATTATCCAGACTACTATGTCCATTGCGGTTGTTGTTTTCACAACGTTTCGTCCTATGTTATCTCCGACCCTCAGCTCAAGCGCATCTATTAGATACTGCTTACCTTCGCGGGTGTGTACCCATGGTTCGTCGCTGCTTGCTTGTATATCTCAGCCGTTTAAACCTTAAACAAGTGCACGCCGGATTTGGTTTTAAGAAGTTTTATTAAACAGGTAAAAGACACAGAAATCAATTAGTGTGTACGAGAGAGAGAGAGAGAGAGAGAGAGAGAGAAAGAGAGAGATGACCCATAACATCCTAGTCAGACCATTTTTCTGCTACACTGCCCTTCCCAGCTGACTGGCAGAGGACCGGCCGTTTCTCACGTCTCGTTCATGGACTGCTGAAGGCTCAAGAAGCAGACTGTCCTTTAAAACGGAGGTGACATAATTTCCGACCTTGAGTGACCCCCCCCCCCCATTCGTTAGAATACAAACGTTTTAAAACTTGTGAATTTGTGTGTCGAACTCTGGTGAAAACGAACCGGCAATTCCTGGTGTGATATTTAGCCTTGGTCGAGCTATGCCGGCTTCCTCTTTAGGAGGAAGTTTATAGACCATATCAAATTCACAAGCGGCCCCAGCCGCATTATTTCCTGATCATAGGAAGTAGATATACAGCGCTGAGCATTCCCAAATAGTAAACCATTTGGTACTGCCCAAGCTCTACGTTTCTTAACTTCGTTGCTCCAACAGGAACCGTTGTGTCAATGCGATTATGCTGGATATTGTTGCAGTTGGTTAACTTTGGAACCTATTAACATTTTAGAATATATCGTATTTCTTTAATCTAATGGGGAAGATTGTTCGTTTTCCGTCAGTCATGAACGGGTAGAAGTGTAACATTTTATGTTATTTTTATTCATTATCGACTGTTGTCATCAAGTAACAGTTAATGGCTTTGTTAAAGCATCGGTTCTGAAAGACAGTCTTGTAGAGATTGAAAGCTCAAACCTTAGTACAAGTGATATTAATTAGAATAACAGAAAACACTGACACTTTTATCCACTCATGAAAGAACATCTGTGAAAACGTTTCAAAAATAACTAATGTGAGAATATTAGTGCGAATAAACTAAATCATATAAATGATGATATTAATACGCGTATTACAATTTGAAACAAAAAAACATCTTATATCTATCGTTTTCTAAAGGAAAAGTGCTTTTATGTACAATCGGGTCTTCCCAGGCCACTCGTGGATTATGTTGTTATATAAAATCAATTAATTTTGTTATCAGATCAGGAATGTCAAAATCATATCTGTGAGAGGTCGCGATTGTAGCGATGGTTTCTGTTATTTTTCATTCCCAAATTATCAATAATATTTATATATCATAATTGATTCCTCCTTTTGTTATTTTGAGATGATTCAATTTTGACTAATCTTGGCTGAAGTATTTTTCTGTACATTCCACTAGTTTCATATTGATATGTAATTTATGAATTGCTCTCTCCTTAGAGAAGTTCCCCGTTCGTTAATCTTCGGGGACTGTTTTTCACTTCAGACGTTAAATGGAAGACTTACAAAGCTGTTGCTAATGTCGCCGAACAGTCAATTATTGAACAACCTTATTCATTTTTAAAAAAATTATGGTCAATTAACTATCCCGTTTTTGTTAAGAATGAGTTCAATAATTTGTCTTCCAATCATTAAGAGAATAACATTTTTATTTTTTAGCTTTTGTTTCGGGGAAAGACGACCAACAAGTTACAGTAAGCGTGACGTAAGTATGACGTTTGTAAAGAAATATTCTATGAAAACGAACGGAATTATACGAAAGAAGGTACGCCGCTCCGAATATTTCCGAAGTCCCCCCTGATATTATTTATTTTCTTTCAGCTTTATTTTTCGAGGCAGACGACTTTAATTTAATTAAAGTTTTTACTTACTTTTTTTGAAGCAAACGGCTATGAGAAAAAAGGCAATTTTATTGTATTGTTTCCGAGTTTTTATTTATTTTAATACAAGCAATTTAGTTTTATTTTACTGTCTTTTTTTCTGTATTTTTTTTTAGAGTTAGGAATGTTTCTGTTGCGAAGATCCATGTTTTAGGGTTAGTGCTGGAATTATGGTAAATATAAGGGAATTAGCGTTATGGTGAGGGTTCACGATTTGTTTGTGGGAGGGCGATCCAAGGGGGTTACTCTCGAAATATTGACAGCAGATATCTCGAAAACCATTCTTCCAGTACGTGTACGCCTCCCGTGAAGTAAGGAGACACTCATGTTGTATGTCTTTGTAGCTGGCATTTTCGTGTGACAGCAAACACAGAAACGTTAGTATCTGCTCAAGTTTTTACTTCGACCTTTGAAAAAGGTGCCGTTTCCTATTGATATAAACTTCTTGAACTGATGACATCTCCACGCGAACCCGTCAGCAGCGCGTGCAATCACACGCCATTTGCATGCCACATTACCTGAGCAATGTGGATATATTAATGCTTTCCGTAGTAGATATGCTTCTTTGCAGAACAAAATGCCAATTTCGACTGAGTTTGGCATCGTATTTAGTTTTGCCAAATTCTTTTTTCACCACGAAGAACCAGAAATTAATATACGCATGCGGTGCAAACGTTTCAAATCTGACAAACTTGGTGCTACTGTCGAATGTTAACTAATTAAACTTGGTATGACAAAATAAAGAACGAAGCAGTTTTTACGCCTGTAAATCTTTGGTCGTCCTTCCCGAAACTACTATATATTTTTTTTAGGGAATTTTGTTCAATTTTAGTTACAAGGGTTGTAACATTTCTTTAACCCATACCGTAACCTAACCTGCTTCCGCATTCGTATGCGTTAGTGTTGTTTGCCTTTTCACATTTTGTCGGAAATTCAAATCGTAAACTTCCGAGGCCACTTTCGATTTTTTCGGAAATCACATTTTCGGTCGATATGAGTCCACAATTGAAAATGTTCTTTATTTTAAGTATTGGCTTTATTTTTTAACAAATTATGGTTGACAAAAATATATATAAGATATATATGCGTTATGCTTATATATATATATATATATATATATATATATATATATATATATATATATATAAGGTGAGTCAATGAAAAATAGTTAGACCTGTAAATGGACACAGATCAATATCTTCAGTTGTTCAGAACAAGGAGCATTTAGTAAATAAAAATATTTATTCTTCTTCTCTTTCAATTGCATTCCTTAAGCACGGCTGTTCAAAGATTAAAATCTTATCATCAGAGGAAGTAGAGATTGAAAAGCTGACAGATAAGAACAGTTAATATTCAAAATTTGGAATACTTTTTTTTAAAGTTCTTTTTAAAAAGTTTTAAAAGTTGAAACGGCTGTGTTTCAATGTAAATGAAAGTCACCAAATACGGAAATTCAAGTTGTATGGGGTCCAAATGTAATAGGTAAATCCAGAAGAATCTGCGTTCGTTGCTTTTTGCTTTTGGATCTGTTTACTTGAAAACAGGAAGAAATGCGTTTTCTTAATATTGCTAATTTTGTCTGATCCCCGCTCTAAGGACTAAGGACTTCGGTGGAATCTTCAGCGTGTGATTTTCATGCAGATTCTTCTGGATTTACCAATTACATTTGAACCCCATACAACTTGGATCTCCGTATTTGGTGACTTTCATTTACATTGAAACACAACCGTTTGACTTTTTAAAACCTTTTAAAAAGAACTTAAAAAAAAAGAACTTTTTCTAAATTTTTAATATTGACTGTTCTTATTTGTCAACTCATAAATCTCTACTTCCTCTGATGATAAGATTTTAATCTTTGAAAAGCCGTGCTTAAGGAATACAACTGAAAGAGAAGAATAATAACTATTTTTATTTTCTAAATGCTCTTTGTTCTGAACAACTGAAGATATTGATCTGTTTCCATTTACAGGTCTAACTATTTTTCATTGACTCACCTCATTTTTGCTCTATCCAGTATATTGAGCTTTCCTGATCTCACAATAGGTCTAATTCTCTAAAAGTTGTCTTTTAGTTATAAACCTTCATATATATATATATATATATATATATATATATATATGTATATATATATATATATATATATATATATATAAACCCCCTTATTCCTCTCTCTTATGATTCTTATCTAATTTATTATTCTCTTCCCTTTTAGTTTCATTTATGCAAAATTAATTCCGTGCTAAACTACAGAGGAGAACAAAACACATTTTCCTACATTTTGATACGAATGTCGCTCTTATGTTTGGTAAATTATTGGTATCAGGCATCGCAATGTAGCAGGTTTTTTTCTTCAAAGTAGAACTTGTACTAACTGATTTTGTGAAATAGTGCTCTATACCAATTTCGTAATTTCTGTTAGAGTAATATATTGTTGCGTCTTTAAGGTTCAACACATGCTGATAGCGTGGTGGGGAGCTCCCTCTCCCTGATAAGATAACGTAGGTTAGGATCAGATGATCAAGACTACATGTGCTTTAAATTGACTTCACATCTCAGTGTGAGTTACTTATATTTCTTATACCGTTCCCCTTCGACACAAGACTGTACTCTGCTAAACTGTCTCTGAAAGCATAGATATACCACTCTCAGTTGACTCGAATGCCCAGATACATGTATTTAGGGATTTTAATGCACACCACCGTGCGTGGTTGGGATTCCCCAGCCTAACTGACGTAGCCGGCAACTCTACGTATAATTTCTCCCTTGCTCACTCCCTCTCCCTGACTTTCGATTTCCCGACCCGCATCCCCGATCGAGTAGACCAGCAAACCTCACTTCTAGACCTGTTCTTGACCTCAATGCCCAAGGCTTGTGTGGCGAAAGCTCATAGCCTATTCGGTAATGTTCATCACATTGTGCTAATGATTCATATCACCCTGAAAAGTCGTCCAAAAGCCGATGAGCCGTTGCTCAAAATAACGAGATACTACGAGCAGGCTGATTTTGAGTCAATCAGAGATCACATCATCGACGCCCAATGGAGGGAAACCTTCTCACTCCCTGCTGATCAGTGTGCAAATGAGTTAACTGAATAAGAAAAAACAGGCATACACGCCTATGACCCCATGCGAAAATTATTTAGCAAGCCCCACTCTCCTCAATGGTTCACTTCAGAATGTGCAGCTGCTATAGCTGAGAGGCAGTAAACATTCCGCAAATTCGGCCGTCATAAGTCAGCAACTAACAGACCGACATTTATATAGTCAAGAAATAATTGTAAGGCCGTGATAGGTGAAGCAAAGAGAAAGTATACAGAGTAAACTAAAAAACGCATTAATTAACAGAAACTAAGCACTCGAGATTTCTGGAAAATCTACAATAGTGTGGTGAACAATGGTCAATCAACGATTCCCCCACAATCAAACCACACTGATGTCGTTTGCACGGCCACTTATAAGGCTGAACTAATTACCCAGCATTTCGCTTCAAATTCCCATTTGGACGCAGAACCCCCCTCCCTCAATTCCCATTGCAGACCAAAACCACACTTGATAACCTAGTCATCAGCCCATCCCAGGTTAGAAACAAAATTAAATACCAGTGACAACTCCAAAGCTTGTGAGCCTGATCTTATACCTGTAATAATAAAGAAATGATCGGCTGGACTGGCTAGGCATTTGTTGTAGAGTTTTAACTCTACAACAAATGCCTAGCTGAATTTTCTTCCTCGATAGCTGGGAAATTGCCTCTGTGGTACCAGTCTTCAACATTCTGGGGATAGAACTGCTAATCAGAACTACCGCTCAATCAGTCTACTCCCGATCGTTGCTAAAATCTTTGAATCCTTAATAAATCCAGCTCTTGTCCGGCACATGGTTAATGCTAAACTTATTTCTGACCGCCCGTATAGATTTCGACAAGCACGATCTACTGAAGACATCCTAACGGTTATCTCTGAACGCATACATCATACACTCGACAAGGCAGGTGAAGCTAGGGCAGTAGTGCTTGATATATCCAAGGCATTTGACAATGGATGGCATGAAGGGCTACTCCTGAAAATACGCTCATACGGTATTACTGGGTCAATACTTGATATAATTAGATTTTTCATACCCAAAGACAATCCAGGGTGTCCTTGATTTCCGTTCATCTAAGCAACATGACATAAATGCTGGTGTACCTCAGCGATCTATCCTTTGACCTTTATTGTTCCTGCTCTTCATAAACGATCTCCCTGCTTACATTGCGTCTGAGATTGGTATATTTGCTGACGACACCACGCTTTACTCTCGTCATGTTGGCAAGACGGACGCGATCATATCCGTGGCAATGGAAGAATCCTTAGGAAATAACCATCCAGACTGTAGTGGATTGGGGTCATAAATGGTTGTTAACTTTTAATGCCGCACAGACAAAGCTCCTTTCCTTTAATAACTACAAGAACCCTCTCATACCGCCGAGTGTCATGGCAAATAACACCCTGCCTGGAATTCAACATTCAACCTCCTCAGCCTAATCTTCAGTTAACATGAATTAGAACAAATACATCGAAGACATTGCTAAGGCTGCAGCAAATAAGGTGGGCTCTCCTTACCGTACTAGAAAACTCCTCACACCTTACATTATCCTGTATATCTACAAAGTCACCATCCGCCCATGCATGGAGTACTGTTGCCACATCTGGGCTGGTGCATCATCCACTAGTCTCTCTCTCTCCTAGACTAGGTCCAAAAATGAGTCGCCAACATAATAGGTCCCTCACTATCAATAAAGCTCAAGCCCCTGTCCCATCGCCGCAATGTTGCATCCTTGTGCTTGTTTTACTAATACTTCAATGGATTTTGCTCCGATGAGCTGGCTACTCTGGTGCCCCCTCGACATAAATTCAGTAGACCCACTCGACAACTAGTTAAATCCCATCCATTCACTGTGGAGGTCTCCAGATGCCGGAGAGCCTTGTACACCGATAGCTTTCTCTCTCGTGCTGCTGGCCTCTGGGACTCCCTTTTTCCCTGACAGTACCGACATACAGAGGTTTAAAACTAATGTACACAGATATATCGCTACACTGCTCCTACACTGTAATGCTCAGTAACCCCTTACGCGTACAGTAGTGGCTTGCCTTGTTTGGGGTGAAATATGTATATATATATATATATATATATATATATATATATATATATATATACTAGCGGACCCGTCGCCCGGCGTTGCACGGGAGAAAGTACTACCTATTGCATGACGTCGAATAAAAAGAAAACGGCTTATTGTTCATCTACCGTGTTTGGGAATGTTTTAAATAAAAAAAAAAAGTCGTAGCGAAAAAGAAAAAAAATTCTTAGCTTAGATTGGGATCGAACGCTGAAACTGCCGATTATGAAGCCTATCTCCTAAACCATTGCCCCAATGTTTCCAGTTTTAAAAAGAATGTGTAAATACCCCAATTAAGCTAAGCTTGTTTATTGACCGAATATAAAGTTCAACTATTACAGAGTTTACGGCATTTGGTGATGAAGTAAAGGAGTTGGCCAAGATTTCTATAATATACGTCTTGTAGGTGTATGATTTGGAAAATGTAAATATTTCGGGCTCTACCAGTATGTTGGCGCTTATTCAATTAAGTAAGAAGTTGATTTTCTTGAATAATTGATTGAGTTATTGCAGTGTCTATTCGAACTTTAGGGTTCCAGGCTCTCTAACCACAAATTCTTTAGAAACCGATTAGGTGTTTCCCTTGCTTGTAGAGTTGATTGCTATATGGGTAGTAGATCGCATAACAATGTAGATTAATGAGACATGGATAGCAAGCCAAAGCGGCACCCACTTGTTTTTGATATCTTTATTGTAGGTAGCTTTATTAACCATTTCTTTATAAATCGGAGCAAAAAAAAAAGTGTATGTCTTCAGACAAACTCGCCTCTTTAATAAAATAAGTCATTTAAGAAATTGAGAAACTCTCATATTGATAACACTCCTGTGAGATCGCAATGTTGACAGGGAAAAGAAAACGGATCTATTTGAAGTCAACTACATTTTTGGTATCAGACATCGCAATATAGTAAGGTTTTTTTTTTAAGCAGAACTTGTACTGACTGACTTTCTGAAATAGTACTCTTAATTTCGTATTTTTTGTTAGATAAATATCTAGTTGCGTCTTTAAAGTTCAAAACATGCTGATAGCGTGGTATATATATCTAATATATAAAGTAGAGACAATTTTTCCCCTGTACCTTCTCGGAGAATAGGAAAATAACCACATGCATCACAGGCTACTAAACTCACCATTACATTACACTTATTCACTCGAGCGTGTTTTAGTACATTTGTTATTTTTTTTCCCCAGCTTACACTAAATATTACATTTGGCCCGCCATCCACGACTCCTAAAAACCAACTCCATATAGGTGGTAGCAAAAACTTTTCTCTCTAACAATTCTGTACTGTCACTCTACTCATCGACACCGGGAACTAATACACACAGTTTAATTTTCACAAAACAGCGGTTCTTATTTATTATTAAGTTAATTGACCTATTTTCACATCTATTTTAACCCGAATGCGTGGTACAGTCGGTAAGAAGGCAGGATTCATTATCACCAGTTTTAGCGTTCGATCCCATTCTACTCTACCACTTTTTTTAAAAAACATTTTAATTTAAAACATTCGCTAACACAATAGACTGGGGAGGGGGGGGGAGAAAAAATAGGTAATTTCCTTTTGTTTATTTGACGTCATGCAATAGGTAGTACTTTCTCCCGTGCAACGCCGGGCGACGGGTTCCGCTAGTATATATATATAAGAACAAGGGGTTAGGTAAAATAAAATATTTTTTAAAGCAAGTTTAAAGATGCGATATTTTTTTGTATTAAAATAAAGAAAAAAAAGAGAAATCGATACCGATATTTTTTCCTTTTTTTTTTAATAAACTTCATTTTAAGTTTATATTACAGATTAATTTCGCCAAGATAGAATTGGCCTCTTCAGTGCAGTTGTAGGTCCGATCTTATTGGACAGCCGGTGTAGTTGTTGAAACCGGTTAATGGGGTGTTTATTTCTTCTCACTAACGGTACGTGATCACGCTTGCACGTGGAAAATTTAAATATTTGAAAAGTTCATACCTTATTCCACGTGCAAGCGTGATCTCGTACCGTTAGTGAGAAGAAAAAACCCACCTCATTAACCGGTTTCAACAACTACACCGGCTGTCCAATAAGATCGGACCTACAACTACACTGAAAAGGCCAATTCTGTCTTGGCGAAATTAATCTGTAATATAAACTTAAAATGAAGTTTATAAAAAAAAATCAGTATCGATTTCTCGTTTTTCTTTGAATAAAAAAATTATCGCATCTTTAAACAGTATTTTATTTTACCTAACCCCTTTTTCTTAAATTTAATTTTGATGCTTTAAAGAAGGTATGCACTTTTCAAATATTTATTATATATATATATATATATATATATATATATATATATAATGCTTGTTTAACCAAAATACAGTTTTCGGTGTATTATTATGAATGTAAACTACGGACATGAATATAGCATTTCATAATCGCAGGAATAGGGATATTCTATGGATTCCTTATAACACGCTATTCTGCAAACAAGCCATACATTTGTATGACCACTAATGATTGTAAGCACTGGTAAATATACAACACATTTGCCTATGAAGCAATACTTAAAAAACGCAGCTTGACAATTTATTTCGAGGAATAAAACTTAATACTTAAATATTTTAAAAATAAAAAAATGAGATAATTACGAAAAATTATTAGCTTACAAATTGCGATTTTTAACAGGAAAAAATCGAAGCCGATAAATAAAATTGTTGACTTCAATAGACTAAATAGTATAAGAAGAGTTTATAAACTCACTAGGCTCAACTCGAGGGGATATTCCTTTTAAATTATACATTTTTAGCGACGCGAGCGATTCAATAAAAATACTAAATATTTACATTACAAGTTGTTTTTGTTATTTACGAAAATAGACTTTAACAGAATAGCAGTAGTTAAGAAGACTTGATTCTTTCTTAGGAAGGCAAGATTTTCAGAAAAGGGAATCACCGTAGACTTAACTGGTGCGTTATTCTGCACAAGAAACGAAAAAACTTAAGTTAAAATGTTATTTATATATATATATATATATATATATATATATATATATAATGCAGATTATACAACGATAAGAAAATGTCTTTCTACAAAGAAGATTAAGTAGTAAATATATAAGTTAATTATATAAAATTAAGTTTTTAATCAGGTTTTCCGTTTTAAAATTTAAATAAATATTCATTGAATATGCGAGTGATTCCATAGCAATGCTAAATATTTAACTACATTTCCCGTTTCTACTTACAAAATTGTACTTGGGCAGATTAATGCATCAAATAATTTCAGTATATACGGATCATCAGCCAGGGGTGTTTACCTCGCCTAATAGACCGGTATCATCCGGGCCTTTGGGTCTTGATTTACGCCGGTCTATTGGGGGTTGCCAGTCTTGTGCAGTTCTAGGAGGTTCACCCTCCCAGGCTTTGCCTCCCCTCTTTGGGGAGGAGTAAGTTTATTGCTTACTGTCTGAGGCGCCCCTACCGGGGAATGCCGACGGGGCTGCCCAGGCAATTTTTAAATGGCCAGAGTGCTCACCTCTCGAGCACTGGCTTATCTAATCTCACTTTCCTGACCTTGTGTCACATCTTATCTTGTGGGAGGTAGATAAATAAAACGGATATTCCCTAATTATAGTAGCTGTATTGTTCATGTAAAATGAATCTCGGTTAAAATATATGGTGCGCTATTCCGCACAAGTACCATATATATATATATATATATATATATAGAGAGAGATGAATTTTATTTTTATTTATTTATTATTATTATTTTTTTTTTTTTTAAATCAGACCGGGTATCTTTTACGACGCTCAGCAGAGGCGCGAACGGGGTCCAAAAAAAAAAAAAAAAAAAAAAAGAACGAGAAAGGGTTTAAAAACAAATTTGCAACAAGTGAAGTTGACCTGCGACGAGAATAGATATTTTTCTACTTACCTATGTAATTTGTTTTTATTTTTACGTATTATAAAAGGGTTTTTATTAGATGTAAAAAAAAAAATTGTTTTCCCCAAAAGTTTGCACAAAATTCAAGATGGCCGATCCATGTACTTTCTTACCAACCCCCCCCCCCCACAAAATCGGCCATTTTTTTCCCCAAGTTCCGGTGACAAAACTATTGGTTTCTAATAAATAGCGATTGTAACGGTCTAAAAATACAAACAAATGCCACAGGCAAGTTTGGAAATAACTTTTATAGCCTACAGTTACTTTTATTTGTTGTATATTTGTTTGTTTTTAGCGTGTTTACTCTGCTGAGCGTCGTAAAAGATACCCATTAGACCTATTGCAAGTATTACATTTTAGCGAACGATTTGGCAGCATAAAATGCCAGGTTTCACAAAATTGAGATTTGAAAAAAAATATGTATGGAGTCCGTAATACAGGTGAAAATGTTTCCTTAAAAATATAAAATTCAGAACAGTTGACGAGAAGGAAGGCTACATGAAGAATTAGTTTCTAAATAACGTTTAGAACCCCATTCTTAACATAATGGCGGAAGCTGGACCTTCCTTACCTCTTCTGTACCTTCACCAAAAGCAAAATAAAAATTATTTACACAGATAAGGGCAATACGTTGAATCCACCATACTTACTATGCTCGAAGTACAACGCATTTGTTTTACTGAGGAGTCACGGTTTAAGGCCACTTGAGGATAAGGTTTTGCGATTTTAGGTTCACGATGAAAAATTTGAGCATTGGAAGCGATGAGTGAAATAGTAATTAGATTAAGTGTATTGCTAGACAAGAATTAATATTGCAATTGAAAACCACCATGGTGTATTCAGTTCGAAAGCAGCTTTGTGGTATTGTATTCCATGGATTTGAAGTTCTTGGAAAGATACTTTAAGTTCCGTTCAGTTTTAAGTACAGATGCATGGAAAGAGTAGCCTATTTTTATTTATTAAATTGAGTTCAAATTAAGTTGATGAGAAAATAATGTCAGTCTTTGTATTCTACAGGTGTGAAGTTTTTGGAAATATGTTCATGGAAATTCCGTTTAGTTTTAAGTACACAGAGGACGAAAAGATTCTTTAGTGTTTGTAGCTAGACAGGTTTTTGCTGTGATGGTTTTACAGGGGATAGAGAATGTAGAATCCATCATGAAAATAACGGTAGAGTAGAGTAAGACTAGCAACGTCTGTGAGAAAGGAAAGTTGAGAAGCAGATATCCTCCAGATTTCGAAATCTTATAAAAAACAGCATGCATTTTTAAAAAAATAATACAAGCCGTAAAGTTACGTTTGTCATAATACCGATCAAAAATAAAATCGTTCTCCTATTTATAAATGTCGGATGTGAGCATATATTGTAGAAATGGTTTGTAGAAAGCAGATGCAAAATTGATTTTTGTCGATTATTTTTTCAATGATCCGAAATTTTTTAAATTGCATATCTGGTAATTTTATGACCGGAGTTACCAAGAACTCGTCAGAATAAAAACGAATTCCTTTCGTTGGTGAGGCATCATTTACGCTAATCCCAACTGGGACCTGAAAATCCTATCCTTGTGTTGGAAACGCCAATTCAATAGATCGCCCGAAATACTAAATATGGTCAACTTTACATCAAGATTGAAATATTGCATGAAAAAAGTTTAAATAGTAAATGAAAAATTTAAAATTAATTTACACATTTCAGTCAGGTTCTATGAATATAGGAAATACGATCACCCCTTAAGAGATGTGGTAAAGTATTTCCGATGTTACACGAGAAATTTCGGTCAGGATAGAAACTGGATTCATACGCCGATTCGACATTGCCAGAACAAAGTATCAAAAAAACATTTACGGATGAGATTTAGAATAAAAGTATCTCTCTTTTTCATCCGTATCAATGATCAAAATGAGGAAATTGATATAGAAATGTTATAGCAAAAAAGTTAAAATTAAATTGTGCAATACCACAGGCAAACACTTAAAAACCACATTGTAATTCATAGAATCACTTGTCTTCGTTAGCGTAGTTATTAAAAACACCCTACAATTTACCAACCAAATGTCCGGGTTTACGTATTGCTATCCCCGGACTTATGGGTAGATAAATGAGTATAGTTGCTTAGTACAATTTAAGATAGGTGATGCCATAAATTATCCAGCATTTTCTAAAATAATAAACATTCTTAATAAAATAGAGTTTCACGTGGTAATAAAATGGTAAAGTCAATCACCGCTTAGTTTTCTAACGTTGTAAAAGAAATGTTTCTTTGATGGAACGCCATAGTATTGTATAGTGGGCAGAAAACAGTCTAAAAAGTAAAATTGGATTAGTAAATACAGATTATAGAGGTTAGAAAATGCAGTAAAAGAATGCTAATACCTTTAAGGTACCAGAGAGAATTGGAATAATGGTGTAAAACAGCTACTGATAGACTAGTCTCGTAAATTACGAAACGGTAATGTTCAAGAATCAAAGTCAAAATGTGTAAAAGAACCTTTAGACTTTCAGAACCATTCAGTTCCTATAACTGCCAACTCTGGAAGTGGAACATCGTATGATGACGACGGATGGGTAAGTAAACTTGTACTATCCGATTGAGCTTCATCATCAACATACTCATCAGGAGGCTGAGTAAAGATCGGATTAACGTCAGTCTGGCTGGAAGTGTCTTTGTATTCCTTTGGGTCGTCAGCGGTTTCATCGCTCTGATTGTGTGATCCGCACGGTGTTGAGTGAGGAAAATACGTTCTTAAGGCGAAAGTGGCTGCTAATGTTACACCTACTACTAATATTGCTGTACAGAAGATAAGGATACCCGAAAAAGCTGGAGTGTTATTAGATATCCATGTTGGCGAGCGGGTATCAGTGGTGGGAGTAGAGGTCAATTCGTCGCTCGCCTCGGCAGTAACAAAGTCAGAAGTGGTTTCCTCAGTGGTCCCACTGTGTGGAGCGATGAAACCGAGGTTTACGGCTAGGTTATAGTCAGCCAGTGACATAACATCATTTGGTACGAAGGAACTTGTCACCTCTTCTTTTCCAGCATCGTTAATTTTGGAATGGCTTGCAGCATTCTCTGACGATGTGATATTTCCAGTTACCATCAATAAAACCATGCAATACACTATATAAATCTTGGCCATTTTTGTTTTCGGTTATAAATTCTTTTGTAGACCGAACGTTGTCATCTAGACTTTTAAGTATTTGGATTGGCCTATTAATTTAAACTTAGGGTAATTAACACTTGTTTACGTTCTTTAATTTGTAAATACAACGAACAGCCTTATCCTTCATAAAATTAGCATCATATTTTTCCTATCAATACACCCCTTTGCTTCTACCAGAAATAGAAGGAGCCAATACTTGTGTGAACTCTCGGTAAAATATATGCATCTAAACTATGAAACTGTTTCCATAATTGTACTCAACAGTAAAAAGGCGGTCGAGTATATCATAATGTTTTCAAATAAAAATAAACCTGGAAAAGTAGTTGCCATTGAGAAGTAACTCTTTAGTATATTGAAGGGCGAGGTAGGTGAATAAGTATGATGCGCCTATATATCAAGGGAGGCGCGAGAGCGCTCTATCCCTTAATAAACTAAGAATGGCCTATGCTGGAAATCTCATTTCTTTCATCAATCATAACTAAAAAAAATAAACCAAATTAGTTACAACTTTGCACAACATTTTTATTTGATAAGTTCTATAAGTGTGTAGACTTTCCGCATCATTAGTCAAGGCAACCCAGAGATCCAGAAAGTTCAATAAAGAAATCATGTTATACGTACGTACGTACGTATGTGCCACAATGTATCTCATCAACTATTTGATAGATTCAGCTGATATTTGACAGAAATAGAGGCTTTAGGGTCTAGTTGATGGCATTTAAATTTCAGTTTGCCGTATACCTTAGTTTTAAAGAAAATTCCAAAAAACCTTATGGACAGTATTGTATTGAGGCATAGCCTTTTCAAAAGTAGTGACATTCCATGAAAAATCCCAGTATACTGAAATTATATGCCTTTGATAGGGTTAAGATGAAATTTCATATGCACTAAATGTATAAACGCAACGAAATTCTCAAATGTTTACACTTTTCTTTTCATTAAGAGTATGACTACCTAACCAAACCATTTCATTATCACATCACTACAGTATAAATCTCTATGCATGAGTGGATGAAGTGTGTGAGGTGCACTGAAGAAAAGTTCCTACCAGTAAAATACATAGCCCTGCTGTGCTCGCATACCCTTCATTTGAGCATACTGGCATTTTTCATGGAATCAAGGGAGGCGCGATAGCGCTCTATCCCTTAATAAACTTCAAAAACGACCTATGCTAGAAATTTCATTTCTTTGATCAGTCATAACTAAAAAACAAATAAAGCAAATTAGTTAAAACTTTGCACAAAATATTCATTTGATAGGTTCTATAAGTGTGTAGAATTTCAGCATCATTAGTCAAGGCAACCCAGAGATCCAGAAAGGTCAGGAGTGATTTTGTGTTATCCGTGTGTACGCACGTACGTGTGTGCCACCCTGTATCTCATTCAACTATTCGATGGATTCAGCTGATTTTTGGCAGAGATAGAGGTTCTAGGGTCTAGTTGATGGCATGTTAATTTCAGTTTACCATATACCTTAGTTTTCCAGAAAATTAAAAAAACCTTAAAAATTACCATTATATTAGGGCATAGCCTTTACAAAAGTAGTAACATTACATGATAAATGCCAGTATACTGAAATCATATGCCCTTAATAGGGTAAAGAAGAAAATTCATATACACTAAATTTACAAAAGCAAGGAAATTCCCAAATTCTTCTACTTTATTGTCATTAAGAGTATGACTACATATCAACCAAACCATTTCATTATCACATTACTACAGTATAAATCTCTATGCATGAGTGGATGAAGTGTGTAAGGTGCGCTGAAGAAAAATTCCTACACGTAAAATACATAGCCCTGTTGTGCTCGCATACCCTTAATGACAATAAAAGTGTAAAAATTTGGGAATTTCCTTGCTTTTGTACATTTAGTGTATATGAATTTTCATCTTAACCCTATTAAGGGCATATGATTTCAGTATACTGGCATTTATCAGGGAATATATATATATATATATATATAGTTTTGTTTTTTCTGTTTTCATTAATTAATATATATATATATAGAGAGAGAGAGAGAGAGTATAAAGGTATACTCAATAAAGAATAAAAGGGAAATACCAGTAGAGTGCTCAATTAAATTAAATTAAGAGCGTAATATTTTTATTTTTTAATACAGATTTTAATCAGACATGGACCAGTGGTTTCTGACAAGAAACGGGTTGAATTTCCGATTCCGTCTTCTTCAGCATAGTCTGAAATAGTAAATGATGGAATTTCTTCGAAAACACATATAACTGTTATGATATACAGGGTGGCACACACGTACGTACGTACACACGGATAACACAAAATCACTCCTGACCTTTCTGGATCTCTGGGTTGCCTTGACTAATATATATACACACATCTGAATCGTCGACGTGGTGTTGTTTTTGCTCGACTGTGTTAAAACGCGGTACTTATTTTTAACTGCAGTCACTAAAGATGAATTCCATTGTTTGTCTGGCCTTTCTACGAGGGAAGATACTTCTTATTGGTCCCCTGCTATAGCTGTTCTGACAACCATCGCTCATGTCTCGGTTCAGGTCACCAACTTCTTCCTTGCGAGATCAGTTCCATGTGAGAGACATTCTCTGGGTTCTTGTATAACTTTGTTTAAGTAGTCATTCCATGCTACTGTATTTAAAATTTTGATAAGCGTTGAGTTGGATCTCTTTCTGATTACGTATTTTAGCATTAGCTTAAAGTAAAAATTAGATCTGATAGGAATAGATTATCTCCCGCACAATTTATAAAAAGGCGGATACACACTGCTAGTTTATGCGTGCTTATATGAGCAAAATATGAGTACATATTTCCTGCCGAAGGATGGCGAGCGTTGACCGAAGGTTCCGGCAGACACCAAATTGTTTTAGAAAGTTTCTAAGCTTTTTGAATGATTGAGTTGTTATTCGTTTTTATCAATGGGATAAAATATTCTTCTAAGATGCTCACTACTTAGTATAAGTTCATGCCCTTGTCAGCCCCTAAACTGATACTTAATTTGGTGCATACAATCTAGTCCTAAAGAATCTATTCTCTATTCCTTTTGTACTATATCTATTCCCCTTTCACTCATGAATTGACTTGTTTTCTTATTAAATCCGAAAAACAGTAAACAACTTATATTTTAGATAGGATTAAGAGGTCGCACAGCATTTATCATTTTATAGAGTTCATTATATCATATCTTTCATCAGGTGTATTTGTTATCATAAACTATTATTCTTCCCCAAAAATTGTAAATATTTCTGTCAATTAAAATCAGCTAAAACCATCTGAGTATATTTTAAGTTATTTTTGTCCATAGAGTAAATGTGGTATTTTGGTGATTGTAACTATTTTAGATAATATACCATATAGACAATCTACAACTGCAAAACAATCATTTTTTGTGTAATACCACATTCGTTTTACTGTAAACTTTGAAAAAGACTTAACATACTTAAGACTTGATTGTACATTTGGATTCTATACAAGGTAGCCCCCAAAAGAGAAACGAGATTCTACATTTGTTATTAGCTGTAAACTTTCTTTAAATCTTAGTAAAAAATTAAAAAATAATATTTAACACTTAAAGTGGAGCTCAGTTAAGCATTTAGTTTTACGAAATATGATCACCCACTTTCAAAGGAGAGAGTGCTTGGACGATATATAATCATTTTCTAGTCTTAATTTTTTTTTTATATTGTGAGTAGAATCTGTTGCTGCCAGCACTTTGTTGTGTTTCCTTGACGTTGTGTGGACTGTTGGTTTCATGTATATTTTTGTTATTTCTACATATGGACATTTAGTCCAGTCGGTGCGCCCCTGAAAGCGGTGGCATATACTTCATTACTAGACAAATACATACGTGGGAGTAGGAGTGGGGTGCGATCCGCTGAAAATGAACATCGATTTGCTGTCAAGGTTACGGCCAACAACACTACAGCGTAGACGGCATATTAGCACACGGTGATAGTTGATGTCCGAACGTGTATACAACGGTATCTAGGTTGATACGGGTGAGAAAGAAGGAGTCGTGCTCATATTGGTGTCTACACTTGCCTTAGTATATCTAGATGAATAAATTATATTTATCTAAATCTATTGTAAGCATATTAACATCAAAACAGGTTGTCCTTAATTAATGTTATAATACAAGAGAATATTGTGAAATAGCGTATGTATGCATGTATATATATATATATATATATATATATGATTGCAAAATTCAACAAAAACCTTTAGGACCTTAATTTGCATATTTATTTTATAAACAGCTTTTAATAAATTAATATTCTGTAATATACAGTTGCAACCTTTTTTCTATATGAGGTATATTTTTTTCGATTGTAAAACATCTGGTATTGCTGAGAATAGATACTACATTTTGATCTTAGTCAAAAGACTAAGTAACCATAAAAAATGCTTTTATCCCTAGTCATTTTTTATTAAGAAAAAATGATTTTATCTATTATTGTAATATCTTGTAATACGGTGGGTAGCGTAGTATCTGTACTGTTGTTATGAAACCGGACTCCCAGGAACTACTCCCACCTTTTAAGAGGGTCAGTGTGATTCTCCCCAGGTATTATGTCGTCATTTGGAGGAGCATGTAATGTAATATCTTATATTGTCATGAGACCATATTCCCAGAGAATATCTTTTTCGTTTTACGTGGAGTTGAGTAATGTATCTGTTCTGTTGCAATTATACCATATTCACAGGCATTGCTTTCTATTACAGGGCGATCCTCCAAAGTATTGCCTCCTATTTGAGAGAGTGTAGTGTACTTATCTACTCCGTTGGGGGTATACTATCCCATGATATGTCCTCCCAGGCATGAATTTTTTTTTTTGGGGGGGGGGGGAGAGAAAGTGGCGTTCCATATAATACCATCTTCTCAGTCATTATTCCTGCTTTGAGAGTTAGTGCAGTATATGTTCATTCAGCATGATATTCTCCCAGACTAGCAAAAGTAGTCGACCGGCATTGTTTTTAATAATTAGTTTATATCAAGGGATGAAGGCCATAAGAGAATAGTTAAAATTTACAGCAATTAATTAAGTGGACGGCCCGACAATAATTTGCTAGCTTCGGATTTGAAAACGACCATGTAGTCATCTGAGTAACACTCCTAAATGGTATGAAATTCTTTAGAATTTCTCGGGGAGGGGGGGTTGCTTTGAAGTTCCAGTTAATTTCAGGTATACAGCGGAAGTACTGAAAAATATTTACAATGGTCGTAGCTAGACGAGTTTGATAGTTCAGTACAGGTTCGGAAAATGCAGCCAAAAATTAACAGACGTGACGTATGTACAGCGAATGCTACGATAAGGAATTGAAATAGACGAAAGAATGTTACCAAAGCCCCGCCCTTCTTTTAATTTTATGTCAAGTTTAATATGTTTCCAAATAGCAAGTTTAAAAGTCGTCTTATTCTAATAAGAAAAAGGTAAAGTTTCAGAAGGCATTTTAAACGGAGTGGGGGTCTTCGGTAACATTCTGACCGGCGTACCTTCGTATGTTTCTTTGTACATACGCCATGCTTACATGACGCCTAAAAATTGTTGGTAGCTTTTTTCTGAAAAAAGTGCTGATAGTATTTACAGGTGGGAACCAGAGATTGGAGCTAAGTTGAGCACGCACGCTGAAAATAACGGTACAGTTGAGGAGGATTAGAAATGTGTCTTGTTAGAAAGACTGTAGGGAATAGAAGGTCATGACAGATTTCGAAGTCGATTTTGCAGAAATAAACAAAGTATTCAAAGAGCATGCAATAAACGTTCATTTAACAGGTACATTTTTTTTATTAGAAAAGGCGTAAAATTGTTTTCTTTTACGATATCAACGTCGGGTTATTCAATACCGATCATAAATTAGAATTTTCTTTGTAATCATTGTTACAAATGTTGAATGTTGTTAGCATTTTTTCATGTAGAGTATTCATGTATTTTTTTTTGAAGATTTCTTATTTCGAATATATCGTTTAAATTTACTTGCTCAGAAAAGTTATGTTACTAATCTGTTTTTTTTTTAAACCTGGTTCATAACTGGTAAAGACAGTTAATATTTCATTGATACGATATCGACAATGATGCAAAGTGATTATTTATTTCCAAAGTTGGAAACATTTTAAACTGAATAGACCGTCCGAAAGACAATGTTTAGTTTATATCAAGATATGTTGAGCATGAAAATATTAAAACGAAGATTAAAGACAAACTGTTAAAACATACATATTTTGGATCAGGTGCTATAAATAAAAGACATGTGATAATTTTCCCTATTCAGCGATGTAGCAACGTCTATTAATATTTATAAATTTTGATAAGATGGAACCAGGATTCATATGCCGTTCCGGTATTGTCCAGAGTAAATTATCAAGAGGCCTATTTATGAAGATTTGGAATATCAAATTAGACATTATTTATTATTATTTATTTTTTAAATACGTATCGATGACCAAAATATAAGGAAATGGATTTTTTAAAGTTAAACTAAAACACTAAAATTCAGAGTTTTTAAATCATGGGTAATTTGTAAACTCAAACACTTGTTATTTAAGAATTAATCACATCTTACGTTGGATTTTTAGCATGAATATACATTTCATTAACCCAATATTAGAGATGGTGTATTGTCACGCCGGAATTAAATCAGATTCCGGAAGTGTATTTTGTTACTGCTTATATAAAAGTGATTCTATTACACAATGTTGTCTAAAAATGAAGTACTACAAGAAAAAAATGCAGTGCCAAAAGGCAATGGAGATGCTAATTTAATCAGATTTTTTGGGAATGTTTAATAGCCCTACAACACGCGAGTCGGGTTGAAAAAAAGTTTTAGAACGTAGTCAAAAAAATATGCAACAAGTAAATGCGACGTACGTAGAGACTGGAGATTTTCCTAGTTTTCTATTCAATTTGTTTTTATATTTACGTATGGTAAATGGGTTTTTATTAGACATGAACATTTTTTAATGTCTTATTTAAAAAAAAAGTGGCGTCACTACTTTTGGCTATCGGTGTCACGTGTTTTTTTTTTTTACCGGGACTCAATCAAAGCGGCGTTTTTTTTTTTTGGGGGGGGGGTGCATTTTTGAAATTTAATTTTATGAAACGAACATTTTTAACGATCATTTTGATCACCGAACCGTTAACGCAATGAGGGCCGACTACATGGCTGAATTTATGTGGTCGCAACGGTTCCGTGGCATGGACGACAGACTTTTATTTTTGGCAGCAGGTGTGCACCATGTACACGATGTGAGGAATAACGACATAAAAAGCAACTGCTATTGTTTAAAATGTTGTTTTGCTTTGTTCTTTTGCTTGCCTGAAATATGAAAACTTGGGGTTAGGTTTAGGGCTGGGGTTTGGTTAGGGTTAGAAGTTTTAAAGAAACAGGAAAAAAACATTACGGTGTGACGAATGAAAGTAATATGCAAATAAAAGCACACTGACATGTAAATCAAAAGAACATTATTCTAATCCTTTTGCTTAAAATGTAGTTTTGTTCTTCTGCTTGGCTGAAAAATGCAAAAATTGCGCTTTGACTATGAGTCTTAGAAAAAAACCAACCGAATCCAGAACGAGGCTGCAGTCTCGTTCTGGATTTGTTTTTTTTCTATCGAGAAGCGGCCATTACTTTTTTTTTCACTTGACGTACGCTAAAACTATTAATTTATAGAAAATAGCACTTTTAACGGATTATAATCATTAATAACTGTCACAGTTAACTTGGAAATTCAGTTTTATCGGCTACGGTAACTTTTATTTGTTGTATATGTTTTTTTCAGCGTTTTCGTTGTAGGGCTATTCGTTAAGATACCAGATTTTTCTCAAAAGCAGAAACATGTTAAAAAAAAAAAAAAGTGATACGACGCTATGGAATTGTACAGATTATATATAAAACAGTTCAAAAAGTAAAAATATTTTTGAGGTACAGATTATAAGATTGAAAATGTATTAAAAGAATGCTAATACCATTAAGAGGGTACCTAACAAATACTGGCGTAAAACAGCGAGTGAAAACTAAGGTCAGACAAGTCTCGTAAATTATTACTTACGAAATGCTAATGTAAAAAAAAAAAAAAAAAGTCAATGCGAGAAAAAAAAAACTGAAAATTTTCAGAACCATTCATTTCCCTGAACTGCCAACCCAGAGTATTGAACATACGATGACGGCGGTGAATGTGAAATTAAAGTCGTACTATCAGATAGAGAGTCATCATCGTCAGGGTGTCGATCAAACAAGAGATACACGTCAGTTTGGGTGGCAGAGTCTTTGAATTCCCTTGTGTGGTCAGGGGTATCGTCGGTTTCATCGCGAGATCCGCACTGAAGCGAGACAGTAAAGTACATATGTTTGAGAAATGCGGCTGCTAACGAAAAGCCCAAGACCAATATAGCTGTGCACAAAAATAGTACGCCCGAAAACGCGATGGTATTAGTCCATTTTGGTGAAGACTTGACAGTGGTGGGCTTAGAGGTCAGTTTCTGGCTCACCTGGGATGGGGCAACAGATTCCGAAGTTGTTTCTTTAGTGGTCCCATCGGGAGGAACGATGAAACCGAGATCGGCAGCAAGGTTATAGTCAGCCAATTCCATCACAGCACTCGACGTAAATAATTTTTGCAACTTATTCTTTCCCGAATCCTTAATTTCCGATTTTTTGGCCGCATTCTCCGCGCACGTCGTATTTTCAGTAAAGATCATGACCATTAAAAAAGCCATGCAATACACTATATGAATCTTACCCATGGTCTGTGTTTCCAGCAAGGCGTACATCTAAAGATAAAAGACTCAAATGTAGCCTTTAAAAATATTTGGATTAGTCCATTAATTCTAACTTCGGGTAAGCTAAGTGTTGTGATCTTTCTTTGTAAATATACACCGACAAGCCATTTCGTACTCCTTTTTCATATTAGGATTAGGTCCTTTTTTAAATGGTGACATGCGTTGTCTAGGTCGACTTCCATAAAAAAATAATATTAGAGCGTATAATCAACATAAAATTAATTATGAAATTAATTTGCGTGGAATTATCTCAAAGAATCTGATAAAAAAATTAAAAAAGGAGAAGTGTTATAAAAACTCAGATCATGTCGTTATTATTATGTGGTTCAGAATATAAATAAGGAGAAGTGTTATCAAAACTCAGATCATGTCGTTATTATTATGTGGTTCAGAATATAAAAAAGGAGAACTGTTATCAAAACTCAGATCATGTCGTTATTATTATGTGGTTCAGAATATAAAAAAGGAGAAGTGTTATAAAAACTCAGATCATGTCGTTATTATTATGTGGTTCAGAATATAAAAAAGGAGAAGTGTTATCAAAACTCAGATCATGTCGTTATTATTATGTGGTTCAGAATATAAAAAGGGAGAACTGTTATCAAAACTCAGATCATGTCGTTATTATTATGTGGTTCAGAATATAAAAAAGGAGAACTGTTATCAAAACTCAGATCATGTCGTTATTATTATGTGGTTCAGAATATAAAAAAGGAGAAGTGTTATAAAAACTCAGATCATGTCGTTATTATTATGTGGTTCAGAATATAAAAAAGGAGAAGTGTTATAAAAACTCAGATCATGTCGTTATTATTATGTGGTTCAGAATATAAAAAAGGAGAACTGTTATCAAAACTCAGATAATGTCGTTATGATTATGTGGTTCAGAATATAAAAAAGGAGAAGTGTTATAAAAACTCAGATCATGTCGTTATTATTATGTGGTTCAGAATATAAAAAAGGAGAACTGTTATCAAAACTCAGATCATGTCGTTATTATTATGTGGTTCAGAATATAAAAAAGGAGAACTGTTATCAAAACTCATATCATGTCGTTATTATTATGTGGTTCAGAATATAAAAAAAAGAAGTGTAATATAAACTCAGATCATGTCGTTATTATTATGTGGTTCAGAATATAAAAAAGGGAGAACTGTTATCAAAACTCAGATCATGTCGTTATTATTATGTGGTTCAGAATATAAAAAGGAGAACTGTTATCAAAACTCAGATCATGTCGTTATTATTATGTGGTTCAGAATATAAAAAAGGGATAACTGTTATCAAAACTCAGATCATGTCGTTATTATTATGTGGTTCAGAATATAAAAAAGGAGAAGTGTAATATAAACTCAGATCATGTCGTTATTATTATGTGGTTCAGAATATAAAAAGGAGAACTGTTATCAAAACTCAGATCATGTCGTTATTATTATGTGGTTCAGAATATAAAAAAGGGAGAACTGTTATCAAAACTCAGATCATGTCGTTATTATTATGTGGTTCAGAATATAAAAAAGGAGAAGTGTTATCAAAACT
Organism: Sepiola atlantica; assembly: GCA_963556195.1. NCBI lineage: Eukaryota > Metazoa > Mollusca > Cephalopoda > Sepiida > Sepiolidae > Sepiola > Sepiola atlantica. The sequence continues at coordinate 31,946,058 of OY744528.1, forward strand.
CAGATCATGTCGTTATTATTATGTGGTTCAGAATATAAAAAAGGAGAACTGTTATCAAAACTCAGATCATGTCGTTATTATTATGTGGTTCAGAATATAAAAAAGGAGAAGTGTTATCAAAACTCAGATCATGTCGTTATTATTATGTGGTTCAGAATATAAAAAAGAAGAACTGTTATCAAAACTCAGATCATGTCGTTATTATTATGTGGTTCAGAATATAAAAAAGGAGAACTGTTATCAAAACTCAGATTATGTCGTTATTATTATGTGGTTCAGAATATAAAAAAGGAGAAGTGTAATATAAACTCAGATCATGTCGTTATTATTATGTGGTTCAGAATATAAAAAAGGAGAAGTGTTATAAAAACCCAGATCATGTCGTTATTATTATGTGGTTCAGAATATAAAAAGGAGAAGTGTTATCAAAACTCAGATCATGTCGTTATTATTATGTGGTTCAGAATATAAAAAAGGAGAACTGTTATCAAAACTCAGATCATGTCGTTATTATTATGTGGTTCAGAATATAAAAAAGGAGAAGTGTTATAAAAACCCAGATCATGTCGTTATTATTATGTGGTTCAGAATATAAAAAAGGAGAAGTGTTATAAAAACTGAGATCATGTCGTTATTATTATGTGGTTCAGAATATAAAAAAGGAGAACTGTTATAAAAACCCAGATCATGTCGTTATTATTATGTGGTTCAGAATATAAAAAAGGAGAACTGTTATAAAAACCCAGATCATGTCGTTATTATTATGTGGTTCAGAATATAAAAAAGGAGAAGTGTTATCAAAACTTAGATCATGTCGTTATTATTATGTGGTTCAGAATATAAAAAAGGAGAACTGTTATAAAAACTCAGATCATGTCGTTATTATTATGTGGTTCAGAATATAAAAAAGGAGAACTGTTATAAAAACTCAGATCATGTCGTTATTATTATGTGGTTCAGAATATAAAAAAGGAGAACTGTTATAAAAACTCAGATCATGTCGTTATTATTATGTGGTTCAGTATATAAAAAAGGAGAACTGTTATAAAAACCCAGATCATGTCGTTATTATTATGGGGTTCAGAATATAAAAAAGGAGAACTGTTATAAAAACCCAGATCATGTCGTTATTATTATGTGGTTCAGAATATAAAAAAGGAGAAGTGTTATCAAAACTCAGATCATGTCGTTATTATTATGTGGTTCAGAATATAAAAAAGGAGAACTGTTATCAAAACTCAGATCATGTCGTTATTATTATGTGGTTCAGAATATAAAAAAGGAGAAGTGTTATCAAAACTCAGATCATGTCGTTATTATTATGTGGTTCAGAATATAAAAAAGAAGAACTGTTATCAAAACTCAGATCATGTCGTTATTATTATGTGGTTCGGAATATAAAAAAGGAGAACTGTTATCAAAACTCAGATTATGTCGTTATTATTATGTGGTTCAGAATATAAAAAAGGAGAAGTGTAATATAAACTCAGATCATGTCGTTATTATTATGTGGTTCAGAATATAAAAAAGGAGAACTGTTATCAAAACTCAGATCATGTCGTTATTATTATGTGGTTCAGAATATAAAAAAGGAGAACTGTTATCAAAACTCATATCATGTCGTTATTATTATGTGGTTCAGAATATAAAAAAAAGAAGTGTAATATAAACTCAGATCATGTCGTTATTATTATGTGGTTCATAATATAAAAAAGGGAGAACTGTTATCAAAACTCAGATCATGTCGTTATTATTATGTGGTTCAGAATATAAAAAGGAGAACTGTTATCAAAACTCAGATCATGTCGTTATTATTATGTGGTTCAGAATATAAAAAAGGAGAAGTGTTATCAAAACTCAGATCATGTCGTTATTATTATGTGGTTCAGAATATAAAAAAGGAGAACTGTTATCAAAACTCAGATCATGTCGTTATTATTATGTGGTTCAGAATATAAAAAAGGAGAAGTGTTATCAAAACTCAGATCATGTCGTTATTATTATGTGGTTCAGAATATAAAAAAGAAGAACTGTTATCAAAACTCAGATCATGTCGTTATTATTATGTGGTTCAGAATATAAAAAAGGAGAACTGTTATCAAAACTCAGATTATGTCGTTATTATTATGTGGTTCAGAATATAAAAAAGGAGAAGTGTAATATAAACTCAGATCATGTCGTTATTATTATGTGGTTCAGAATATAAAAAAGGAGAACTGTTATCAAAACTCAGATCATGTCGTTATTATTATGTGGTTCAGAATATAAAAAAGGAGAACTGTTATCAAAACTCATATCATGTCGTTATTATTATGTGGTTCAGAATATAAAAAAAAGAAGTGTAATATAAACTCAGATCATGTCGTTATTATTATGTGGTTCATAATATAAAAAAGGGAGAACTGTTATCAAAACTCAGATCATGTCGTTATTATTATGTGGTTCAGAATATAAAAAGGAGAACTGTTATCAAAACTCAGATCATGTCGTTATTATTATGTGGTTCAGAATATAAAAAAGGAGAAGTGTTATCAAAACTCAGATCATGTCGTTATTATTATGTGGTTCAGAATATAAAAAAGGAGAACTGTTATCAAAACTCAGATCATGTCGTTATTATTATGTGGTTCAGAATATAAAAAAGGAGAAGTGTTATCAAAACTCAGATCATGTCGTTATTATTATGTGGTTCAGAATATAAAAAAGAAGAACTGTTATCAAAACTCAGATCATGTCGTTATTATTATGTGGTTCAGAATATAAAAAAGGAGAACTGTTATCAAAACTCAGATTATGTCGTTATTATTATGTGGTTCAGAATATAAAAAAGGAGAAGTGTAATATAAACTCAGATCATGTCGTTATTATTATGTGGTTCAGAATATAAAAAAGGAGAACTGTTATCAAAACTCAGATCATGTCGTTATTATTATGTGGTTCAGAATATAAAAAAGGAGAACTGTTATCAAAACTCATATCATGTCGTTATTATTATGTGGTTCAGAATATAAAAAAAAGAAGTGTAATATAAACTCAGATCATGTCGTTATTATTATGTGGTTCATAATATAAAAAAGGGAGAACTGTTATCAAAACTCAGATCATGTCGTTATTATTATGTGGTTCAGAATATAAAAAGGAGAACTGTTATCAAAACTCAGATCATGTCGTTATTATTATGTGGTTCAGAATATAAAAAAGGGATAACTGTTATCAAAACTCAGATCATGTCGTTATTATTATGTGGTTCAGAATATAAAAAAGGAGAAGTGTAATATAAACTCAGATCATGTCGTTATTATTATGTGGTTCAGAATATAAAAAGGAGAACTGTTATCAAAACTCAGATCATGTCGTTATTATTATGTGGTTCAGAATATAAAAAAGAAGAACTGTTATCAAAACTCAGATCATGTCGTTATTATTATGTGGTTCAGAATATAAAAAAGGAGAACTGTTATCAAAACTCAGATTATGTCGTTATTATTATGTGGTTCAGAATATAAAAAAGGAGAAGTGTAATATAAACTCAGATCATGTCGTTATTATTATGTGGTTCAGAATATAAAAAAGGAGAACTGTTATCAAAACTCAGATCATGTCGTTATTATTATGTGGTTCAGAATATAAAAAAGGAGAACTGTTATCAAAACTCATATCATGTCGTTATTATTATGTGGTTCAGAATATAAAAAAAAGAAGTGTAATATAAACTCAGATCATGTCGTTATTATTATGTGGTTCAGAATATAAAAAAGGAGAACTGTTATCAAAACTCAGATCATGTCGTTATTATTATGTGGTTCAGAATATAAAAAAGGGATAACTGTTATCAAAACTCAGATCATGTCGTTATTATTATGTGGTTCAGAATATAAAAAAGGAGAAGTGTAATATAAACTCAGATCATGTCGTTATTATTATGTGGTTCAGAATATAAAAAGGAGAACTGTTATCAAAACTCAGATCATGTCGTTATTATTATGTGGTTCAGAATATAAAAAGGAGAACTGTTATCAAAACTCAGATCATGTCGTTATTATTATGTGGTTCAGAATATAAAAAAGGGATAACTGTTATCAAAACTCAGATCATGTCGTTATTATTATGTGGTTCAGAATATAAAAAAGGAGAAGTGTAATATAAACTCAGATCATGTCGTTATTATTATGTGGTTCAGAATATAAAAAGGAGAACTGTTATCAAAACTCAGATCATGTCGTTATTATTATGTGGTTCAGAATATAAAAAAGGGAGAACTGTTATCAAAACTCAGATCATGTCGTTATTATTATGTGGTTCAGAATATAAAAAAGGAGAAGTGTTATCAAAACTCAGATCATGTCGTTATTATTATGTGGTTCAGAATATAAAAAAGGAGAACTGTTATCAAAACTCAGATCATGTCGTTATTATTATGTGGTTCAGAATATAAAAAAGGAGAAGTGTTATCAAAACTCAGATCATGTCGTTATTATTATGTGGTTCAGAATATAAAAAAGAAGAACTGTTATCAAAACTCAGATCATGTCGTTATTATTATGTGGTTCAGAATATAAAAAAGGAGAACTGTTATCAAAACTCAGATTATGTCGTTATTATTATGTGGTTCAGAATATAAAAAAGGAGAAGTGTAATATAAACTCAGATCATGTCGTTATTATTATGTGGTTCAGAATATAAAAAAGGAGAAGTGTTATAAAAACCCAGATCATGTCGTTATTATTATGTGGTTCAGAATATAAAAAGGAGAAGTGTTATCAAAACTCAGATCATGTCGTTATTATTATGTGGTTCAGAATATAAAAAAAGAAGAACTGTTATCAAAACTCAGATCATGTCGTTATTATTATGTGGTTCAGAATATAAAAAAGGAGAAGTGTTATAAAAACTCAGATCATGTCGTTATTATTATGTGGTTCAGAATATAAAAAAGGAGAAGTGTATAAAAACCCAGATCATGTCGTTATTATTATGTGGTTCAGAATATAAAAAAGGAGAAGTGTTATCAAAACTCAGATCATGTCGTTATTATTATGTGGTTCAGAATATAAAAAAGGAGAAGTGTTATAAAAACTGAGATCATGTCGTTATTATTATGTGGTTCAGAATATAAAAAAGGAGAACTGTTATAAAAACCCAGATCATGTCGTTATTATTATGTGGTTCAGAATATAAAAAAGGAGAACTGTTATAAAAACCCAGATCATGTCGTTATTATTATGTGGTTCAGAATATAAAAAAGGAGAAGTGTTATCAAAACTTAGATCATGTCGTTATTATTATGTGGTTCAGAATATAAAAAAGGAGAACTGTTATAAAAACTCAGATCATGTCGTTATTATTATGTGGTTCAGAATATAAAAAAGGAGAACTGTTATAAAAACTCAGATCATGTCGTTATTATTATGTGGTTCAGAATATAAAAAAGGAGAACTGTTATAAAAACTCAGATCATGTCGTTATTATTATGTGGTTCAGAATATAAAAAAGGAGAACTGTTATAAAAACCCAGATCATGTCGTTATTATTATGGGGTTCAGAATATAAAAAAGGAGAACTGTTATAAAAACCCAGATCATGTCGTTATTATTATGTGGTTCAGAATATAAAAATGGTGCCAACATACTTGATGACAGAGAGGTGGTGACTGTTGTGGTTATTTTAAAGAAAAGAAAATTGTATTTTATAATGATCTTTATATACTGGGGAGGGCTGTGGAAATCCTACGGTGCCATATAATTTGCAGTTAATAATAATATTCTTTTTGAAATAATAAATGTCTGTTAGGGTCAATACTATTAACAAATTATGACTCGTCATTTTTTCCATACAATTATTGTCATTTGCAGTATAGTATTCTTAAATAAATAAAACGAATACATTCTGTATTTATTTATGTATTTATTCATTTAAAATGGTAGCTATTTAAATCTTGTTAAGGCAATACATATTCCCTGTCTTCTAACCGTAAAAACTAATCATCCGCTAAATATTAATTAAATTAATGACACGAATGTCACTTTTAAAAAAATATTTTTATTTAATCTTGTGCTGTTTTAGTCGACATGATATGATTTGAGAACACCTCATTTGAAAAGAGGATATTTTTATAAGATTAATAACGAATCATCATCTGGCGATTAGTTTAATTTAACCATTTCGCTTATTATCCCGAGTATTGACGGGATAGCCATTCAAATATTTAGTAAACACTTTAGTATTTACACTATTTAACTGAAACTGAATTCCCTCGCCAGAGACGCCATGTTCGACGATATTTCCGTGTTTTCTATGAGTGTCGAGTATTTTTAGTTTTTTGTGTAACGTTATAAGACTCGTCTCCTTTTTTCTTATGTGTATTTCTTAATAAAAGTCGCTATTATTTTGACAATTTGGTGAATTTTAGTTACATTCCTCAAAATATAAAATAATACAATTTTACTAGTTTCCTTTTGTATTATGTTTAAAATTCTAATTGAAACGGAACGAATATAGAGTAGTTCAATAAAAACATTTGTTAAAATAAATATAATTTATTTGAAACTAATCTTTCGGAAATAGAATTTCTTTGTTAAAGTATTTTTTTCTTATATTGTCCGAGATGGAAAGCATACTTATGGGGTGGAAGAAAAAATATCAAGTAATGTCTATTAGCGCGATGTACGCTGGTATTTATCAGAAGAGGTGTAGACCCTAGGGGTATTTATTGCCAAACCACAGTAGATTTTGTTTCTAAGCCCGATTTTTTTTATAGCAATTGCATTGACACTTAGAAATATACAACACAATATAAGTGCATTTCCTTATTCTATTGTGACGCATCGTTTTCTATCACCGACCCTGGCAACATGTGTTTTTCTCATTGTAATTGTAACCGTAATCTATTCCTTCTTTATAGTATAGGTTGTACTACCATACAGTATAATATAATATAATATAATATAACTTTTACATCTTTATATGTCAAACTGTTTATTCAAGCATACATTGTTATTATGTAAATCCAACTGTTTCTTCACTTTTCTCTCTCTTCAAACATTCATGCGTGTTATCCACGACGACACAGCCCATGAAATGGCAACATTTTGTGTGGGAAGAATATACTCATACGCGTGGTCGTTATTAACGTAAAACCTCGGATATAAAAGTATTCGTTAGATTTTGAAATCTATTTTTCGTTAAATCTGTTGGATATATTGGTATTATATTTTCTCTTCAATTATTTTCTTATTATTTTTGTAATTTGTTTGATAAAAAGCTTTTTTTACTTTGGAAATAATATTAGTTTTTTTTATTTCTCATATTTTTTTTCATTTAGCATTTTTCGAGTTTCCAATTGTATTATTTTCTTGGTAATTATTTCGTTTTGTAAATTCAATTTCTGTTCGCAAATTATACGCGGACCTAGAACTGGAACTTTACCTGTTTTTTTTTACATATTTTTAATCAATAATTCGTTATTCATCGATATCTTCACCTCGTAATGTCCAACACTTCCCTACCGTGGTTGTGGCGGTGGTAATGTTGTAGTGTGATAGCTACCCGTCTAACAGGGCTTTAATGAACATTCAGGAGGAGTCGGCATAGAGATCCGTCGTCCTCCGGTCGTCTTTGCCCTTATATGTTTCAAGCAAGGACGTGTCAGGCACAGACACGAAAAGCAATGGAGTAGAATTCGCAATGTTACTATTCTTTGGTGTTTTTTGCTATTAATTCTTCCCGACTTCGCATGCTAAACCTTGCTGTTTTCGGTGTCAGATGTAAATACCCACAATACTACGAGTTAACAAATGGCTGTGACTAACGAGAATGAATTTATGTGGGCATGGATATCTTCAGGCAGGATTTTCGTAAGCTGTATCTAAAAGTATGCCACGCCTAACAAACAAACAACAGGTCAACATGATAAATGATTTACGGGTTTTCATTTATAATATAAAAACACTTTAATCTTCATGTCATTTCGTCACTTAAAGTCGCACACACGTTTTACTCTGGTCTCAATCTTTTTCTTTAATTAATAGAATTTGATTCAGCTAACCAACCTCTATTCACTAAAATTCGGATATACACGCAAGTCTGTATGCGTTCGCTGCTCAGGCCCTGATCGTCCGCTCATTGTGCTGGTTTAAACTCATCACTCGATTTCTACACAAGTTTCAGTGAGGATAGTGTTGTTTCACTAAGGGCATCAAAAATATTTCTCCTCCAAATAAAGTTACAACTTCGTTTTAAACAAGTAACAGTTTTATTATGGGACATTTAAAATTATATTCGTTTTCCTCTACTAGACAACACACTTGCAAATGTGTCGGTCTTTTAGCTGGGAGCAAAGCGTAGCGTCTATACTGATGCTGCACTTCAGAGGTTTTTCTTCACTGAGACACTTTTTTATTTTTGTTTTAATCCAAAGCGCACCTCTTCCCCACATTAAAAAAGACCTTGTGTCTAACTTAGACCTCGCGCAGAGGCAAGTAAATAAGAACAACAGACTGTCAAATCAAATCAATCCTTTAGGTTTGAGTGAAAGACAAATCTTGCGTGGAGATGTACAAGGACATAAACTCCCCGTCAACTCACCGTTGGTAGGTGACGGTCGTTAAGTGGATAACGACAACGACTGACGGCGTAAGTGTGCCAAGTTTGAATCCAGTCGCTTCTATAATACCACTTTCATTTAGGGATGCTGGCAATCATTACGTTTCCCCTTGAATGCCAATAGCAGAATTAAGTTGTACCATTCTGATTTATAAGAATTAACGTTACTTCACCGTCAAATGCCTAGAAAACCAACTAACTGCCTCGCTGCTTGAATACACTAGAGAAAATACTACTTGAGATTATCAGCTGTCAATCTATGAATATGAAAAAAAATACTGACCAGAAGAGGCCCTCATCTTTGATTATCGTAACTATTTGAACGTCTCAAGTGTGTCATAATCACAATAGGAAACATCGGATTTGAAGGAACATAACTTTTTCAGGGGCTTCTCAGCATGAATCCCAGTCTACAAGACACTCAATTCAAATTCTTGGTTGTCAAACACTTCAGATCAGACGTAATTCGAATTTCTTGTGTCTTTTGTCTATCATTGATAAAATTTTACTCACTCGTATCAAACCTAATATTCGCATGCCTTACAAAGAGGCAACCCACTAAACATGTTGCCTAGTGCACGTTTACAGAAAGCATAAAACCTTATTTTAAATTTTACAAGTCAAAACCAATGTTGTCGATCAGTTCGTTACTTCCAAATACATATTTTAACAAAATTCTACTTCTAATGGTCCGGATTTAAATTTCTTGGTAGATTCGTCGATTCAAGTGGAAAACTGACATCAAATTCTGTTTAAAACTGAATAAGTGATAAGCTCGTTTGTCGCGATTCGAACAAAAGTTGATCACGGGAACCTCGACGGAATGTAATTAAATGAACTCTCTGCAGGTTTGCCTCATCAACATTGATACACCCAACAAACCAGACCAGCAGCAAAATCACACACCTTCAATATGCCGAAAGGTTTTCCACTCTAATAGAGGGAACAAGTTCTTCGGGGCTCATGCTATTGAATGATTAGTAAAATAAGCACAAGGATGCAAAATTGCAGCGATGCGGCAGGGGATGAAGCTTGGTAGACAGTGTGACACCTATTACATTACAAACGACGAAGGAAGGACTAGTGATTAATATGTAAGATAATGAAGCGTGGTAAAAATGAATCGTGGATGAGTCCATTGTGGGTGGGACATTGAGAAAGAAAAAAAAGCGACTTAGTAACTGTTAAAAAAGAGAAAGTTTCGCAGTGCAAAGAGACTTGAAAAACGGCGGTTTAAAAAACGCGAGGAACCGAAGCGCTTGGTGATCGGAGTATCGAAGTACCGGTAAAATGAGAGTTAACCGATGTTTTGCTATGGGACCCAAGCCCGTCTTGCTGTTAGGCTTTCGTGTTCGCTGACTAAAAATGCGGGTGATAAGCAAGTTGGTACAGTGAAGGAATCCTCTGACATGTACTTCACCAAAGTGTTTGTGGAAAATTGCTTCAGTTCAGGCTCGGATCGACAATGCCGAGCAAATTACTTTTTAATCGAATCTTTATACGAACGAGTCTCTTGCGGAAACCAAGTCTGTGACCCCAGCAAGAAAAATACTTTCATGAGACAAAGGTATGTCAAAAAATTGTTATATTTGTGCGCGTAGCCGGCGTAAACCATCCGGTGATGGCAAATAAAGACAACCAAAATGTTTCCATATACGTTCTGTTCTTTGTCAGTCCTGTTGGATCTTACTGGGACCCTGAGAGAACGGGTGATGCAACAAATACAGCGACCTAGGTATGGCCACACTAAATAAAACCAACAAACGAAACAGGTTGCCAATGGTATTGACAAAAAACAAGTATTCTTAATAAAAGATAAGTATAAGAATATATATATGTATATATATGTATGTATTTATATATATGTATTTATATATATATGTATGTATATATATATATGTATATATATATGTATATGTATATATATATATATGCATATATGTATACAGGTATATATATATATGTATATATATATATATATATATATACATGTATATATATACATGTATATATATGTGTATATATGTGTATCTTGGCAGCATGTTTTCTTTTATACAAGTATCATTAAAAATAACGGACATCTTGTATCTGGTTATTTTTACTAAGATCCTTTCCGTTTTTCTGATTAGGTTCTTAGTTTCAGACGGAAACTGGCTGATAAAATAAAAACTAAGAACCTAATCAGAAAAACGGATAGGATCTTAGAAAAAATAACCAGATACAAGATGCCCGTTATTTTAAATGATATGTGTATATATGTATATATATATATATATGTATATATATATACATGTATATATATATATATATATGTATATATATATGTGTATATATATGTGTATATATATATATATATGTATATGTATATGTATATATGTATACATATATGTATATATATATATATACACATATATATATATATATATATATATACATATATATATTTCTTTGCATTACAGGAAGGTTTTTCGTGTTTTAGGGGATCATTGCCCTGGGTTCTGAATTGAGCTTAGAGATAACAACTTCGACTCTCTAACTAGCTTATGTAATGGACAGCCGATGCGAAAAGGTCAATTTCTCCAAGGTTAGAAAGCAATTCACTCGAGGGGGAGCAAACAACAGTTCTCACACTATTTACTTTTTCAACTTTAACTCCAACTTCTCTCGTACTCGTACTGGTAAATTCGCGCTCCGTTGCGCCTTATATATTCAGTCAATGTCACTCGACGCTGTTCGTCCGAATTTCATTTTCTCCAGCCAGCAAACAATCTGATTGGTCGCCTGCTCATAGAGGCCTGCCTCAGGGGTTGAACCTTCCTTGTCAATAAATGTCCCTCATCCCCCGTTCTCATCGAGTCTGGTGACCTAGATTTTTTTGGCACAAGCTCACCGGAATCTGACATCCTTCAAAACATAATAGCTCTAACAATCAGGGTAACCCTTAACCTCCAGAGTATCAAATAAACTCACAATCCTAATTAAAACAATACCGTAACAATGCCCAGAGTATAAACAATTACTATAGATTTGTGTAGAAAGGAAATATATTTTTCTTTGTCTCTTTCAATGCGGGTCGTTAATTATATACTAGTAAATTAATCACCCAAAATTCCTCACAGGGTCCCGACACTCTGTTGAATGTAATTCTTCTATTTTGGATATTGAGTGAAAAACAGTCCTATGAGCTTATACTTATTGTCTAAATTATCACCAGGTTTAGACAGTCAACAGACGCCCTGTAATTGAAATTACTAAGTTGAGTTGAAATATTTTAGGCAGTGTTGAGTGTCTCCCCCATGCAATATATAATCAAGACGTTGCCACATGTTATTATGGTCTATTCTTTGTTAGTATGGTCTATTCTTTGTTAGTATGGTCTATTCTTTGTTATTATGGTATATTCTGTTATTATGGTCTATTCTTTGTTATTATGGTCTATCCTTTGTTATTATGGTCTATTCCTATCAATGCAGCAGTTACTAGAATTGTTTGTAGATTTGAATATTTTGATGAAGTTCCAGAAACCTGTTAAGAATTTGTTGAATCAAAGACGAAAGATTCGTACTATGACAAATTCGACAGCTTGCAGCTCGTTGACAGACGTTTGTGGAGATTAAGGGTATTTATATTGAAGAAAAGTGACTATTCTTCAAAAAACTGTTGTCGTTAATAATAATTATTAAGCTGTTAAAAGTTCGTGCATCATGTTTGAATTCGACTGCAAAACATGATGAATCGAATTTGTTCAAATCGATACATTTCCTAATAAAAGCACAAATATATTTAATTTAGACTTCGACTAAAATCTTATCAGAATTAAAACCAAAATGTGATTATGCTGGTATTATTTTATTTAAAACATAATTTTGGGGTGTCGTCGAGTCTTGAAATGCAACACTTTTATAGTTATAGCCTCGTAAGTTTGTAAATCGTGTTTATCGCATTTTCATCCAACTGCTTAAATGAAGATACGAGTTCGTAGAAGGATATTCAGCTATATCCCTTTCGTAATAACTTCAGGCTTTACTAATAATGAACCACTAAAGATAACGTTTCATGCTTGTAATGGTGGCGTTGTGTTAGATGATGTTTGGTTGGACATCATAGAGAAACGGCACCCGCGTTTTAACGTGACGCCGCGTATTACTAGTTTCTTCTGACGTTTCGGACCTCTATCTATTTACTGTTCAATTCACTTTCATTGATGCCACTGACAAGTTTATTCCGCTCAAATAGAAATACATGAATAGCAACAATAAAACTGTCTTTTAAATCGCCTATTGTATCCAAAGGCAACTTAGTTGTCATTTCTCTTATTAATTTAGAAAGAATAAGTTTTTAAGTGAGCCAGTTACATACGGCATAATGACGTTGACACACCGGTTATCGCTATATAACTGAAGTTGTGGGAGGTGACGGTGACTAAGTGGTTAACGACACGGACTGACAACCTGGGTGTGCCAAGTTCGAATCCAATTCGTTCCACAGAAACACATTCGCTTAGGATGTATTCTCCTCTGTAAGTACCTGATGTTTTTCTTAACAGAATTCCAATTAGAATGATATCGCGAAAACCAATACCAACAAGAGAATCAATAAATGAATGAATATCTGAAGTTGTGAGCTCGGTCAGTTCCAAGTGGATGATGACTTGAGAATACAAGGCGCTGTATGTGGAAAAGCAACACCATTTTCTACTTAATAATGTATACACTTCGTCGAAAATGACTGAGACAAAATGTTTTGCCAGTGTTCACACTAATATTCATATAAAATCATAATATTTGGTAATTTAATTTTACATATAAAATATTATTATCATTACTAATGACATAAAGAAAAAGGAGCTACAGTTGTCTTCTTATTTAGACTGGTTTGTTTTTCTGACTTTATTTCGTTATAGCTCAGCCCTATTTTATTAACATGACTTGCTATTTGCTTTCTAATTTAATTTTTGTAATTATTCTTTATTTTAATAGAACAGGGCTGAGCTATAACTAATTTTCGAAGGCGAGTCATTTCTGACGATCTAAAGAAAAATAAACAACATTTACTTTGGGGTTTTTTTCTCTTAATTTTTTGGATGTATGGAGCGGCAATATTGGCAATAGTTGCAGTACAGTATAGGAAAATCCTCAGCAACATTTAATGAACTCTGCAAGATCTGAACAAAAATCACCCTCAGATCTAAATTAAGATTTTATACGCTATTCTATGGGAGAAAAACTTGGCATCTCAAAATAAGTCAAGATTCTAGGGATCAAATAGAAAGATAGAATTACCAACTAAGAAGTCAGAGACCGCATTAACTAAACATTGGCTTTTTATTTAGAGTGGTTGTTTTTTTTTTCGAATTCATTTCAGAAGGCTAGGATTATCTGACTTGTTATTTGCTTTCTAATTTAATTTTTTAATTTTTTAATTTTTTGGTTTTTAATAGAATAGAGCTGAGCTATCACGACCTTTTAAGCGGGTCATTTCTGACGATCTAAAGAGAAAACAATATTTACTTGTTTTTGTGTTCTTCTTTTAATTTTGTGGAGGAATTGGGTGGCAATATTGACCACAAGTTGCAGTGCAAGATAGAAAAGGCCTCAGCAACATTTAATGAACTCTGCAAGATCTGGAAAATAGAAAAAAAATAACCCTCAGATCAAAATTAAGATTTTATAACAGCAACGTTTCGTCCACACTAATCTATGAAAGTAAAACTTGACATCTCAAAATCCGCCAAGAGGGGAAATTAGACGCGTTTGAGACAAAATGTCTTCGAATGATTCTAGGAATCAAATAGAGTGATAGAATTACCAACCAAGAAGTCAGAGACCGCTCTGACCCACAGGTGGCATCGTCAATAATTTGCAAACGACGTCTCGGCTGGCTCGAATATGCCCTAAGATTGCCCATATAATTGGCAAACAAAGTGCTTCAGTCGAATTCTGATGGAAAAAGAAGAGGAAGACTATTAATGAACCGGAAGCAAACAATCGAGATTTATATGATCTCAGTACGAAGAAGTTGGAGGAACGCTGTGGATCTGGTTTCAGACCGAAAACGATGATTTACTTTGACTGCTTCATGCGCTGCAGGACGCGGTATTTCTCGAGTCTGAGTCTCAGATGAGGCGGCAATACATTATAGAAAAGATAACTCAAGTTGTTAAACCATCAAATACGTTAGCGAAAGAGAAATGGTTGAAAATGAAATTGACAGTGAACAATCGTTGCTCAAACAAAAGAATAAATAAATAAAGAAAACGTCCCAAACAACAGACAAAAGGAACAAAAACCGTATAAATCGGCAGAGAAAAGAAAAAGGAAACAATGAAGAACACATTTATAGAAATAGATTTGCGTCATCCATTCCCGAATTCGTCAGTCACACTTGTGTGACGAGACAGATATATATCTTTACTAATACATATTGTTCTTTGAATTCATTATTTTTGTGCGTCAGATTGAACTCCCCAATATTAAAGTAGTGAGGAAGTGATTGTCACAATAGTCAACATTTAACCAGGATTATCAGAGTTGTCGAGCGTTGCTCGGGAAGTAATGCTAATCATATATACACATAATCCAATCACTGATATATTACCGTTTGATCATTTTTAATTTCTAACTAAAGGCATAATCGTCTTTGTTTATAGATGTCCGTCGTTAATACTGACCCACACAAAACACTGATGCAACACCAATACTACATTGGAATACTCATATTATTTTAGTGTAAAACAAATTGTAACACCTTGGTATCGGGCTTTGTTTTCAGTTTCAGCCCTCAACACCATAATTGTGTAGCAGTCATCAATATTGCCAATTACTCTATTATTCGAAGAACAGTCCCAATGAGATAATTAGGCCCCAGGAACACCAATCAGCTTCCAGGGCACATTAATTTCAACCGACCATTGAAGGGCTACATCAGACTCTCTGGGATTTGGACGGAAGTCACCAGACAATTTTTTGAAAGCAACGAACCGATAATATAAGGAATATACCATGACACTTAGATCACAAGAAATTAGTAATCCATTATCCAGATTTGTGTAATAGTTTATTAAAAGAATGTTGTTTCGAAGTTAAATGCTAATCATGGTTTGAAGAGGAGTTAATCTTTGATTAGTGTCTGATTGGATGTAAGCGTCTAAGGATGGAAAACATTTTTTTAATCAGTGCATGACTAACTAAGTAAACTGAAGTAGGATATGTTGTCATAATTCCTAGGTATTTATCGATCGAAAATCTGCTATCATATATATATATATATATATATATATATATATATATATAGATATAGATATAGATATTAAAAAATAAATCTTATTTCAAATTGTTTATATATCATAAGCTATTTGAAAGCTTTTTATTATATTTACGAATTGATTGTTGTATTTTAATGACTAATTATGATAAATGACGTACAACTTTCAGCCAATTAGAGAAAATAAATATAAAATTGAGTTTACAAATCATTGTAAATGTATCGTCAACTTTCTAATAAAGACCAATGCATATTTATTTGTATAGGTATTATAATTGTACGCCTGACAGAATTGTCTTGAGATTTGAATTGTGCCATAAATATTCAACCTTTGTTGAAACTAATTTTAAACTTTTCTATCTTAATATATAGATTTCAAAAACCGGCATAAACACAAACTTCTGTTTATTTACATATATATATATATATATATATATATGCAAAATTATATCCTCAACTCTATAAGTACAGACGAGTGTGTATGTATTTGTATTTAAATAAATATATGTACTTCAATCCCGTCACGCAAAAGTTAGCGAGTAAAATACCTTTTTTTTGTACGCCCTTCGATGAAACCATATAAAGTAGTGAAAAGAAACGCGAAAGTAAAAATTAAATCATAAAACCACATTAGATTTCTGCCGTCGCCTCAGTTTTGTTCAGTCATCAGAAATTATTTATGAATGACAAATTTAATTACTGACGTATTTCTATGATGTATTATGAATATTTTAGTAATACTTCTAGATGAATAGCAAGTGCGAAGCATGTTTTTCCGCCATTTTTGACGGACGGTTTACATTGGTATTTTCATAAGTATTCCCAGCACGAACGATTCTCAGATACTTGAAGAAATAAGTAATAACGCTCATTTTCATTTATATGGATCCAGGCGTTACGGTTTTTCTTTGTATTACTTTCTCTAGAAAATGTCCACGTACAGGTTTCCAACATGCCAAGTTAAAAGTAGTGCGATGTACGACGAGTAGTATCCTGACCTGATGAGAAACGCATCCTAAATAGGGGGAGGGGTAGCCGGATTTCTAAAAAAGAGGAAGTTTTTAAAGAATAGTAAATTCTTTAGTGGTACCCAGTCGAATGTGTACTTCCCCTCGGGCAAAAATGTTCTTAATACAGAGTCTTTTTAGTAAAATGAAGAACTTATTTGGATACTATGGACGACTTTGATAGATTTTCATGTTGCAGTCAGTTTTTTCTATTAGGTCAAAAACGTCAAACAAAACATGAAACTGAAATGCGGATGCCTTCGCCCTAACATGTCAAACCAGCGGGTACGACCACTGACTCAGCTTATATTTGGCCGAGAGTGTATACTATTATATATAGTCATCTAAGGTAAGGTGTGTATGCAACGTGTTCTGCTTCTTACAGTGTAAGCTAAATTTAACTCCAGTGTTCACTTAACTAAAATCGACAACCGTAAGCAAGCTATTTATTTAAATAGGGCCCAATAATAAATTGAAATATGTTAGTAAAAGTTTGTATGTAAGTATATCAAGCCTACACATTTAGGAACACGTTTTAGTCGTAGCTATCATTATAAAGATGTAAAGAACGACTTCCTTAACTTAAGTCGAGCTAGCTACGACAAAAAAAAAGGTAGGCATGCTATATTCTTATGAATACAACGTACACACACACACATATATATATATCTAATATATAAAGTAGAGACGATTTTTCCCCTGTAAATTCTCGGAGTATAGGAAAATAGCCACATGCATCACAGGCTACTAAACTCACCACTATACTACACTTATTCACTCGAGCGTGTTTTAGTAAATTTGTTATTAGTTTCTTCTACCTAACACTAAATATTACATTTGGCCCACCATCAACGTCTCTCCGAAAAACCAACTCCATATAGGTGGTAGCAAAAACTTTCCTCCCTAAAAATTCTGTACTGTCACTCTACTCATCGACACCGGGAACTAATACACACAGTTTAATTCTCATGAAACACCGGTTCTTATTTATGCCAACAATTAAGCTAAAGTTAATTGGCCCATTTTCACATGTATTTTTAACCCGAGACCGTTGCACAGTCGTTAACAAGGCAGGTTTCATGATCGTTAGTTTTAGCGTTCGATCCCTGTCTACTCTACCACTTTTTTTTCATTTTTTTTTTAATTTAAAACATTCGACAACACGGTAGATAGGGGAGAAACAATAGGCCGTTTCCTTTTTTTATTCGACGTGGGGTAATAGGTAGTACTTTCTCCCGTGCAACGCCGGGCGACGGGTTCCACTAGTAATATATAAAGTTAAGACGAATTTTCGCTTGTACCTTCTTGAAGAATAGGTAAATAACCATATGCATCACAGGCTACTAAACTCACCACTATGTTACGCTTATTTACTCGAGCATGTTTTAGTAAATTTGTTAGTATTTTTCTCGAGCTTACATTACATATTAGCCCACCATATTCGATACTTTTCTAAACATACTCCATATAGGTGGTAGCAAAAACTGTTCCCCTAACACTTCAGTACTGACACTCTCCCTATTGACACCGGGAACTAATAAACAACGTCTGCTTTTCAAAAATGTGTCCGTTAATATTTACGATTTGTTTGCTATTAATTTACTACATAATACAAAATATTACGCACACATTTAATGAAAGCTCCCGCTAATCTCGCTGATTTTCGAGAATATCAGAATACGTTATTTCTACCTATTACGTATACATTTATACTCATTTGGGTTTTTAGCGAATGCAATTAACGAACATAGTTCATTGCAGTGTTTCATTATTCAACATGGCGGCTACAATTTCTTCAACGACTCGACTTCTGAAATAAGTTAATATACGTCAAGCTACGAGACAGACTAGCATAAAGTTGACATTTCTTTAATCGTACACCTTTCACACGCATAATATCCAAAAATTGGAAAACCATTTATATCTTCGTATAGAAATGACCCAAAACGTGTGACTGGTGGCTCAACATTTGGTCGCCTTTCGGATCGTAATATAAAATGCATGCCAGCTACATATTTAGTTTTACTGACTTATTTTTCAATAGATTATTGAATCGCTTTAATGGCTTAGTGGTAATCGCCGTATATCCTAGACTAAGAGCTTTAGGGTTCGACCCCAGTCGACACACTTTTTTTTTTTTTTTTTTTTTTACTTTGTTAAACTTTTTCCTACGAAGGAAGAGGGAAAGTTAGAATCATGGGCCGGATCTTTTTATTTTTAAAATAAATCAATGTAATAGATAGTACTATTGTGAATATCATCATTTCTCTTCGAACACACATGGGTTATTAGTGCTCTGCAGGCCTCTTTAATTATATTTGTGTTTCAGTAGTGCTCAGGAGACACTCATGTTTCTTTTCTTTCCTCACAGAAAAATGGAAGTTCTATACAAAGATAGCAGAAGGGGGATGTGATTTAATAAGGCTCTGTAGGCCTCTTTAATTTTAAAAAGTGTTCATTATTATAGATAGAGTAGGTGTTTGGGAAATACCGGTACCATGTGATGGCCAGGAAGACTCCTACAAACGCGTCTCATTCCTTCCTTCATTCTTTCACCCTTCAAAAATTCCAAACCGACAATTATTCTAAACATTAAATGTATACGTTCTGTCGGATGTTGACACATTTTAATTAGTTCTTTTATATTTCTCCCGGCCAACGCCGGTGGACGGGTCCAGCTATTAAATTATATTTTTAATATTTTACCTACGTACGACCTCGTTTCAAGCTTACGACTTATCAGCACAGGGAAATAATCTCAGACGGTCACAGGACGCGAACCTGTTTCACAGAGACACCTTGAATCTGTAAGCGTTCACTTAGTCCCATAAGACAATAATTGTCACATGATAACGGAGAGATTTATATTTAACACTGAAAACAGCGAGTGTTAATATGAGAGCATTCGATAGGGCTCTACGACAGAATCGAAACAGTTTCTACTCAAAATCGTATTACTATATAACACTTATGGCGGTAGTTCGTAGGAAAAGAAAAGCAATTACTTCTCAAAACCACGAATGTTTGGCACGGTGTTATTTGAATTTAAATCAGAAGCTTCATTTACGTTATCTAATATTTAAAAAAATAAAATAAGTTTTTATTTACTCTTTTTTTTCCGAAAAAAAAAAAAAAAATTACTCATTCTCGTCCCGAGTGAGATTGAGAAAAAAATGAATTAAATTTAACCTAGCAATAACCACAGATCCGAATGTCTTAAAATTGGAATAGTGTCGCCTGCGTACGGAAAAAAATTAATTTGGTACTTTCGGAAAACTTCAGGTGCTCACGTCATATCCATCAGCGTTAATTTTATTAAGAACATGTTAAAACTTTAAATATTTAGTTTCTTAACTTTACGTCTAATACTGACGTCCATTACATACATACATACATACATACGTCTAATACTGACGTCCATTACATACATACATACATACATACGTCTAATACTGACGTCCATTACATACATACATACGTCTAATACTGACGTCCATTACATACATACATACATACATACATACGTCTAATACTGACGTCCATTACATACATACATACGTCTAATACTGACGTCCATTACATACATACATACATACATACGTCTAATACTGACGTCCATTACATACATACATACATACGTCTAATACTGACGTCCATTACATACATACATACATACATACGTCTAATACTGACGTCCATTACATACATACATACATACATACGTCTAATACTGACGTCCATTACATACATACATACATACATACGTCTAATACTGACGTCCATTACATACATACATACATGTCTAATACTGACGTCCATTACATACATACATACATACATACGTCTAATACTGACGTCCATTACATACATACATACATACATACATACGTCTAATACTGACGTCCATTACATACATACATACATACATACGTCTAATACTGACGTCCATTACATACATACATACATACGTCTAATACTGACGTCCATTACATACATACGTCTAATACTGACGTCCATTACATACATACGTCTAATACTGACGTCCATTACATACATACGTCTAATACTGACGTCCATTACATACATACGTCTAATACTGACGTCCATTACATACATACGTCTAATACTGACGTCCATTACATACATACGTCTAATACTGACGTCCATTACATACATACGTCTAATACTGACGTCCATTACATACATACGTCTAATACTGACGTCCATTACATACATACGTCTAATACTGACGTCCATTACATACATACGTCTAATACTGACGTCCATTACATACATACGTCTAATACTGACGTCCATTACATACATACATACATACGTCTAATACTGACGTCCATTACATACATACATACATACGTCTAATACTGACGTCCATTACATACATACGTCTAATACTGACGTCCATTACATACATACATACGTCTAATACTGACGTCAATTACATACATACAGGCTGATAGCAATGCAGACAAATCGGAATGGTAAAAGTGAAGAAGAAGAAGAAAAAAAAAAAAAAAAAATCAAAGACAGTATTTGATTTACGAATCTATTTATTTTTTTAAAAGATCTTTCACATATCAAAATCAGTAACCGAGATTTACTGCTTAATATTGGTACAAATATCCGGGATCGTGCAACATCCTTTAATCATTTTCAGAGAGACCCACCCCTTCTCAAAAAACGAATACAAAAGTGCGACCGTCAGGCGGTCCTAGAGTTCAAAATGACTGCTCACCCCATTGCTAACAAGGTTGGCAGACAGATACATGAATGTAGTAAGGGGGAGGAATAAAAATGTTATCAATGGTATACAATTATTTCAATATATATTTCAGTTAAAATGTTTAAATATTGAATAATGAAATTAATTCAAAATACATTTTTAAAGAAATTATAAAAACAGTTTATGTTCGCCGAGAAGTTACGCTCATCAAGACGAACTACTGGAAATTATTTGGGTGTCTTTATCAATTTTTAAAATGACTTCTCACAAATAATCAAAGACTACATGTAAAACAGTAATACTTCGTCTTGTTTTTAGGTCTATGTAAATTAATAGATCATTTATTTGACATGTAAACCGCAGATTTAAATTCTGATGTCATTGTCAATGTGAATTTTTTTTTTTAAATTAGAAAAGTCTATCTAAAAACAATTGGAAGGTATTCGAATAACACCACCAACCGATTTTGTAGAATTAAACATCCTCATAAACATGAATCCGCTATTCTACGAGCTTAGGTTACAATTTTTTCTTTAATAGCAGCAAGACAAAAATAGCTGAAATAAATGTTTTCCCCAGGTGATAAAAAAATTCATTTACTTATAAGCATATTGAAAATTACAAGTTAGATACGCAATAACCATGCACATCAGTAGACGAACACATGAACGTTACTATTTAAAGAAAACTATGCAATATTCAAGTAAAAAAAAAAAACGTGTTTTCAATAGAGAAAACTGATACGTTATCGAAAAGAAATTGATAAAACCAATACGGAAAAGGTAAAAGCGTAACGGATCTGTTACAATTAGTTCAGAAATGTTTTCAATATGAAAATAAAAATGAAAACAGCTAAGTTTGTGTTACTCAAACGTCTTATTTACATCGTCAAATTCGAAAAAAAAATTCTAAATCTTGTCCGTTATTCTGAACATGATGCCGCTCAAAAGTTATCAAAACTAATTTTTTAGAATAACTTGTCTCCAATCGGGTGTTATCGTATTGCGAATTCGGACTTACGGTTAGTGTTAACGTAAAGTATTTGCATTAAAAATACAATGCAGGATTCTTAAAGACATGCATTTCATTAATCAACACTAAACAGTCCGGGGGGGGGGGAGTAACAATACGAAAAATGACACGATTAGCGATAGGGGCTATACAATTAACGTTAGAACGAGGTAACGAAATGTTTTACACATAAAAAAATTAACGTTCAAGTTCTGAAATTTATAGACCATTCTATAACGTTTGTATCAGAGTCTACAAATAAGACTCGCTATTTGAAATAGATGGCCAGTAGAAAAACTTAGACAATTGAGTACTACAATAAAATTATGAGGAGATAAATCGATTATATATATACAATTCCGGTATAGTTTGACTTATGTTGATCAAAATGTAGGTAATATTATTGGGACTACAAATTTGGAACGAATTTTTTTTTTTTTGCATATTAATAATCCTTTAAATTAGTATACACATTTAGTAGAGAAAATAATTAAAAGGTAAAATTGTAAAAGATAAAAGAATAAGAATTTGGGATTAAACCGATTATGATTTTTTTTAAACTGGTGCTAGCAAAAGCTAACTTACCAGTTTCAAATATATATCGTATAATATTCATTCCCGAAGAGTCAATAGCAACACTAGGCATATTAAAACATTCCCGAACTTATTTACAAACAAGACAGTAAAAAGTTAGATTCAAAAAGCAAATAAACAGCTAATTATCACTAAAGAATATGACCAGTAAATCAAGAAAATTTGAGACCTCCATAGAATATTTTTAGATGATAAAACGATCTACTAGGAAATCTTTGAGCAATATATACATAATTAAACACTTTATCAGGTTCATAAGAAAATTGTTAAATGGGTAACAGGCATATCTGAAAGGTTACTTGAAATGAATGGGTAACGAGAAGATTTCAGTACTTTGAGTAATGCTCCAGAGTCAGTTCCGGTAAAGATCGAAGCAGTTTATGATTTGAAAGGCATAAACAAATATAAGGACAAAGGCAGACTACACTAATCATGCAAACAGTGATTAGTGTATGTTAGCCCCTCAAAAATAGATTTCAAATCGTTAACGGTTTCGATAATTTCCGGAAACGATTCGAGATTTTTCTCTACAGTACTAAAATCTTCTGAATGTTTAATCATTACAAGTACCTAGAAGTTGACCTGTGGCAAAAAGACAGTCTCAGTATAGTGCAGTTAAAAATCCATTCTTTGCTCAAATGTGGGGAGTTGGAGATTTTCAGAACAGTGGTGTACAATCAGCAATTTACAACATCATCCGATGAAGCGTCATTGTAGTTATAATCGGGTTCGGCTTTTTCACTACCATCTTCAGTCGACGTATCGAATAGCTGTGGGCGTTTTGCAATCATGTCTGCTAACCAATTGTTGGATGCTGAAGTTTCAGATGGCGGCATGGCGTATGTATTCTCACTTGAATCATTAGATTCAGAGTCATTGTTCTGATCACGACTTTCTTCAGTTGAAGGATCTGGTGCCACAGGCCGATATGATAAAAAAGTAGTTACACGACTGTCGGGCGTTGATGAAATTTGGGATGTATCAAGTATACGTCGGTCAGTAGATGAGAGCGGGTGATATTCAACGGCTTGTGAACTAGGAGATAAGTATACAGTTAGATCAAGATCATCGTCATCAGTGGGGGAAACGTTGCTCAAATTTGCAGACATATCGTAGTCTTTCGGAGAGGGTGTAGGTTTGTTGGATTTTTTCTTGATGTAAAGATTTCTTAGGAAGACAACTGCAGCCATTAATACTAGAGCCAATGTGACAGAGGACATGATTAGAACAATTGAAAACCGTTGATGCATTTGCGATTTCCATGTGACCAAAGAGATATCGGTAGGCGCGATCACGTCCCAGCTCGCCTCGGAAGGAGCGGTCACTCCGCCAGAAGGCGCGATGACGGCATCCGTAGCTACGGTTACTTCTCCGCTAGCATCGACAGGAGGGGTCACTCCCCCGGCAGGCACAGTCGCGTCACCGCTCGCCTCGTCAGGAGCGGTCACTACTCCGGCATGCACAGTCGCGTCCTCTCTCGCCTCGTATTGCGGTGTCACACTCCCAGTAGATACAGTAACTCCCTCGCTTGCATCGGCAATAGCGGTCACTCCCCCGGTAGACATGGTAACTCCCTCGTTCGCCTCGAAAGGAGAGGACACTCCCACGGTAGGTTCGGTCACTTCCTTGCTCGCCTCGGCAACAGCGGTCATTCCCCCGGTATCCAATGTCATTTCTTCACTCGCCCTGGAAGAGGCAGTAGAGTCGGGCTGGTGCGGGGACACATCATTTGAAGCGATCAAATCGAGAGGTTCTCCCCAGTTATGGTCAATCAATTCCATCTCTCCACTCAGCGGAAATAAATCTTCCAACCCCTTATTTATCGGATCGTTAATATTTGATGGTGGTTCTTTTTTTTCTGAACATTGTTCAGTGACAGCCTTTGCTGTTAAAACAGCTATGAAATAGAGTATATAGATACTGTTCATTCTATCGGTAGTGATAATCCTATTCTTTTCTTTTTTTTTTTTTTTTCTTATTCCTTGGTTACCGTAATGAATTTTATCTTAAATAGCCTTTGAATTATTCCATTTACGGAAACATGGGGTAAAACAGGACTCATTTATCTGTATTATTGTAAAATTTCAACCACTTTCGTGTTTTTTCATAACTCCCTTCTGCTTTCACTTGAAATAGGAGCAACTGATGTTCGTGTAAATTAGGTCGTTAAAATATACATTTTAAATTAAAGAAAAAGGTTTCAATATTTTTTTTTCAAATTAGTAACCACTTATTAGGGCCAAAAGCCCTTCGAAAAAAAAGTTAATGACATGTATGGATCGTTAGTTAAATGATAACGAATATTATGAGAGGATTGAAAATGATTAATAGAATAAATCAAGTTTTATTACTTATGGGACGGTATTTGCCGACATTATTTTTAAAGATAACCATGTCGTAGTCTGTAGGTAAACAGTCTCGTCGTAATGTGTTCTACAGACGGAAATAAACTCAGTTAACGGAAAATCAGCCTGACGCAAGGAAGAAAGGAAAGTTCCTTTCACTTGTGGTAATAAAACCAGTTCGTGTAAATATCTTACATCGAGGAACAAGAGGTTGGGGCACAGTCGAGCATCTTTCAGAGAAATAACGATAGAGTAGAGAAAGACTAGCAACGTATTTTCTGTGAGAAAGGGGATGTGGAAACGGAAGAGAACTGGCCCATTTGCAAAGTCGACTTTGTACGCGCCCAGGGAATTCAATAGTGTTCTGGACGGCACCTCCCCATACGTGACAGCAAGACGTTATCTTGCGATTTATCTGACTTTTAGTTATAGATTGCATCAGGAGTCAGTTACTTTATGGAGCGGTAGAATGACCACATCATATTTAAATCAAGTTAATAAACAGACTAGGAATAAGTCTTCAATCTTAGATATAGAGTAAAAGTCAGTCCTTCAGTTTTATTGAAACAAGGCGCTTCCGCGGCGAAATAACATTCATTTCCATTGCAGCAAAACAATGATCTGAGCGTTCGTGGTGAAAATAGATAAGTTTAGTTTTTGAGTAGTCAAAAGTAACAGCCCACGGGGTCCCTATTATACCACATGCTCTAGATAAGAATAGAAAGAATCAACAAGATGTTGTCAGCAGTGCTCTCTTTAGTGTTGCCATTGTGTACCGTTTAATCTAATCATGAACTAAGTTGATTTTGTTAGCAGGCTAAACCTTATATAATAATTATTTATATCAATATTCATAGAACTAGAGATGTATATGAACTTAGTAAAGTTTTTAACGTGTATGTGTTGGATAATTGTAGAGTCTTATGTGTGTATTATCTCATTATAGACACCGTGGCTTATACCTCACTTCCTCATAGTCGTCTCCATTCATTCGCATTGGCCTACGAAGCTTCTTTTCAGTAAAGGTTTTATTAGCTTTAGGACAGAGATTACAATACGGTTACACGTATCAGAGAGAGGTACGTTAGACTGTAACCCATTGTATTAACAGGGAGAAAGGATACAGAGACAGATACAGAGACGGCTTTGACCGTCATTCGATCTGCTAGCATTATTCATCCGCCCTATGTGTTTCAAGAGGAGCCATTTCCCCTGACCGCTCAATCAGAGGACTGGCTTGAACAGAAGTTAAAAATCACTCTTTCCAAAATGATGTTATATTCATAACTTCTGCGTACCCATTGAGGCCACTACTTGATCCGTCAATCATTTCAAAGCTCTATTGCTCTATTGCTTATTCTTTCTAGAGGAATTGATGGGTTTCATTATATAATATATACAGATAAGGATTCGCATGAGAAATGTGTATATTTGTATACAATGCATAAACAATCAAATCATAATTGGAATGTAATAACATTTCCCGTTCATATTTTATAATCGCGTAATTGATTTTCATATAATTTTTATACGAGATTTTGTAAGAAAAATATGTTTCTTATACAATTATCCTCTCTTTTCTTTTTCGAAATTAACGTTAGTATGTCATAGATTTATTTTTGTATATTTCGTATCGATTTCGACGATATTTCCGTCTTAAAAATTAAAACTATCTTGGTTTTAGAAATTGCAACATGTTAGCATTACACATATGAAGAAATTAAATCATATATTCATGCTCTTATAAGTTATAAATATCATTTTTTAATTCGTATTTCAGGGTAAAAAATTATAAAAATATTTTCATTTTTTTATTTAGAGTTTAATTAATTTGATCGAAAAGCACAACAGTTATAGCTTCAGATTACAGGGAAATCTATTACTAATAGGGATTTGGTAGCTGTCCGTTTGACGTCGAAACTATAGAATTAATTCTATTAATTATACTATTCTTATCATATTACAAATGGAGAGTTGGTGTATATTTGACTAAAGTAGAAACTATACTATTACTTCTATTGATAATACTTTTGAAATGTTATTATTAATGTAGAGTCTAACCTTTACTATGTATTCTATTAATTATAATTTGTAATTATATTAATAATGTAAATATGTTGTATGTCCGTCTGAACGCGAAACGATACTAATACTTTTATTAATTATACTAGTGTAATTCTATTACTAATGGATATTTGCTATATGTCGATCTAAAGTCGAAACTATACTATTCCTTCTTCTAATTGAACTAATGCACTTTTATTATTAAGATATATCTAGTATCTGTCTGTGTAAAATTAATTTACGATTTTACTATCTTTTCATGCTCAATTAAGTTCACTATACTATTCCAGACTAGTCTACCATCTTTCAATGTTCAATTTAGGGTGAAAATAGAGTATAATTTAATGTGTAATTATACGGTCCTCCCAGTCGTCACCTCCTGCTTTACATTGTAGTGTAATAAATGTTCCCTTGTCATTATACAGTCAATTCCAAATATTAATTAATTTTTCGAGGAGCGATTAGTGTAGTATCTGTTTATTTGTTATAATACCATCGCCCCTAGGAGTTACTTTCTCTGTTTTTATGGAGAGTAAATAGTAAAAAACGTATGCTACCTCTGACTGCATATTTTGTATATTTTTGCTAGACATTTAATCTCTGAAGCGTATTAATTAGTTATACACAAGCACATCTAAAACAACTTTAAAATAAATCAATGAATGGATTTTTTATTATTGTATTTTATTCGTAATTTTTATGTAATGCAATTGAATACTCGGTCGAACCCAATATCGAGTTGTCTGCCATTGATTGATACGTTTATTTTGTTCTTTTTTATTTATGTTCTAACATTTTCTGTATTAGTATTTTTGAAATACGAGTATTTATCTCACAAATATATAGAAAAAACGTGAATATACAAGAAAACAAATTGAAAACAGATGTTTGCCATTGTTTTTTTTCTTTGTTGGTTATGTGAGTTGTTACAACAATAAGACCTCGAGCTTATCTGGTCTTTATAACATTATTTGTTCTCGTTGGTCGCAGCTATTCTTTAATTTGCCAGATTGCATCAGCTGCATGCGAAGTTGGGGAAGGTTTGCCCCAGAACAAACAAAAGAAATGACGCAGAAGCAATGTTGCCACTTTTACTAAATTGATTTACGGTCCCGCGCTTGACATGATTTTAATTCATACGCAGAGCAATAGCCTGTTGATCTTATTGCGGCCCTAATACTACTTTGGGGCAGACCTGATCGCCGTGGGTTGCTCTGCTATGGACTGGGATCCCATATAACATAGCTCTGACAGTCCAACGTTGTTACCGATCCAAACATGATTAGTTCTACCCTGTAGCGTCTTTTACAAGGACACATGTTGCTGCCCTCTATATACTGTATCATTATGCTCATAAGCTCCAATCCCTTCCCCTAAGCGGTAAAGCATTCACAGCAAGAACTCGCCTAGCCGTAACATTAACAAAAACTGTCCTTTCTCTTTCTGTATCAAAAACAAAACAGAGGTTCCATGAACAGAGTCCATTTCCTAAAAAAATATCGTCTGTGGAACCAGATACCAGGAAGATTTTTCCCAGCCGACTCTAACATGGTCGTTTTTAAGTCTAACATGAACAATTACGCACTGAGCCTTTCTCTTTGATAATGATGTCTATTAAAGTTTACCTTTTGCCCATCCTACCCACTGTTTCCAATCTTCGCATTGCGGTAAGCATCGTCCAACTGACAATCTATTTAACTGTTATCCTCAAGTGGCTATCGGGCTTTGATAAGCGGTGACCCTCGGTTAAAACAACGACTGGAGCTCAGTCGAGCACTCTTAATGGGAAAACGATAGAATAGAGAGGTACTAGCAACGTCTCTTCTGTGGGAAAACGGTTGTAGGGATTAGAAGAGATCATCTCCTACTAGATTTAGAAGTCGAATTTCTGCTGTGTGAACGCAGGAAATAATGCTTTGTCCGGCACCTCCCCAGATGTGGCAGAAGTATTATATCTTAAGACGTATCTGAATCTTATATAGGTAGGAGATTGCATCTTTATTCAAGTACTTTCTGGAGCGGTAGAACATTGTAACCATTTGTCCAGCGACTTTATCAACAGTCTTGATATACGACTTCTATTTTAGATCTAGGGTGAAAGTCAGTACTTAGTGCTTATCCAAAGAAGGAGCTTCTTCAAAGAGAGTTCCACTACTTTCGATTGGGGTAAAACAGCGTTGATGATCAAAATAGAATAGATTGGCTATATAAGTGTTTAAATTAACAAGCTTTTTCCCCCACTGCACGACATACTCCAGATCCAAAGAAAGGGAATAAGCGAGAGCTTTATAATCAGTACTATTCATAGTGCAGCCATAGACAGTTGTGTCGCCTACGTATATGTAGACGAATATGTAATTTCGATTCATAAGCATTATATCTATAATCCTAATGCATATTTTTTATCAAGCGTTTGTTTTGTCTATTGTTGCTCCAGCGATCTTGTCAATTCTAATATATTTATTTTTATATTAAGTCTGTGTATTGAACATTGACGTTTTTATCACGACATATTTTGCCGCTTTATCAGCTTGGCGATTTCAACTAATTTATTTATGGCTACGTTTCTAAAATATCAATGTTTCCTTATCAGTTGGTACCAAACATAATTTGTATAAAAATTGTATTATTAATGGGTTGTCAAGTTTTTTTTGTTTTAGTTATTTTTAATTGGAAAGTACGATGCATCTTTCATGTTTTATTAATTTTTAAATGCGATCGAACGCCATATCTACTGCACATCTTTCTGCATTTAAAATGGAAGTCTTATTTGGAATTATTTACAATTATTATTTTATAATATTTTTCAGAACACTGCGTTGTGTTTGTTTAGCTTACATCCAGCAATGAAAATGAGCGAAAGTCTGGGTTTTTTATTTAAAAAATTCTTTAATTTGTCTAGAAAATAAAATGAATTATTTTTTTGTTTGTTTTGTAAATTTAAAAATTATTTAAAATTACTATAGATGACGATATGATATTTGCTCTATGAGAATTATGTATTTGCATCCAGTCTCTTTTGGAGTTTTTATGGTCCAAGATTAGACATTTGGTATGATAGTATTATGTAATGTATTTTAGTCTACATTAGAATATTTATGTACAATATGAAGCATTTAGTATGATAATATTATATATTTTAATTTTAGAAAACGCTTGGGAGCATAAGAATGCATTTTTAAAAATTAATATTAATTATTTTAAAAGATCGAAAATTCCGACGCAATGCGTCTTCATCGGAGGGATTTTTACATGAATTGATATTTTTGTAAAATGCATTGTGAGACTTGAAACCGCTTTCCTGAATTAAAATATTAAATGCTTACTTATGGGAATCCACTATATATTCTTATGTATTTTGTTTTAGTCTATTTAGACTTATTTATAGTTCAGGATTATGTATTTGGTATGATAGTATTTTGTATTTTCAATATGTCTATTTTAGATTATTTCTAGTCTAATATTAGGCATTTAGAATGATAGTATTTTGCATTTTCAATAAGCATACTTTAGATTTTTTATGGTCTAAGATTACGTATTTGGTATGATAGTATTTTGTATTTTAATAAGTCTACTTTAGAGTAATTATGGTCTAAGATCAGATATTTAATATGATAGTATTTTGTTGTTTAAATAAGTCTACTTTAGAGTATAAGATTAAGTATTTAGTGTGATAGTATTTTGTATTTTCAATATGTCTACAGTTGATTAATTATGGTCCACGATTAGATATTTGGTATGATATAATTTTGTATTTTTCAATATATCTACTTATCTATTGCCCCATGTGGTAAGATTGTATTATGTAATGTCATGTGTTTACTTTTGAGCATTTATTTTACCAGACCATTATAATGAACTTTTGTCTCTAGTAGAACCAATTTTGTCTTGATGAACCGCTGACATTTACTCTAGATGTTAAAGTCGCAAAATTTAGATTGGATAATTCTACCTCTTTAGAAACTACTGGCACATGATGCAAACTATTTACATATATTAGAGTATGATACGCCATAAGATGGAGTACTAGTGTCACATGTTGGGAGGTGCCGCTTACGTCATTCTTTCCTGTACTGACAAAATACAAAGCTAATTTCGAAATCGAGTGGGCGTGATCTTTTCTGTTCTTTACAACCCTTTCTCACAGAATAGACGCTTCTAGACTAGTCTACGGATATTTCCATGGAAGGTACTCGAGTGAACTCTACATCGCCTTCCCTTTCGTAATACGTTAACAGCAAGAGCTCGCTCTGCTACCACAACGGAAAATAAACTTTCCTTTCTTTCTTCATGTGCGAATAATCAGGCGGACTTCCCATGGAAATATCTTCTTTACAATGGCTTCCTGTCTATGGAAAACGTTACTGCAAGGCTGATTCCCTCTAGATTAAAATATAGTCGTATTATAAAGCAATAAAAACAAATAAGTGTCATAAACCGTTCGCATACGTATTCAAACTTTTCTTATTTGACTAAAAACTTTCAAAACTTTATATCTTTAAATTTTTATGAAATATATATCATATCTATAAAATTCTCCGGGTAATGAAACTACAGGACTATCGAAAACAGGACTCAATTATTATTTTTTATATATTTACTCTATATCTCCATTTGATAAGGGACACAAAACTAAAATCTGCATATCACATTATCTTAAATTGTAATTAAATACTATTTCTACCTTGACATAGGAGTTTATTCACATATGAAGTAAAACCCGAAAATGTTTAAAATAAATAAACAATCGTAGTAATTAGAAGACGATAGGCAAACTTTCCTATTTTCCATATACGATTTAAAAAATTGTGAATTTAGTATATATAAAGTAAAATTAGTATTAAATAAAAAAAAAACGTATCAATATAATACTTTAATACAATTTAAAAAACCATCGAGGAATATTCAAGTGATAGATACTTAAATTACCTACAGTGTAAGAAAATTATGTAATGAAATAAGTCAGTGCTAACTATGATACCTAATTTTATTAATTATAGAAAAAGTGTTTATAATTTAATATAAAAATAATTTCTAAAAATATTTTAAATACTACCGAACATCTCCAAAGTATCGTCGATGTACCTAGTAATTAATGGGCTAAAACATAGATAAGTCTGCGTACTTCCGGTTATACAGGCACACGGAAGTCACCTAAATTTACGGAAAGACAAGTATAATGTAATATAATATAAGGTAAAGAGAATTAGGAATAAGAGGACTAAAAACTGAAAAAAAAAAATGGGCGAAACAACAAAAGACGTTTAATGAAATATATGTTTTAATTCATCAATAGTTATACCTTATAAAGAATGATTAGAAATACAAATAGATAAAAGGATCCGATACATATATGTTACCGCCTGGATATAACGAGACCATAGTTCCATGTGAATATTAATATATATATATATATATATATATATATATATATATATATATAGTCATCCACATACAGCCTGTTTCGCTGTTTCACAGCTCATGAGTGCGGCTAGACCAGTTAGTGTCTCAAGTCGAGATCGAAACGCAACCGTCGAGCTGACAGTCGGCGATGCTAACCCCTACGCCATCATGCGACACTGACTGAATGTAAGTGATATCTCAATGTAACGAAATGTAAACATTGCAAATGCCTGAGCTCGAAATTAGTTTTACCTAATGAGCATTGCCTTAAAGCTAATGGCCGTTGACGATACCCTTACAAAAATAAGCTCTATCCGGAGGGAGCTTTTTATAGTCATCCACATACAGCCTGTTTCGCTGTTTCACAGCTCATCAGTGCGGCTAGACCAGTTAGTGTCTCAAGCCGGGATCGAAACGCAACCGTCGAGCTGACAGTCAATGTTAATACTGAGTACTGATTGTAATTTAGACTCTGTTCGACTAGTTTTTCATGTTTATTTTGGGTTTGTGATTTGTTTTTATAGAATTAGCACTAGAGATAGCAACACCAAATAATAAATGCATAGGAGCATTTTCTAAATATCTTGGTGCTAGTCCAAACAATTGTATGCTGAATGAAAAAATAAGTTTTATTAAATGACGTGAATCTGTCCTTTCTAACCTTGCTATGTTCTAAAGTTACATAACAAATATTGAATTTAGCATAGATCTGGCTTTACCCTATTGAGCTATTATAATGACTTTATGTTATTAGATTTTAATTAGAATTAATATTATTTAAAAAAAAAGGGAAGCATATGAGTTAACGATTTATAAAATATTTGGTGTTATCAGTTCATTAATTATATGGATGTTTTGGTACTATATACCGGTAGAAAATATGGATGTATATTTCATAAGATTTTTATAATTAATATGTTTTAAACATGTATGATGTGTAATGCTATATTGACTATCTCTATCCATGAAATTTAATGCAAATCTGAAATAGTTGAGTTTTCAGATGGGGGGGTTGTGCCCCCTAAAACCCCTTTTAAATACACGAAAGAATCTGTAATTTGCGGAATATTTCGTTTTTGATGTCTAGTATTGTTAAAATTTCACAAAATTGCCCCCTTTAGCGTAAAAAATTAAACTAAACTGTATTAACAGTATCCATTATTACGCCTGTCAACATTTCTCCAAAATTCATAATGATAGGTTAATTAATTTAGAAGATAATCAAATACGTAGACATACATAAACACATACATTTACTTTACTTTATATAAATACTCGACAACTACCTGTCCTCGGACGTGTAAATCAATTTTCTGAACAGAACATGTTTGCACAACTTTAGTAGCCCTTTAACGTTGATTCAAAGTATCATGCAACTAAATATTATGTCGAGAATCATCTTTCCCATTTTTATCAAAATTAATTATATTTTTTTTATTCTAAGAAAAGGTCTAAAGTTTGAGACTTAAGCTTATGGGATCATAAGTAGACATTGAAATTCAAGCAATTTTGCTGAATTGATATCTGATTACTATGGCTCAAATTTAATGCAAATCTTAAATTTTTTCATTTAAAAATAAAAGATTGCCGATATTATCCCCGTAAAACCCTCTAACATACTCCAAAGAAACTGAAATTTTGAGAATATGTATTAATTGATGTCTACTACTTTCAGGAAAATAAGACGTATCCGAATTCTCAGAATAGCTCTAAACACCTCTTTTCTATCTTTAACGTAAACTATATTAAATTAAATATCGCCTACTTTACCCACAGAGACGATGTGTTCAAAAATATGTAATAGTCGGTTAATTAAGCCGTGGAAAATAATTGAAAGAAAATCATCTATGACCTTTAAGAATGATCCATGTCACATCACATAGAATCAGATTCTGAGAATGCAACTCAAAATAAAAAAGTTCTCACAATTTTGGTTCTGGAAACAAGAGATAATATCACCATTTCAAATTCAAAGGATAGCAGCAAACCAAATTGCAGCAAAAAATATGTTTAAACATACCTAATAAAAGGGAACACTCTTTGAAGATTTCGAAAGTAAAAAGTATGCGGACAGCCTATCATATCTAAGGTACCATAAAACTAACATAAAAACCTACCTCCACAAAACGTTATATTTTTTCAATGGAGTTGTAAGGAACAAATAAGGTTCCGCACACACAGTAGAATACATCAAAAACAGAATAAAATATCCAAGCTGTTATTGATGTCTGAAGAATGTCAAAAATGAAAATGGAGAAGTAATATGCACAAATATACATATAAATATATATATATATGAAGTTGTTGGAACCTCATACGTCGCAATCGACGGGAGAGTCCATCATATATATATATATCCTAATACTACACAAAACATATAAAGGAATGTTTTCCTTCCTACTAACTCTCGTAGCGCACATCTCTTTTCTTCGCTTTCCCAACATAGTTTTAGAATTATCCAAGCTACCTCACTCACCATCAAAAACATATTATAAATGCATAAAAACAAAAATAAAGTCCTTTCATGTCCCACTACAGCTGGAATTTATACTATTCCTTGCGCCGACTGTGGAAAAATATATTTCGGTGAGACATAACGTCCGTTAAAGAAACGAATATATGAACACAATCGTGCCATAAACAACGGTGATACCTGAAATGCGCTATGCACTCACATGATCTCTTCCGGCCACCACTTCAATACACATAAGGCAATTTCTATTAAACATATTCATGATACTAAACTTCGACGTCTCACAGAATCCTGTCTGATCCTATGTCATAAGAACACCATTGCCCAGAGACAAGGTTTCTATAACATTTCCATTCCTTCTGCTAGATCGATTCTATATGAAATGAATTTAAATGAATATGACACTGGTTAACTTTTAACTTCTGTTCTTCTTCTTCCTCCTCCTCCTCCTCCTCCTCCTCGTCTGCTTCCTCCTCATCCCTTGTTTTGAATTCCACCGTCAATAGCTTCAAATTACTACTAATCCTATTAGACTTTTGACGTTTTTAATCTGCCGTCGGATTTCAATCAGCAGGCGATATTCAAGCACTGATGATTTTTTCTTTCTGTTTTTCTTCTTCAGTGGCTTTCGACAGTCAAATGTCGATTTTACTCTTTCTTTTGCTCTCGCTTCCTCTTCTTCTTCTCCTTTTTCTTCTTCTTCAACTGACGTTCTAAATACACTGGTTAATTGGTCTCTCTTTCTTCTTCTTCCTCGTCTTCATCTTCTTTTTCTTTCTCTGTTTATAACATTCCTCGCGTCACTACTCCCTTCTTGTTGTTCTCTGCACGTGACATTTTCTT
This sequence comes from Sepiola atlantica, assembly GCA_963556195.1. NCBI lineage: Eukaryota > Metazoa > Mollusca > Cephalopoda > Sepiida > Sepiolidae > Sepiola > Sepiola atlantica. The sequence goes on from OY744528.1 coordinate 31,982,403, forward strand.
CCAATCGCATTCTTTGTATAAATTTGAAAACTTTTCCGTTTTTAAATAAAGTTTACCAACCGACTGAAAATGGCCGTATTTTAACGACCGAAATATCTCGGCAGAACTTTACAACATGGGTTTTTGAGTTTATTTTTGTTAGTTGTTGAATTGCTTACTCTTTATTCCATTTTTATTTTTACATATATATATATATATATATATATATATATATATATATACTTTAACCTTTATTACACCCCACATTCCAAGAACAATCAAAGTTGAATATAAACGAACAGAAATAGAAAAATACATTCCAAACCACTTCAATGTTTTAGATTCCAAAGGTTTGAACAGCATAAGGCCTTGTGAAGAAATAAATAAGTATGTGGAAAATGTAGTTTAAAATACTCATAGCATATCGAAAGAAATGCATCAATTAATCTATGTGTCAAAATTGCGCGGAAAACAATTCCAGGCACTCCAAATATGGCAGTACATATAAACGGGAAAACAAAATAATTGAAATTAATCAATAAAAAAATTCATTCTCATGAGTTCAGAAAGAAGTAATGCACTGCAAAGGAGACAATACTTATGGCAAGATAGATAAAACAGTAAGTACATCAGAGAGACAATGTGAACTCTCACTTGATTGAGTTGAGAACGTACCCCAATAGCTCGAATAAATAAAGGGCTGAAGAGTAAATCAAATTGAACACTACTAGAAGAAGAAAGTTAAACAGTTTTTATTAGGACATACTTAAAGATTACCAATTAAGATCAGGTATATTAACTAAAAATAAATTTAAAATATTGGAAGATGTGAAGACTGATTACAAAAAAAAATAATATAGCTGAACACAGTCACCAGATACCTGTCCGCTCCTAATCAACCATGCAAGGACATTTATACAATTACCAAACAATAAAAAACTGATGAAGAAGAATCTTAGGGCAGCAAGCAGAACACGCAATAAAAAGACCCTCTAAAAAATACCCTACTAGAAATCTAAACTAAATTTTTACTTCTTGAAGGAGTTAATGATCAATTGCAAGCAACCAATAAGAGAAAACATGATAAAAATCAAACATAATAAAATAAAAGCTTCAGATAGATGTAGAGGCACAGAATACAACGTAGGATTTCTAATTAGATATCTAACAATGGTACATACGTTGGATCAAACCCAACGTAAACGAAAATACTCATGGAGAAAAAATAATAAACTTAAGTATTAGAAGAATGATGGATAACTACTGCGAACGGAGTCAATTTATTGCAGACTAATATCTGACAGCCAAGAAAAACTTTACAGAAAATACAATAAACGTTAGTAATTTCCACTCCTACGACTATATTAAAAAACACACTGAAAGGGCCTTAGGTGGATAATCCGTAATAATCTAAAATAATATCCAACACACAGAAATACATCTCGATACAAATATGCAAGGAATCGCTATATCTGCACTCTTCATAAATCTATAACGGTGTTGATTATATATACCAGCAAACAAAGAACTACAAAAATCAGAGCTAAACAAGTTAATACACAGCTGCAAAGACCCGTTTATAATGGGGGACTATATATAAAAGTATATGCAGCCCCTCTAACCCTAAAAAGGTGGAAACTAGCATTAAAATGTTATACAAATCGATAATCCTGCCCATTAAATTTAGTATATGATATATAAGGGAGGTTTGATGATATAATATTGAAAAGAAAACACACGATTAACTGTACCAGCGAAACAAAAATTAAATAGAACATATTTGCCTTCAAATACAAAACAATAATTGAAAGAACAGCACGTTCAACTCAATGATATACACGATACCAGGGCTACTTTGAAGAAGGTGAGCTACCTTTACCGTGCCAGGTAACTTCTGACACCGTTCATTATCCTATATCTTTACAAAGCCACCATCCGCCCATGTATGGAGTATTGTTGCTACATCTGGGCTTGGGCATAATCCACTAGTCTCTCTCTCTCTCTTAGATAAAACCTACAAAATGTTGCCAACTTGATAGGTCCTTCACTATCCACCAAGCTCCATCCCCTGTCCCATCGCCGCAATGTGCATGCTTGTGCCTGTTTTACAAGTACTTCGATAGATTGTGATCTGATGAGCTTGCTGCTTTGGCTCCCCCAAGACGTAACTTTACTAGACCAACCCGACAATCTGCCAAATCCCATACATTCACTATAGAAGTCCCCAGATGCCGAAAAGCTTTCTACTCCAAAAGCTTTCTTCGTCGTGCTACTGGACTCTGGAACACCCTCCTAGCTCCCTGTTTTCCCGACAGTACTGACATGCAGAAATTTAAAACTAATGTAAACAGACATCTCGCTGTGCATCTCCCAATTTAGGTAACCTCCCCCAAACTTTCACCCTTTTCCTCATTAACCCCTTACGTCTACAGTGGGGACCTGTCTTGTTTGGGATGAACTATGTTAAAAAATACCATCAAAACCGGCAATCCCAATGTGGTAAATTAAACAACCAAATGTGGACCGTAAAATGAAAAAATAGAAAATTGGGTAACTCAGTGATCATTATTTATTATCAGTCACCAACGGGATCATACTTTGTTGGATCCCATAGGAAACCGAAGAAAAGATAAGACCAACACAGAAACCAAAACTGCCCAAAAGAAGCCCTTAACAAATTTATGATTCCATGAACAGACATTTATGTAAACATCCATATATATATTCGTGAGAAATTTGAAGTTCCGCTGGAGAAATAGCATCCCCATTAAATTACTCACAATAAAACCCGATCTACGAAAATGGAAACAGGGCTGTAGAAAATTAGGATGGGGAGAGGTTGTCGTCCATTACTCCGTATTCGGCAGACAAAAGCAACTCATTCATTCCTTCCTGAGCAGAATGAGCCACCATGCTCCGCGATTTTATATTTCCTATACACAGTGAAACACTCTATGATAGAATGTTTTTATTTTACCTCCATGCGACCAATATACTAGACTGTGTGCACCATGAACGGATTGTTTGATGGCGTCAGGCTTAAGTGAAACTGATACTAGAGTAACATTTATCCCTGGACAAATCTGATTTTGTGTCGTGTTATTTATCTATCTAGTAATGGATACTAAGTCAATATTGTATAGAAAGTCAATTTCTCTCACAAATTGGTCTCTTTAGAGTGGGGTAAAATAGTCATGGTCGGATCTGTAAACATTACTCAATTAAGGCGCCTCAGTCATACATCAATTCTTCTTTCTATAGAAATAAACGGAGTGGAATTACTCTTCGCAGCTTCTGGTGAAGGGGGTAATACATTGGAGGATTGCATTCTGATACCGAACAAGCGGCTCATCAATTGCAACCAAGCCGAGTATAATCACGTGCATACGCCGGTTTGAGTTAAATCACTCAATATAAGGCACGTTGACCTTAGCCAGTACCAGATGGGTGAAATACCAGACGCAGTATGTAGGAGGGCGGCAACACTTTTCTACGAATAACAACTGCAAAAACTAACGTCGTTAAAAGTCATCTCGCTTGAGCAGTACATATATATATATATATATATATATATATATATATATATATATATATATATATATATATATATATATATATATGCGACTGAAGACTGCTCGTATATTTTATATTCCGACTAAACTAGTTCAAACATTCTAGGATACGTGTAGCACTGAGACAAGAATCTGTGGATAACCTACCTAAAGACGTGTAGCAGGTTCATAATTAGGATCTATATTATTTTGCACCAGCAAGTACAAGCTAACGTAATGATATATACGTTGTGCGATAAAACAACTGTTCTTGTAGGAAGCAAGTTCCGCTTCCGCCCAAAATGTATCTGCCTTTTACGAACATTTTGCGCTTGAGATTACGTTGACAAAATGCTATATTTTCTTTCCTCGCTTCTCGCCATGACTTAGGCGAGAGACAAGATCAAAGTTCCGTTTGAGATTCCAATGCGACAACACGTTATCTTACTGTCTTTGTTTCTAGTAATGCCTTTGCTAGACGAGTTGAAACTCAGGATCTCAATTACATTTCTATAGTACATATATGTCGGCGGACACAGATGATGTTGTATTCCTGTTTTCATGACTCTTTCCATACAATGTTTTGTGTTAATGAAACTGCTAAATAAAATGGATTTACATTGTAGAGATGAAGTTTGCCCTTTTTACCAATACTTGGTGACGCTTTTCTTCATATCTACCATATCCAGGACGATGGATGTAGATGCAGCAACCCTACTACAAAATAGCGACCTGACATCTTCTACTCACCTTCTATACAGACGGTGGTTTACAAGTAATTGCTCTGCGTTTTGTAATCGTTTTCCCTTTGCGAGAAGGTTATCTGGTTCTTCGTATTTATTTTGTAAAAAACTGATTTTTGTTTTCATCAAACAATTGAACCGTATCGATTGGCACATGGGGTTTTCGCTACACTGTAAATAGTCACCCTGTACAGAAACGAAACATTTCCTTTGTATTTATCGTTGTCTTTTAACTCCTTCTAGCTATGAATAATGTATTTCATTTATGAAAAGATGCACGAGGTTTGTTTTCTTGCTTCTCGCAATGTACAAATGTTTCTTTCACTGACGTTCGATTTTTTCACACTATATATAGTAAATAAGATCTTGATTTCTGGTCGTATGCCAACAAAGCTAAGAAAATATATTCATGTAGATCTGTCTTAAGAATTCGTTAAGCATAGTTTCCTATCAAACCTTAGGTGAACTGTATGTAGATGAACTTGTTTGTTTGAGATGATAAACTCTAAGCCATATTTATCGATATATTATTTACATCCTTGACAGGGGGTTAGACACAAGGTCAGGAATAGTTTTAAGAAGCCAGTGCACTACGATAATCACACACTGGCCTTTAATAAATCCTTGAGCAGTCGCGTCTGCAATTTTTCTGGTAGGGGTGCTCTATGCAATTAGCAATAAACTAGCCTCATCTCAGAAGGTAAAACCATGTTCGGGTTGACCCCCTAAGACTGAATAGAACAATACCTTATCCTTACAGCAACAAAGCCACAAGGTCTAGAAAATGTGTGACACGACCACTTAGACGTCCGAGTTAGTAGGCATGCATCTAACTTGCTGACTAAATATCAGATGTAAGTTAATTTATTACAGAATTATTAGAATAAAATTAATACGAAATTAAATAAAAGAACATGTGCAAACTGTATTAATTGATTGTGGAACTAAAAAGATACCAAACAATTTCGCAGAAAAGCACATTTTACTATATAAACAGAAGAGACGTTGTTATATATCATTATTTAGCCGCTCTCAGGGGATAGTTATTACATACCAAAGTCAGACCGACATGGTATTAGACATTCTGAGCTGGTGTGGCCTTGTTCTCTGTCAGGCTGAGTTATGGTCCTGTACAGTTCCAGAAGGTCAACCATCCTAAGCTTTACCTTCTTGCTCTTTGAAAAGGGGTACGTTTATTGCTAATCGCCTGATGCGCCCCTACCAGAGAATGCCGACGGGGTTGCCTAGGCAATTCTTATTCGGCTAGAGTGCTCTTCCTCTACAATGTTTGCTTTTTAAATACCATTTTACCGACTTTGTGTTTAATCTTTCCGCCGTGGGCGGAAGATGAATGAAATCAATCATTATGCCCATGGAAGGTGCTCAATTGAGCTTCCATTTCTAGTGACTCCTAGTATGATATCCACAGTAATAACCCCTATTTCTCCCACAACGGACAAATATTTCCTTCTTCCTCTATGTGTCTAGTATCAGGCTGAATTTTGATGCATAGAGTTTATTCGCAAAGGCTTCTCATCTCTCTAACCCATTAGCGCGGGAGTGCTTCCCTTCAGGTTACAACATGGTCATCTTTAAATCAAATTTAACATACTTGTTATGAACCGCCCTATAAATAATCAAGGTACTATTATAGATGACATCGTCAATGTTCGGGCGAGTTACGGAAGCGCTCGAAAGTTGACGAGGCGAAAACTGCCAAAGGCTAAATTTAAGACAATCAGCTGATGAATTACGACGAAAGAAACCAAACAAAAAAACGTATATAAAAATAAAAAACGAACAAAACATAACTAAACAACTGTTATTAATTAGATGTTTATTTTTGTTAGTTTTTTTGTAAAGGTATCGTTGTTTACCAAATGTGTTTAAATAAAATGTCGTTTTTGTTTGTGTACCGGAAAGTATCAAAAGATGAGTTTGTTTGCTTTGTTAAGCAAATGTTTTTCTTTTATTAATTTTTGTTCAATGTTTTTTTTTTCACTGTTTTCAAAAGACTCAATTAGTCATTCGGGAGATTCAACGAGCTGACATAGATCATAGAAATTCAGGTGCTGATACAATGGGACCTGCGTTAACTTTGACCCCGTCGTTAGGGTCAGGGTAAAAGTGGGGGTTAGGGTTAGGCTTAGGATTAGGGTTAGCAGTAGAGTAAGGGTTTAGGTTAGGTTCATGGCCAAAGTAAGCGCGGGTCCCAATGTAAAAAAAAGTACCAAAATTCATTTATTGTTATTGAATGCGATTTATTTCTTCCCAAATTTATCGGCTGCTTGGTTAATAGTTTCGTAAACTTTCGGGCGCTTCCAAGACCTGCTCGAACATTGACGACGCAAAGTCACGGACACATGGTGCGTCATCTATAGGAGTCCCATATTCAAACTTACTTCATACCATTGATTGCGCCTCATATTTAATCTGACAATCATTCCATTTAATTTATCCTCGAATAACACTTGGTTTTGATAAGTGCTGACCCAATACCAATATATATATATATATATATATATATATATATATATATATATATGCGAACACATTCGCGGACACACATACTAAGATCAATATGTGTGTGGTTCAAATCACATATCCCTCTTTTCTATCTATTTTTTGACGCTTCTAAATAGTAATACGTCGATGAATTCATAAGAAAACGGAACCAGGCCAACTCAAGATAGCAGATTTTGCACACACACATGGCTTGATATTCTTTGATAGTACTTTATAACAATAATGAAAAATACACTTGGCTTATATTTCCGTAACCAATTAGTTGCATGCAATTATTAATCTTCCATAACTGTTAAGTGTTGATACACCAACTGAATAACTTATTATTGTTATATAGAACACATCGTAAAATACATTTTGTTATGTTCCGGGATCGGCCATGAAAAATGTTGTCTCTTTAGTTTTAAATGACTCGAACAACACAACAAGCAACCCAAGCATTTGTCCAGATTTCTGTTTCAAATAAGAGAAAGCTGATTTCTGCCAAAACGATAGAGTATTACCTCCTTATGGTTTCGTTGCAATTTGGCTCACGTAGATGACTTACGTTTCATCAAAGAATCACGTCCTGTCACGCATCCCACCTAACATACGCACTCGTCTTCATTTTGACTTTCTTGTCTGCAATTAATTAGAGTTCAGGAAAAAGTTGTTTCGCGCTGTCCTCTTTTCTGTTGACACACACAGAGATACGCGCACGCGCAATACGTCGCTATCCCAGTTGTATTTCCACATTATGTTATTAATCAATGATTAAAAATGAAAATGCTATAGTGCAACAATCATCATCATCATCATCATCATCATTATAATCATATTCGGTTCAACGTCCCTTTTAAAACACAATGGCTTGACAGGACATATGTGACATGGTCGCCAAGGATCAGTCAATGAAAATCGTTCTATTTCTCTGACTGTATTTAAGGCATCCAACAGGTTTTGTAAACATGAACATAAAAACTCAATAAAACTAAATATCAGCTTCCGTTTCTATCTACTGCTTCCGTAATGCCTTGATCGATGTTTCTTTCAACACAATTCAATAACAGAAACGGAAAGGGGACCTTTACTATTTCGTCTTTTTTATGCGAAATACTTCCTCGGAAATTATTTGATTTTTAAATGTTTCTAATTGGAAAACATAGATATGAGGGGAGAAAAAAGCAGAACATAAAGAAAGTAGGACGAAATCGGATAAAACAAACATCGGAACATTTTTCTCGACACTCCATTTATTTGGTTATAAGGAAGCATGTCAAGTTGAAACAAAGTACAAATTGTGGGCCATTATATTCATTATAGACATCGAGAGAAAAAAATAACAGTGAATGCTGAACGCACATTCAAGTTTATGTTTTAATTCGGATAATAATTTTAGCTAAACTAGATGTAATATGATGCACATCTATCCGTTGTTTTATTATAGGAATAGATTTGAAATAATTAAGTGTCGGTGATTATTTTTATTGTGAATCGGTTTTCGTATTGTTGCTTTACTAAATTAAATATGTTGTTTAAATCTAACATGTGGTATAAAATGGCGTTTGGTAATCGTTTATTTAAATGGTGCCGCATGCTGGTATATTTTTAAAAATCTAGATTTCGTTATTTTGCAAAGATGTACTGTTTGCCGAATTCTTTACATGGCATTGAACTACCACATGTATTTATTGTGGGCACGGTGTTTGTGCCTTTTGAATTGTTGGTTAACTTGTTGTTTTTTTATGTAGTTCTTATGATTGGGATTTCTAGTTGTTTTATTATATTGTATATAACCAACATCTGAACGTGTTAAACATGTATTAAATTAAATTGAATGTTCATGAGAAAGAGTTTGTATTATATTAGGATACCATTTTCTGTACGCTTAGTAGCTGGAATGAGGCACGGAATCCTGTGAGACAAATGGATATAAATGACCAGAAAATTTGGACGGATGCCGATAATGTGCCCTGAGTAGCTTAATATGTATTGTCTGAAACACTGACAGCTCCCCGGAAAATGTAGGTAATTATGCACATTATGGAAAGGGGTTACAATCCCCTGCGAGAGTTTAATGATGCCAAAATCTTGACTCAATAGGGAGTGATATGAGAGCATCAAGTCTGATAAAAACAAAATACATAAACATAAACATAAAAACAGCGAGAGAAAAATATACTACAGTCTCATCGTAAACATTTAGAGTTGATGTGAATCGGTGAATTCCCAGTGGAAAATGTATCCATTTCACACCCATAACTTTTACCTAGCATTCAAATTCACGCGTTTTCGAAATATGTAAACATTTTCTTATTGTTTTCTTTTTATTTTCTATCTCATTTTTATGTAGACATTTTATATAACTATTCTAAACTCATGAAGAGATTTACTAAATGATTTAAATATATCAACAGACAGTGATTATTGGATGAAACATTGTATCTAAAAAATATTACTTTGTACATATTATGAAAAACGGAGAGTAATGGAATAAAGATAGAAAAAGAAAAATTAAGGAAAGAGAAGAATATAAATATAACAAGAAATATAATAAAGTACTTGGTTGTAAGCGAAGAGAGGAGGTCGATGAAGTATTCAAATCTAAAACAATCTACGAAATAGTCAAAAAGACAAAGAAAGGATAAAAGTAAAACAATGAAGAAAACTACTTAATATCGGCAGGTCTAACATGTGTAGTAGGAAGAAAAAGAAAGATAAAAGAAAGAAATAATAAAGAAAACTAAGAGACAAGTGAGAAAAAATGAATGACAACGGATTAAAAAGATAGAAAGGAAAGGACAACTAATTAAGAGAACAAGTGGATATAAAGACGATAGAATTACGAATAAAGAAAGGTAAAACGATAAAAAACGAGGTGTGCTTGATCTATAGACATGGGTTGAATTTTAAAACGTGTTCGAGGAATAAAGTTTGATAGCAATATATGAGTTAATGCATAAGTGCATGGAGAAAAAATTAGGATTGCTCTCTTTTTCTCCAGTCATGAAGCAAATAACAAGGTACAGTATTTTTTCTGTCTTTCTTGTTTTCCTATGAAATTTACTGCAGAACAAGAAAGATCGACTTCAAAAGTTCTATACAAATTAGTATCACTTTCTTTTTATCCGGCCAAGAAGCGAATAAAACGGTAGAGTATTGTTTCCGCTTTCCTTGTTTCTCTATTAGATTCACTGCAGAACAATAAATATCGACTTTAAAAGCTCTATCAAAATTAGGATTATTCTCTGTTAATCCGGCCCTGAAACGAATAACAACATGGAGTATTCAATCTATCTTCCGTATGTCTCGATTAGATTCACTACAAAGCAACGAAGATCGACTCTAAATCATCTTGAAAAATTAGGATCGCTTTCTTTTTCTACGGCCACGCATCGAATAACAATGTAAAGTATTAACTTCACAGAAATCGTGCATTCAACTTTAACAAATACTCAGATCTTATTTGATTCAGTTAAACGTTAATCCCGCACGTTTCTGTCAGTAGCTTGATATTTTAATAGATAAAGTACGCACAGTACGAAAGTAAGTTTACCGAGTTTTAACACACTCATAAGACTATATTTACTCATTCCAATGCTAAATTCATGATGGTAACTCTGCCAAAAATGCATTAAAATATACATCCTAATTACTTATCTCTTATTTTTACGCTTGCTATTATCGTGTCATTTAATGTTTAAATACTCTTTTCTTTTCTTGTAGACGCCTTGACTTCATGTTCAAACCCTGTATAAAATTAGTGCACATATACGTCTCTTTTTCGTTTTCAATAATCATACACTATAATACTTGACATTTCTGTTGATGAACTTTAATAACTACTTTCAAATTGACAGTTTTAAAGGTTTACAATAACGTTTTAATACTTAATACTTCAACATAACCAGCGTTTACGCCACACAACGTCCTTTTATTACCAAGAATAAGTAGTCGTAATTGTTATTTCTGCACATGTTTAAAATTTAGAAATAATTTTGAAGCCTTTAACTGTAAATTACAATATGATTTAATGTTAGAATTAAAGTCCATAGCACAAAGTCAAGTAGTATGGTTCTTATCAGCTTCTAAACAAATAAACAAAAACGGAAAATGCAATCTGATGATTTAATTATATTTAAAAATGTATCCAGAAAGAAACCCAAACATATATATGTTATGTGTGAATAATACCGAAATAGAAATATTATGCAATAAATTCAAATATTCGTAACTTTAAAAGGAGTATTTGATATTTGGCACTGCGTTTGGAGCAAAAGTACAATCTTTGCTTTACATATTCTTTTTGTATGTGAATACGTATGTCTACATCCCTCCAATAAGAAATATCGCATATAGCTGCGTAAAATAATAGAATATAATAGTCTGTTGATTATCCGGTGCCCCTCTGAACAAAAAAAGGTTGATGCAGAAAGAGCCTTTTCTTTATTTTTAATGTATTATTACTCGTCTGATGTATAAAGGCCAAGATTATTACAAAACACAGAGGTTGAGTTTGAAATAAAACCTCGTCATCCCACTTCGATAACTTATACAATGTTTTTCTATCAATTTCTGCCAAATTGTTCTCGTAGATCTTGATATATTTAAAACTTGCGCACGTGTGCCCAGTCAAAATTTTATTTAAATAGAACCTTTAATTCAATTACTTTTTTTTCAAATTAACGGACCAAATGATAATATATAGACGCTGATCCGTAAAGGTTATTTCAGTTTGAAATACGATTATACATATATATATATATATATACATATATATATATATATATATATATATATATATATATATATATATATATATATATATATATATATATATATCAAACGAATACCGGTGACAAGATGGTTAAATTAATTCCTCGAATAAAACTGTTTTTCGCCATCTTTATATTCCTTTACAAAGACTATCATTAAAAGATAATGATACTTAACCTCAGTACCCTTATATCAATTTTGATCAAAATCCATTACAGTCGTTAAATACCAAAATTCACAATAATCAGTTAATTAGTTTAGGAGTGAATCCTGTACATAACATATATAAACATTAACACGCCCATATTTTATATATATATATATATATATATATATATATAAATGAAGATTGAAAGATGAAAATAAAAGAAATTGTATGACTACAATATTTACTAAGACATCAGAAGTTCAAAAGCAAGAGTTTCATTATCTTTATGTAACATACACGCTCACGTGTCTACTCATATCTCATTTTTCTCTATACGTTTCGTAACCACAGTCTTAAATCTTCACGTATCAATTTACGGCCCTTCAGGCCTTTTTAAAACCACGAATCTTTTCACGGCATCTCAAGCCTTTTTCAATTACGGCCTCTGTTCATTTATACGTATCTTAAAGTCTCTAAAAAGTTCTCAAATAAATCTCAAAGTTTACCTTATCTTCTGTTCTCTTCTTTGGCCTGTGATTCGTCTAGTCTTCGCTGGCTGTGTCGTCTTGATCGAAGGAAGAGGTCTGTCTCAGACAGAATGAACACACGAGACACGAATTTTCGAAGGGATATTTCACACAAATTTCTTTATTCTCACACAAGCTTCTTATTTTTTCTGGTTCGTTTGCTGTCAGGGGGATTCCGGCTTCGACTCTCTCATGCCCCGGCTATTTTCTGGTTCCTTTCGGGATATCTTCTGCCCTCCCAGAACGGGGCCTTACCGGTTTACCGGCTACATGCTCGCACCCGGTCTGAACGGTATCGCCTCTAAGCTCAGACTGATTCTAAAAAGCTAAGTTATTGTTTTCTGTGGTGACGTAATCATCATTCCCACGCACGATATGGGGACAAAAACGACTCACTCTGATCTCTGACTCAAAGGTCACGTCAGGTGTCTAAATTTATTATGACTATTCTTGGATCAAACACTTCTCTGACTCATTTCTGAGTCTAGAAACAAAACCTATTTTTCAATAACAAAATTAGCTATTTGATACTAGTTAATCTACCCGTTTAAAATACAGGGCCCGTCATAATATAACGCTCCTCTCCACCTTATCTTTCAAAATTTCTTCCCTGAAGAAATTTACACAAATATCCAAATCCATCACCAACACTTTTTTTTTAAAATACACACGCACATATTCATCTAATCATCGGTACACGACCGATTGCTGATCGGGCGTATTGCCGCGATATGGGGGCACAAGGACAGAAACCCCTTTCCTTAACCTGTAAACTTAAATGGTCAGCCTCTCCAAATTACAAGAGGTACCGTTTTCCTACCACTGTCTAATCTGGACCATATGCTTCGAACATCCCAGTGCCCCGGCGCAAACGTCCGCGAACAATCACCCATGTCCCTAGCTCCCAGCCCTTTTCATTAAACGTGGAGGACCCCATCCCATGTATCTATCTAGTCGATACGGTATTGAGCGAAATGTCACATCGAATCATCTTGCTCCCGGAACACGCCGAATGACCACAAACTAGGCCCAACCTATAATCTTATAATTAAATCCAATTAACACCCGGTACCTCTTTTTTTTAAAAATCGATCCCCATGGTTCTATCCGCCCCGACGCGCGCACCCGAGTCACACCACACCCCAGCTTAACTCCATCCCCACTGGTGTTGAGCAGACACCAATTCCATGCGTTCCCTTCCCGTGTCCCTATCTATGCGGTAAGGGGGTAAGGTATCTTCGCAGCACACCCGTCGGCAAACATCCAAAATCCACAAAAAAAAATGGGACCACAATTTCAAAGCTTAACATTTTACACAACTTTCACACACTCTATCGGCGCAGTTGGGCACACCTGGGTCACAAAAACAACAATTTCCATAACTGACCACCGTCCTTTTCTCGTGGTCCCACAGAATGACCATATCACCGTCATTCCCCCGTCCGCAATTTTAACGTATGCAGGCTTTACCACAAGCCTCGCCACCAACCCATGGGTACTCTATAAAAGAGAGCATACGAGCAAACGCCGGGAATCCCTCATTGACTTTCCAAGCCTGTACATACTCTGTACACGGGGATTCTTCCCGAAAAAATCAACCCAGTCCAAGGGTTTCCGCGATCCGACCCAAACCAACTCTAGCTGCCGCCAGCTGCCCGAACCTAATCAACCCAAATCGCCCGGCTGACCCACGTAACATTCAATTTAAGAACTGTTTTTTTTTCTCAATTACACTTTTAAATTTCACCATCCTCTAAATAGTAAAATATCATTCACTCAAGCATTAGGAACCCGGAATCCTCCATGTAACAAATACATCAAAATACATAAAAAAAAAAAAATTCATTCCACCCAACAACAACAAAAAAATCAAACCGAAACCGACAGAGCCAATGGAGAACATATCTCCACAATACAATACAACATAATTCAAAAGATAAAGGGAAAAGAGAACAGCGCCCGACACCATAACGTATTGACATGTCGTCAAACTCCAACCCGGACACCATCAGATCACCCGCCGCTGTCGTCGCTATTTTCCTGCAACACTTTTTAGCAGTTTTCAAGGCCCACGGGCGCTTTCTTTCTCTCTCTCTCTCTCTCCTTTTTCTGTCTATGCGCTCTCGCTTCTCCCTTCCTTTCTAACAAGCATATTCTGACCTCGCGCGCACATTTTTTTTTTAAACAATCTCTTTTAACATTTCAATTCTTCTCTCTCTCTCTCCCTCTCTCTCTCTCTCTTTAAGACGAATATACATTCCAAAAACAAAAGATTTCGGCCACAGAGTGGCATATCAATCCCTTTCTTTTTATACTCTTTCTGTCTCTGTCTCTCTCTTTCTAATACATTATTTCTTTCTTTTTTTCTAAATACGCATATTCTGTCCTCGCGTGCACATGTCATTTCAGCACATCCACCCTTTTTAACATTTCCATTCTTCCTCTCTTTCTCTCTCTTTTAATAACATACCTCCCTCGTTTTTTTTTTTTTTTTTTTTTTTTCGCCCGTTATTGCTTTCACCTTTGTCCCCCACCAACACAAACCAGAAAAAAATTACAGCAACAAATTCTTAAAACACAACACAAAAAAAAAACATAATTACGGCAAATCGTCCTTTTCTTTCTAACTAGAATGTTCTTTTCCTACAAAGTCTTAACAATTGTTTTTGCGCGTGTGTGTGTGTGCGTGCGTTCTTTTTTTCTTTTTTTAACAAAATGTGTCTTTCTTTTTTTCTTTCTTTTTTTGTGAATCTTAACAATTAACAAAATGTGTCTTTTTCTCCTTCTGCGTAATCTAATAATTGTGTGTGCGTTCTTCTTTCTTTTCTTTTTTTAACAAAATGTGTCTTTTTTCTTTTCTTTTTTCTTTTCTTTTTTTTCTGTGTCTTCTAATAATTAACTACATGTGTCTCTCTTTTGTGTATCTCAACAATTTTCCCCGTCCGTGTCTCGTCCTTTTTTTTCTCTTCCTTTTTCTATTAATTCGGACCACACGATGTGTTCGTACTTCATGACAGCACCAGATCGATATCGAACCGTTTCATGTTGGAAACGGCAGGTCACGGCTACCAAAACAACCAATTGTTACGATACACGCCTACATTCTTACTTATATCATTTTACTCTATACGTTTCGTAACCACAGTCTCAAATCTTCACGTATCAATTTACGGCCCTTCAGGCCTTTTTAAAACCACGAATCTTTTCACGGCATCTCAAGCCTTTTTCAATTACGGCCTCTGTTCATTTATACGTATCTTAAAGTCTCTAAAAAGTTCTCAAATAAATCTCAAAGTTTACCTTATCTTCTGTTCTCTTCTTTGGCCTGTGATTCGTCTAGTCTTCGCTGGCTGTGTCGTCTTGATCGAAGGAAGAGGTCTGTCTCAGACAGAATGAACACACGAGACACGAATTTTCTTGAAGGGAAATTTCACACAAGTTTCTTTATTCTCACACAAGCTTCTTATTTTTTCTGGTTCGTTTGCTGTCAGGGGGATTCCGGTCTCGACTCTCTCATACTCAGGCTATTTTCTTTCCTTTCGGGATATCTTCTGCCCTCCCAGAGCGGGGCCTTACCAGTTTACCGGCTACATGCTCGCACCCGGTCTGAACGGTATCGCCTCTAAGCTCAGACTGATTCTAAACAGCTAAGTTATTGTTTTCTGTGGTGACGTAATCATCATTCCCACGCACGATATGGGGACAAAAACGACTCACTCTGATCTCTGACTCAAAGGTCACGTCAGGTGTCTAAATTTATTATGACTATTCTTGGATCAAACACTTCTCTGACTCATTTCTGAGTCTAGAAACAAAACCTATTTTTCAATAACAAAATTAGCTATTTGATACTAGTTAATCTACCCGTTTAAAATACAGGGCCCGTCATAATATAACATTTACCCCATGGATTTTCAAATAGAAACTTTTTTCATCAGACGATTAAACTCGGTAATTTTACTCTAAATATGACCGTTAACATTTAACTTTGAAAATTAATACACATACATATACATATATATATAAATATATATATAAGTGTGTGTGTGTGTTTGTGTGTGTATGTATATGTGTGTGTGTGTAAGGTTAGTTGGAGAGAACCTAAGTAGAGTACTCGATTATTAAGCAGCTTAATTAATAATAGCGTAATATATATTCATATATGTATTACAGAAGATCAAAACAGCATCGCTACCGTTAGTTTCTAATCCGAACAAGAGGGGCTTACAAAAAGCCTCTGTACCAGACTCCAATCACCCTTTGTTTATGCCTGTATCCGAAATCACTTCAGCATCAAATCGATTTGAATTAACAGATGAAGGAAAACGATTTTGTTTACAAGCCCATGACGCAAATATCGACAGAATATTAGGTACGAGAGCCGTTCAATAAGTAATGCCTCTGACCCACTTCCAGTTGTCTGATCTAGATGACACTTTGCATGTGTAATCATTTATATGAGTTATGTTGATAAAACAGCTCTGAACTAATTGTGGTTTCTGATTTACAGGTGTTCGAACTGAGTCAGGTGTAAAATGGAGCCAGTTGAGTGTGGCGCTGTGTACTGGTTTTAGTATGTGAAAGGACGCACACCAAAGGAGACTTTTGATGAAATAGAAGAAACTTATAGTGATTATGACCAATCATATGACATTGTAAAACGCTGGCATCGTGAATTCAAACATGGCCGGAAGTTTATGGAAACAGCTCTCAGACTTGCTCGTCCCTCTTCTGCCATTGATGAGGCATCTGTCCGTCAAGTTGAGACTGCAATTTTAGAAGATCGACGCATTAGTATTCGCTAAATAGCCCAAGATGTCAAGATTAGTACAAGGTCTGTGTAAACTATCATTCATGCCCATTTGCATATGCATAAAGTGTCTGCCAGATGGATTCCCAGGTTGCTCACACTTTTCCAGATGTGAGCACGCGTCGAGTGCTCGAGGATGAATTTAGAGATGTGCCAAGAAGATGAGTCAAAGGTTTTCAAAAGACTGATTACACCGGATGAAACTTTGGTGCATCACTATGATCCAGAGATAAAAGCCCAGTCAATGCAGTGGAACATATGGCACTCACCACCTCCAAAGACGGCAAGGGTGCAGCCCTCCGCTGGCAAGGTCATGCTCACAGTCTTCTGGGACCGGGACGGAGTAGTTGTGACAGATTTCCTGACAAAGGGTACCACAATTACACGAGCCTATTACACTTCACTTTTTATGAAATTAATAGAAGCTATCAAACTCCAGAGACGGGGCAAGATCAGCAAAGGTATCCTTCTCCTGCAAGGCAACGCTCGGGTCCACAACTCGCATGTCGCCATATCAGAAGCACGAGCGTGTGACTATGAATTCTCCCCCATCCCCCTTACTCTCCTGACTTTTCACTCTCTGACTTTCATCTCTTCCCAGCCATGAAGTTGTTTTTGAAACGAAAGCGTTACCCAGTGATACAGTCTTGATTTCTGAAGTTACGATGTGGTTGAAGAACTAACGTGGGATTTTCTACAAAAACGGTGTCCAGAGCTGCATGAAACGATGGGAGAAATACATAACTCTGGGTGGTTCCTATGTAAAGAAATACTAATAACTGTGCCAAGTTTCATTAATCTATTGCCATGAGAAATGGGTCAGAGGAATTACTTATTGAACACCTCTTGAAATGATTCCGAATTAGTAAGAATGTGAAAATTAAAATAAAGCAAGTGATCGAAAAAGTGTCAAAAAGTCACACAACGCGCGAGCCACCATTTTCTGTGAAACACCAACTTAAACAGAAGTTGAAGAGAGCCCGGTAAACTAGCATATAATATGTCACCTTTGTTATGATTTGAAACTGACGGTACCGATATTGTTCTGATCTGCTGTAATATGTATAGAGATAAATACCCGTACAAAAATCTACAAACAACCATTCTTATCCTAACTAATTTTAAAAGTGAATGCCCTCACAGTTACAAAGTGTATGTAGTAAAAAATGTTAGTTACCGAGCCAAACGTAACTACTCCACTAAGAACATATTCTATAAGACATTTGCCGACATTAAACAAACTCTAAATAATAACTTCCCAACCCACATCGTCGATCAGCAGATAAAGCACTACCTGGCTTCGATAAGTAAAAACACTGACACCAATTATATAAATAGTATTTAAAATACCAATGTATTTTATGGTAACCAGATGCACCGTCATTATAAAGTAGACGAAGAAATAATTAAACATAGCTCTTAGTGACAATAACTCTAAACTCTGTTTTACCATACATTATAAACAATATAAAGCAGCTAACTTACGAATACAAAATAACCCAGACTCCAATAACACACTCGAAATGGTACAGTTTACAAAAAAATAATGTGCCCACGTTACTCACTGTGTCGCCTAGAACTTGTATACCAGAATGTATGATAAGTTTATTAAGTTAAGAGCTTACCTCGCACATAAATAATTATGATGTTCTTGCGCGTGTACTGATCCGGTTGGGATTTTATTCAATAGTATAACTTACAATCTGATTTGGCTGAATTATTATTTTTTTTGGGGGGGGGTCGAGTTTGGGGAGCACATACCTAAATAGTAAAGTAGTAAAGTTTACAAATTATAGTTTACAATGATCGTTTTCTTTAGATTAGGACGTTTCCTATATACACATACATACACACCAAACTTAATATAGATAGATATGTATTGACATGAAAATAAAATTCTTAAACTGATCCGAGTCTAATCTAGACAATAGGCCTCGCCCACATAAAGGGCGGCTCGATATCTTTTCTGTTTGTATTTAATTACATTTCTTACTGGATCCAGTATCACAAACATCAGGTGGGACAACTTCACAGTTGCGTCCCTTGCTTATCTACTGCATTTCTTAAGTGTCGGGGCTCATCCATAAATAGGTCGTATTAGTACTGGTGTATACTACTTTTTTCTCCAAGAGTCATCATTTATTTTCAACCAGATCTAGTATAATGCCTTCTCTGCTGCTTTTTGTACGTCCGTCCTAAATTTCGGTAATTATGTGTTCGAACAACAAACACGATGCCACAGTATGTTGATTAGCTTTTGCTCAACTGATCTTAGAACACCCACAGACACATGATAATATGCCCATTGATATCAGCTATATGTGTGGTTCATAGAGATAATATGTTACCAACTTGCCTATGTGTTACAGTAAGATCTATGTCTGTAGACCCAAAACACATGAGTTTTAACACGACGCTAGTACAAAGACAAACGATCAACATCATATTTAAAAACGGTTATTTACTTATTGTGTTTGCTTTAGTTCTAATAAGATTGGACCTGGAAGTACTGACAAGTGATAGGTTACTCCACCATCCCCGAACCCTCCAATGTGGGCCTCATCACCGGATGCAGTTTTATATCATACTTACAACTGACTATATTAAACTCGTCTCATCGCCTCCGTTACACTCTGTTTTTAATATAGAAAGAAAGAGATTTAAAGATCTTCTGAAAGCCAAACTGAAGAAACACAACATCAACGCGAACACGTGGAAGAACAAAACTTGAGACAGATCATCTTGGATGCAGATCATCGCCGGGGGAACATCGACCCCGTAGGTCGATCTGTGTGTAGCCCTCGAGAAGAAAAATTGGAAGGAGAGCCGACTTTTATAACTGGACCTACTGGAACAAGCTGCCATTCTTGCAGAAAGATATTTAAGGCGTCAGCCACCTCCGAAACCCACCGAGGTTTACAACCAGAATCCGAACACGGCAGCCATCCCAATATATATAGGATAGCCTTGATGATATTGCACCAATATATTGCATCGGTACAAGTGGCTCTACTCTGTATAAGATTAGCCGTTGAAGTAATGGCAATTAACGGTAAAATCACGCTCCCAGAATCTCCCAAATTAGGTTCTTTTTACGGATGATTCCTAATCTTGAACTGCGGATTGTATTTAGTAAACTTTATACTAAAGATTATATTTAGTAAATTCAAGGTTATTTAAATGAGTATTTCGAAGCCAAAATGTTGTGTACACATGATTTTGGAAGAGTCGGGGGCAATCACGTGTAATGCAAGCTGTTATATTGGAAAGACAAAGAGGAGATGAATCCGGGGGTAATCCAAAAGAAAATCCACAGGGAAATCCATAGAAGAATGGAAAATGGGCACGAAGACATCGTTAAAAACAGGGACAAACACAAGGGAATATCCAGCAACAAACAGTCAAATCAGGAACTTCAGTTCGCTCAAGTTGCCTGGTTTTTGGCGGAATACTTTTTAGTCAATGAGTTCACATTCTTCTGATACGTACAATTTTTCTTTGACTGACAGTGATGCATTGTTATCGGTTTTAGAATAAACAGGGAAATAATTCCCGACGGTTAGAATTAAAGACAAGATTTATTAATTTATCCCCTTCTCTTACGTTATTTAAAGAGAATTATGATTTTAGATTAGTTGCTTCCATGTTGTTTTAGCATTCGAAAAGGAATAAAACGGTCTGAGAATAGAAAATCAATTTACTCGTTTAGTAAGATATAACTAAACAAAGGAATGCCTAGCTGATTTCTGTTGAATAAATCCTTACTTATTTCATCGGATTAAATACGTCAGAAATATCACGGTACACAATAAATCAGATGTAAATACAAAAAAATAAATTACTGTACTTAAATATGATTGCAGAAGGCTGGAGATAACGTCAATCGAAGATATTACTTTTGTAAAAATGTTAAAGATATATATATATATATATATATATATATATATATATATTAAATATAACAGAAAACTTATGTCTGGATATCCTTTCGTAGATCATTTCCCTTGCCCGAATCAGATTCTTAGTTTCGGGATTTGGGGAAGGAATTGACCGATGAATCTGCCATAGTTTTCATTTGTGTCCCAAGTACTTTCAGCCCAATCCGGGTCCATCTTCATCACCATCTCCCCGAAACTAAGATTCGTATTCGGGCAATGGAAAGGATCTACGAAAGGATATCCAGGCATTAGTTGTATGTTATATTTAACAATACTTGCCTTCAGGAAAGGATGCTGCTTATATATATAGTTATATCAAGGGAGGCGCGAGAGCGCTATATCCCTTAATATACTTCAAAAATGGCCTATGCTGGAAATCTCATTTCTTTGAACAATCATAACACAAAAACCAATAAACCAAATTAGTTAAAACTTTGCACAACATTTTTATTTGATAGGTTCTATATGTGTGTAGAATTTCAGCATCATTACTCAAGGCAACCCAGAGATCCAGAAAGTTCAATGATGAAATCATGTTATCTGTGTGCACGTACGTACGTATGTGCCACCCTGTATCTCATCAACTATTTGATGGATTCGGTGATTTTTGGAAGAGATAGAGATTCTAGGGTCTAGTTGATGACATCTTAATTTCAGTTTACCATATACCTTAGTTTGCCAGAAATTCCAAAACACCTTATGAGAAGGCATTGTATTGAAGAATTGACTACATGAAGAAGATGACAGCAGCCATCTGTGAATAATCACTCGGCTTTCCCTGTAAGTAGCAGCTACAGTGCAAAACCAATCGCTGTCAGGTTTGCGGGCTGACATCCGCATATGCTTTGGGTGGTTAAAATGATAAACCCTCGACCCTCAGCAACTATATCTACCCTCCATGTGAAACCTAGACCATGCATCAGGCACATCAGAGCAGAACCTCCCCCGTGGGAATTTGCCATTGGTACATGGAACGTCCGCGGCCTGTCCGCCGTTCAGAAAATAGAGACCCTAGGCACATACTGTGAACACTATAACATCGACATTTTGTGCATCCAAGAGACAAAGATAAAAGACCACTGGGAACAGACACTCGAGTCGGGACACGAGCTTATACTCATGGAACAGAAGGAAGCCTCCTATCGAGGCCTTGTCTTTGCCATCAGCCCAAGACTTCTCAACCACATTACCTCATACAAGTACATTAGTGATCGGGTTTCCACTCTAGACTTCACGCTCCGCACTAGAAGTGGACCACCATTTAAATGCCGAGTGGTTAATGCCCATGGACCCACCAGCGAATGTGCAGCAGAGGATCCAACCCTCCGAGACAACTTCTACACAGAAATAGGTTCCGTGATAACCATCCCTGCTAGAGGGAAGCTCTTCATCTGTGGTGATTTCAACTCCAAGCTGGGGAAACTCACCACTGAAGATGCTGAAGCTGGCGTTCACCTAAACATTGGCTCCTACGGTATGGGCACACGAAACTCAAACGGTGAAGCCCTTCTTGACTTCTCTATTAACAAACGGCCTCTTTGCCAGCAACACAGCCTTCAAACATCCAGCTAGATATCGAACAACATGGACGGTCATATCGCTGACAGCAACCGAGCGACAGGCTCCAATGTCACCAAGGCAGTATGCAACCAGATCGACTTTGTACTATGCCAGAAGAATTTCACCGCAATACTCAAAGATTCGCGCTCCTACTGAGGCACTGACTTGAACTCTGACCACAAACCTGTCATAACACGACTCAGGATGGACAGATTACACTTAGTGCATAAGCATTACTCCAAAGACACAGGCCAGACATGTATTGACATTGACAAGCTCTGCAAAGACCCTTCAGTGAAACAGTCCTACCAGGAGTAACTGCAAAACTCACTGACTAAACTCCACCAAAGCAAGGACTCCAATGAAGCACTGAATGACCTGCTTGACTGCATGAAGACCTCAGCAGCAAGGACAGTCGGCGAGATAAAAAAATGGAAGAGCACACAACACACAGCTGATCCCATAGTCACCAAGCTGTCAGAACATCAAAAAGCACTGAGGCTCAAGATCTACAAACATGGCAAAAGTGAAAATCGTACCCCACTCCGAAAGGAGCGCAACAACATCCTGCGCCTCATAACCAAAAGGTTGAATGAAGTCGCAGTGGAAGAGACAAACGCCATAGCAGATGAAATCACCTCAACTGACGACTGTCGAAAGATGTTCCGTGCAGCAAAACAGCTTCGTTCAAGGAAACCCACCCCACCCATCATTGTCCAAGACACCGATGGCAACCTCATGGGAACTGATGAAGGTAATCAAGAATCATCAAAGACTGGTTCCAGCAGCATTTCACCGACCAACAGGACGAACAACTGCAGCCATTTGAAGGCACCCCAAGGCCACTCCAGACCCCCATAACAGCAGAGGAAGTAAAAACTGACATCACTTCACTTCAAAATGGCCGTGCCATTGGTCCAGATGGTGTGAACAGCGAGCTTTTTAAGTACTCAAAGAACATTGTTTCTTGCCCATTGGCTAAAACCATCAACTAATCTTTCGAACACCACACACCCATAGAGATACTATGAGAAAGTACACTTATCACCTTACCGAAGCCACCAGCCAACCTTCAGCCAATAGCCTTGCTAAAAAGCATAAGAAAGATCCTGTCCATCATTACGCTGCGCCGCACTAGAGACAAAATCGACTGCTTCACGGGACCCTACCAAAGTGGTTTCAAAAGAAGCAGAAGCTGCGCAGACATTGTATGGGCACAACGTATGCTGACCTCAGTAGTGATGACAAAGAAATGGCACTTCTACAAGATGGGCATTGATATGTCGCGAGCCTCCGATACCATCAAACGGCAACGCATCCTAGGTGTCATACTGCAAGCAGGCTGCAATGATGACGAACTAAGACTTGTAAGATCTCTGTTAGCAGGGACAAAGCTAAGAGTCCGAGTGAAAAACGAGCTGTCTGACTTATTTGCGACCACCATAGGCTCCCCCAGGGCGACAGCCTCTCACCGGTGCTCTTCACCTGCTACCTCGCTGCAGCACTCTCATCTGTCCGAGAAAACTCTAACAGGCCAAACCCACCAGTCTCCAGCCTGGGTCTGCCATTAGAAATGGAATATGCAGCCGACGTTGATTTCCTGGACGTAGAAAAGAAGCCTCTGAATCAGTTCCAGCCAATAGCGGCAGAGAAATTGAAAACGGACACCCTCTTCATGAACGAGATGAAAACAGAGTTTAGCAATGTATACCTTGCAGAAGCTACAGAATTGGACCCACAAGGCAAAATCCTCCGCAGCAATGAGAGCTGACGCAAGAAAAAGACTCTGGGCTCCCCGCTGTGCAGCACTACCGACGTCACAGCCCGCTGTATACATGGCAATGTAGCGTTTCATTCATTACATAAACTCTGGGGCCGACGAACCAAGATCCCGTTGAAGATTAGACTCCGTCTCTATAACGCGTACTGCGTGTCCATCATGCGCTACAATAGCAACAGCTGGGCAATAACAAAAGCCATGCTTGACAAGCTGAATGCGTGCCACTGCAGACACCTCTGTTCCATAACTGGTCACTGCTGGCCGAAAAAACTTATCAGCAACAAGGCACTATACGAGCTGTGCAACGAAAAACTCCTCTCCACAAAGGTCGCTGAACAAAGATGGTCTATGTTAGGCCATGTCATACGAATGGACCCTGAAACACCCGCACAGAGAGCACTAGACTTTGCCGTTACTGGCTCGCAAGCCTACTAACCGCGACTAGGACAGCACTGCGCGAAACAACTTCATTGCCTACGACAACTTGCGCATGACAAGGCCAGGTTGTCTGGGACTAGCATGGAGGACTGATTGCAGCTACGGGATGTCATTTGACTACCGTAGCCGCAGAACACAGTTTTTAATTATACTAAATTGACTACATATTCACCAAACCATTTCATTATCACATCATTAGAGTATACATCTCTATGCATCGGTGGATAAAGTGTGTGAGGTGCGCTGAAGAAAAATCCTACCAGTAAAATACATAGCCATGTTGTGCTCGCATACCCTTAATGACAATAAAAGTGTAAACATTTGAGAATTTCCTTGTTTTTGTACATGTCGTGTATATAAATTTTCATCTTAACCCTATTAAGGGCATACGATTTCAGTATACTGGCATTTTTCATGGAATGTATATATATATATATATATATATATATATATATATATATATATATATATGTATAGTATATATATATGTATAGTATATATATATATATATATATAATATATATATGTATAGTATATATATATGTATAGTATATATATATATATATATATATATATATATATATATATATATATATAGTATTAAATATCTGAAGTATTAAAGTGTATTTATGGAAATTAAGCTATGCAGAGGCGTCCGGGTTTCATCACCATGACGAGACGTTAGGTTATATATAAAATATCATATATATATATATATATATATATATATATATATATATAAATGTATTATGTAAAAACTATACATTAAAATATTCCAGAGATTTACCATAGTTTTATTTACACTGGTAGGACATTACTTATTCGAAAAACCCTTACAACTTATTTCAAATCATCAGCGTTTCACGAAACGAAAACAGATCATAAAATGGAATAGCCGGCGTTGATCGCCGATTTTATCGTGCGGTGTTTTTCCTAAGTTGCCTCTTTCGGGGATGCACCGTGTAAACGGGCTACATATATAGATATATAGGACTTATTTTCACCTAATTATTATTTAAATACGAATTAATTTCTAATTAGTAAATATGTTTATATGTTTCTATTGTGTATTCGTATTTAGGTGTGATGCTGTAAATTGTTATTTATTTATAGATTGTCCTGTGGCTTAAATTGGCGTTTGGCTGACTGTATTTATTTACATATTTGGGATGTGATAATGTAATCAAATCATTTATGTTCTATATTTATATATTTATTCTTAGAGTTTATTATATTTTAGTATAAAGGGGGCATTATATTATAGTTTATTACTGAAACGAGCGTGGTGTTTTAAAACGTTAGTCTGAGGTGTGAAGGTCGAGCTTAGTTTTTAATAGAAAAAGGGAATTATCATTTTCACAAAAATTGCTGGCGTAAATAAATACTTTGTTGCGAACAAATGTTGTGTCATTTAATATAACTGAAAATAAACATCATCTGAAAACAGCTTTAAACAATTTGAATACCATTGTATGTATTCATTATTTGGAATATTATTTTAAACACATAAAAAACCTTTATATATATACATATATATATATATATATATATATATATATATATATATATATATATAGTAAGGTTTAACTAATTATAAGTAAAAATATCGAGCGTGTGTGCATTTTGTAAGTTTATAAAACGTCTTTGTAGTTTACTTAAAACGAGTTGTTCAATTAATTTTAAATTCGAATACATATGTGTCACAGCGTATGCAGATACGTACATTTTGTGCAGCTTTTTCCTAATTTTAGAAACCGACTTTGTGTCTAAATTTGTCCTCGTGGGGAGTCAAGTAAATATGACCACCACTGTGATCGCCATTGAAAACCGAGCCTTTTCAATTGAATTCTTTTACACTTCTGCTGTCAAAATCGTTAATAGCCCGGGTCATCTGGTGCTTGAAGAGTCAAAAGTCAATTCATCGTCAGTTGACAGCTCGCGATGGCGCTTGCAAGGAGTGTGCGTCGGTAGTTGAATAAAATAATAAGAATGAACTTTAATATTCGTGTATTTCTTTCCTTTGTTATTGTTATCGTCTCTCTTTCTGTTTGTTGAACTGTTCTTTCTCTCTATTTCTCTGCAGTTGAAAAAAAAACGCAACGAGCATTGAAAACCTGTCAGACACACGTGACCTTGTGCCCAGCGTCGACGATTCGAGTAAAAAAATAGACATTAAGAGAGCGAGAGAGAGGCAGAGAGAGAGAAAGAGAGAGAGAGAGGGAGAGCGAGAGACAGACAAAGACAGAGACAGAGAGAGAAAGACATATATATATATATATATATGTGTATCGAGGCAGCATTCCTTCCGAGATTAAGATTTTAATCCGGAAAATTGAAGGGATCAACACTAAAATAGCCAGACAAAAATTGTCGGTTATTTTTAATAATATATATATATATATATATATATGTATATATATATATATATATATATACTGATGTACTAATTTTCTGTACCCCAAAATAAATACATATTGCGCTCTTTATCTTGATTCTCAATTCATCGAAAAAAGTATCTTATGTCTAAAACATCATGGTTTATATTGAACATGAATAGTTTATGATTATCAGCTCACTTTTTGATCAGAAACAAAATCCAAACTGTTTATTCGAAATAATATCTGATTTAAATAAATGAAAGAATAATGCATTTGTTCAATACGAAACGAAATAAAATAGAGTGCTCACTGTTAAATTTTTTTTACAGAGAGCGCTATATGACTTACCAGAAAATAATCACGCGATGATTGTGTATGCATAAGAAAATAAAAAAAAAACAGTATGACAAATGAATAATAATTTTGTCTCAAATCGATTTTCTGTTAGTGCAATCGTATTGAGATACGTTGAATCAGATTTTGTATCGCAAACATTTGGACTTATTTCACAGTTGTTTTTATACAGCCAGACGCATTGAAATGAGTCCATTTGTCTTTAAATATAATTGTATTAAAATCGTTATCGAATTTATATAACAACAAAAGAGATTTATTTTATGTCTTCTTTATCTTGAAAAACTGTCTGCCATTTTTAATGAGATTGGGGCTATCAAGTAAATATATGTTATTTAACTCGATTGGCATCAGTAGAATATATAATTAGTCGAAATGACATATGTACGTCGAATCTCTGAGAATATTATCTTCTTGAAACGGAAATGTGGCATCTGTTTATAATCGAGACTTTGTTATATTTGTCAGAGATATTACACGATATTCGCAAATACTTATGTTACTCTGAAACATTTATCATTACTTCCGTACTAGCAAGCATACCTGGAAGTTCCCAAGAAAGAACGAGAAATCCTTGTGTATTTTTTAAATCGACCTCATATGGCCGTGTGCAGTATATCTAAACTAATAAATGCGAAAGCCTATTCCATTCATCCGATGTATATTCATATCAAAACACCTTAAGCTTATCTTATAAAATGATACAGAAAACTATGTTCAAATGCCTAATCTAATATATATATCTAATATATAAAGTAGAGACGTTTTTTCCCCTGTACCTTCTCGGAGAATAGGAAAATAACCACATGAATCACGGGCTACTGAACTCACAATTACATTGCACTTATTCACTCGAGCGTGTTTTAGTATATCTGTTATTCTTCTTTCCAAACAAACACTGAATATTACATTCGGCCCGGCCGCCACGACTCTCCGAAATACCAACTCCATATAGGTGGTAGTAAAAACTTTTCTCCCTAACAATTCTGTACTGTGACTACACTCATCGACACCGGGTACTAATAAACACAGTATAATTTTCATAAAGCACCCATTGTTATTTCGTATTTGTCTGGCATTATTTTACTACATAATATAAAGCAATACGCAAACAAATAATGACCGCTCCCGTTGAATCCGCTGATATTCCGCGAATATCAGATTACGTTTTTCCTATTTCTAACTATGATTTCCACATTTACATTCATTCCGGAATCAAGCGAATGACATTAACGAACACAGTACCTGCAACATTCATTCTACAAACATGACGGCTAAAATTCATTCATTAAATCGACTTCCTACTTAATTCAATAGCCGCCAAGATGCTGTTAGAACCCGACACATTTATATTTTCAAAATCATATACTTAAAGGTATATGATTCCCAAATAAATTACCTAAACCGTGTCATTATTGAACTTAAATTTGCGTCGCCAGAAGCTGCCAGTAAACAAGCTTAGCTTAACTCGCCTATTTTCACATGTATATTTCGAGTTGTAACTGTGGCGCAATGGTTAAGAAGGGAGGTTTCATTTTCGCCATTATCGCCAGTATCGGCGTTCGATCCCATTCTGCTTTCTTTTTCTTTTCTTTTTTTTATAATTTAAAAAAACGTTCACTAACACGGTAGAGCGGGGGGGGGGGGCAAGAACAATAGGCGGTTTCTTTTTTATGCAATAGGTAGTACTTTCTCCCGTGCAACGCCGGGCGACGGGTACCGCTAGTCTAATCTTCTAATATATAAAGTAGAGACGATTTTTCCCCTGTACCTTCTCGGAGAATAGGAAAATAACCACATGAATCACGGGCTACTGAACTCACAATTACATTGCACTTATTCACTCGAGCGTGTTTTAGTATATCTGTTATTCTTCTTTCCAAACAAACACTGAATATTACATTCGGCCCGGCCGCCACGACTCTCCGAAATACCAACTCCATATAGGTGGTAGTAAAAACTTTTCTCCCTAACAATTCTGTACTGTGACTACACTCATCGACACCGGGTACTAATAAACACAGTATAATTTTCATAAAGCACCCATTGTTATTTCGTATTTGTCTGGCATTATTTTACTACATAATATAAAGCAATACGCAAACAAATAATGACCGCTCCCGTTGAATCCGCTGATATTCCGCGAATATCAGATTACGTTTTTCCTATTTCTAACTATGATTTCCACATTTACATTCATTCCGGAATCAAGCGAATGACATTAACGAACACAGTACCTGCAACATTCATTCTACAAACATGACGGCTAAAATTCATTCATTAAATGGACTCCCTACTTAATTCAATAGCCGCCAAGATGCTGTTAGAACCCGACACATTTATATTTTCAAAATCATATACTTAAAGGTATATGATTCCCAAATAAATTACCCAAACCGTGTCATTATTGAACTTAAATTTGCGTCGCCAGAAGCTGCCAGTAAACAAGCTTAGCTTAACTCGCCTATTTTCACATGTATATTTCAAGTTGTAACTATGGCGCAATGGTTAAGAAGGGAGGTTTCATTTTCGCTATTATCGCCAGTATCGGCGTTCGATCCCATTCTGCTTTCTTTTTCTTTTCTTTTTTTTATAATTTAAACAAACGTTCACCAACACGGTAGAGCGGGGGGGGGGCGAGAACAATAGGCGGTTTCTTTTTTATGCAATAGGTAGTACTTTCTCCCGTGCAACGCCGGGCGACGGGTACCGCTAGTCTAATCTTCTAATATATAAAGTAGAGACGATTTTTCCCCTGTACCTTCTCGGAGAATAGGAAAATAACCACATGCATCACAGGCTACTAAACTCACCTTTACATCACACTTATTCACTCAAGCGTGTTTTAGTTAATTTCTTCTTATTGTTTTCCAGCTTACACTAAATATTACATTTGGCCCGCCATCCACGACTCTCCTAAAAACCAACTCCATATAGGTGGTAGCAAAAACTTTTCTCTCTAACAATTCTGTACTGTCACTCTACTCATCGACACCGGGAACTAATACACACAGTTTAATTTTCACAAAGCACCGGTTCTTATTTATTATTAACTTAATTGACCTATTTTCACATTTATTTAAACCCGAATTCGTGGTGCAGTCGGTAAGAAGGCAGGATTCACATTCACCTGTTTTAGCGTTCGATCCCATTCTACTCTACCACTTTTTATATATTTTTTTTAATTTAAAACATTCGCCAACACAATAGACGAGGTAGAAAAATAGGTAATTTCCTTTTTATATTTTACGTCATGCAATAGGTAGTACTTTCTCCCGTGCAACGCCGGGCGACGGGTTCCGCTAGTCTTCTAATATATAAAGTAGAGACGATTTTTCCCCTGTACATTCTCGGAGTATAGGAAAATAACCACATGCATCACAGGCTACTAAACTCACCACTATACTACACTTATTCACTCGAGCGTGTTTTAGTAAATTTGTTATTAGTTTTTTCTACCTAATACTAAATATTACATTTGGCCCACACTCAACGTCTCTCCGAAAAACCAACTCCATATAGGTGGTAGCAAAAACTTTCCTCCCTAACAATTCTGTACTGTCACTCTACTCATCGACACCGGGAACTAATACACACAGTTTAATTCTCACGAAACACCGGTTCTTATTTATGCCAACAATTAAGCTAAAGTTAATTGGCCCATTTTCACATGTAATTTTAACTCGAGACCGTTGCACAGTCGTTAACAAGGCAGGTTTCATGATCGTCAGTTTTAGCGTTCGATCCCTGTCTACTCTACCACTTTTTTTCATTTTTTTTTTAAATTTAAAACATTCGACAACACGGTAGATGGGGGAGAAACAATAGGCCGTTTCCTTTTTTTATTCGACGTGGGGCAATAGGTAGTACTTTCTCCCGTGCAACGCCGGGCGACGGGTTCCGCTAGTAGTATATATAGTATACGAAATACTGATCGGACCCCACTAAAAACAGCTACTCGCATGCTTCATTTATATACTTATTTTATTACTAGTTTTAATAAGTTGCATTGAACGCAAAGACAAACAAAGGTTTTCATTTATTAATTAAATCGATATGTTTATTGAAAAATAAAAATGAACTTTGTTGCTTGTGGATGTGGTCGTGGTAGTTGTTATGATGATGCTACTGCTGCTGCTGCTGTTTATGATGGGTATGATGATTATCACAACCATTACATTTGTTAAAAAAAAAACACCTCCTATCTTTTTACGATTCATTTACAATTTTGTTTCTATTACAATAGTTTCTTTGATATTAAGTTTATTGTTATGATTAGTTGTAATACTAATTAACGCGATGTAAGAAAACAAGTTTAGCATTCAAAATAATAACTTCCGGCAACTTCCAGGTTTACACAAACCAAAAATTTGGATTATCTTGCAATATAATTTGTTTTAAATTGAACAAAAAACATATTTTATATAATAATGAATCAGATGTGTTTATTTTTTAAACTCATTTTTTGTTGTTGCTGGTGTTGTTGTTGTTCTTGTTTGTGGCGGTAGTCGTGTTTGTGCTGCTGCTGCTGCTGTTGATGATGATGATGATGATGATGATGATGATGATGATGACAACCATTATATTTGTAAAAAAACGACAAAAAGCTGTCTCATCTCATCTTACTACTTCCTATTTATAAAAGATTCATATTATTGATAACATTATATATTTCTTTAATTTAAAAAAATAAAGGCGAATAACACAAAGTAAACTTTTAAAATTACTCAAGAATATATAATTGTTTCATTCGACCAATGGACATTTCGCTTTCTCGTTTAGTAATTTCATTATATAAACAGTTTTTAATAAGGAATTCATTTACATTGGTATGCTTATATAAAATCAAATCCCTCCACTTTGCATATTTAAAAGGCCATACAAAACCTGTTTGTTGTTTTTCCTAATTAATAAGTTGTGACTATTTTCATAAACATTCCCCTTCTTCAACATTGGAATATATAAGATAACAACATAACCCTCATCTGTTTGCTGTTTGTGTCCAAATTACCAAAATGTAAAATAAAAATTGCTTCTTTGGATGTTTGTAAAGAAGCTTACAGCTAGAGAAATCGCTGCTCGAAATGCTGTTTTTTGTTGTTATTTTTTATAATTTTCACCTTTTAAGTAATTAATAATAAGACATATTATTGTCGTCTGTTCAATCTATAGACGTTAGTTCACTCACAGACCTATGACAGGATAGTAAATTATCTTCATACAAAATCTATACAACCATTTTCTCGAAAAATTGTAATCTTTTTTTTTTACTTTTGTTCACCAAAAAACAAGGCATAAAGGATTATTGTGATTATAGCCAGATTTATAAGTGGGCCAATCTGGGTGGGAAGTTGCGCAGCAAGTCTTCAGAGAGAGTGGACGCATAAGCAATCGTTCGTCCCATTCTCGATACGAGTGGGAGTGGCGAGTCATGACTGGCTTTATTTATCTTCCTCCTACAGGGTAAGATATGAAACAAGGTCGAGAAAGTGGGAAAAACCCAGCGCTCGAGAATTTGAGCACTCTGGCTATTTAAAAATTGCCTGGGCAGCCCCGTCGGCATTCCCCGGTAAGGGGGTCTCAGGCGATTAGCAATAAACTAACACCTTCTCAAAGGGTGAAAAGGCAAAGCCTGGGAGGGTGCACCTCCTGGAGCTGCACAGGACGGACAACCGATAGACCGGCGTAAATCTAGACCCGAAGGCCCGGACAATACCGGTTTATTGGGCGGGGTATTCCCAGGTATTAGGCACAGTCGCCCC
Organism: Sepiola atlantica; assembly: GCA_963556195.1. NCBI lineage: Eukaryota > Metazoa > Mollusca > Cephalopoda > Sepiida > Sepiolidae > Sepiola > Sepiola atlantica. The sequence goes on from OY744528.1 coordinate 32,015,652, forward strand.
CGTCTCTCTCTGTCTGTCTCTCTCTCTCTCTCTCTCTCTCTGTCTATATATATATATATATATATATATATATATATATATATATATATATATATATCTTAGCCAAGAGTGCATATATGTATTCTTATTGTATTTCTGTAGATCATTATGTAACATGATTCTCACGCGATTAAGCAACTATCCTAAAGGAAAACCGGGTCCTGTGATTTCATCAAAGACGACGATACACATGGGTTCCTTATACAAAGATTATAATGATATTACACACAACTGGAAGACATTGCACTGTTACAATGGTAAAATTACATGTTAGTTAAATTTCTTACCAGGGATTATCTTCATCGTCGTATTAAAATGTATGTATAAAAAATCAGGGTTATGCCATAAGTAGCATATGGGTAGTACAGACATTATTATAAAATACTCATTTAGTAAAACAAAACAACCAATTATTTCCAAGTTATCGTTTCTTCATAAAACAGTGTAGCAAATAAGTCTATGTGATGTGTTTCATCAAAATAAAGATGCTGCATACATTTAGCATTAAGTAGTATACAAAGACAACATAAGGGAGGTGTATATATATATATATATATACATATATATATAAATGTAAACAGTTAACAGAAAATCATAACCCCACAACTATAATAAAAGTGAATAAAAAACTAAATAAATAAACGTGCAACTTACAATTTCGTGCCGAATTTATTGGACGATTTTAGAAGCTAAGTAAAGTAAATTCCAATTTAAGTTTTTTGGTTTGTATTTTTGGAATAGTCTGTAGGAAATTTTCGTGAAACATTCTTTTTTTCAAGCCTTTACATATATACATATTGGATAAGGTACACTATAAGTCATGAAAATGAAATGCCGTGGTAGACAAAATGTGTGAAAAATGACAAACGGAAAACAGGTTAAAGGGCAGGAGAAAAAACAACAACAAGAGATTTGACCGGTTTCGTTCGTGTTAGCGAACTTCTTCAGAAAAAGTTAAGATTTGGAAATAATTTTATTTTGAAAGGCACACACATGGGAGAAGAAAAAGGTGATCGGATGGGACCATATAAGAAAACTTTTAGTGACATTGAAATATGGCAATTGGGTGACACATTCTTCTTTATTTCTTATTCTACTTTTTATATTTTTATTTATTTTTTAATTTTTTTCTTTCACACCATCTGAGCTAGTATAGGGGAAGTGGTAGGCGGGGGGTAACGGCGATAAGAGGGAAGAGGACAGAGAAACTAGCTAGGATATACACAAACAGAAGTGGGCATTAAATTGATACACCGAACGCGAGCACTCAAAGATTAATCATAATATATCAGAAATAGGTCTGCTAATTTGTCTCATATTAAGTTATATAAAGCAATAAAACTCTTAAATGGACAGTCTAGAAAAATGTATTTTGAGGTAAAACTTGCCATATCTCACACACAGACACACACACATATCTATCTATATATATATATATATATATATATATATATATATATATATATATATACAATAATATTTTAATGAATAAATATTAATTATTTTAAAAAATAGAGAGAGAGATAGAGAGAGAGAGAGAGAGAGAGGAGGAAGAACAAATATCATGTCTCGGTATGAAAATAAAATAATTTCTATGAAGTAACTCTTAATACTAAGGGGCATAGAGTATAGTAATAGTACAACATGTAAAACAACAGTGACGATTTATATTGGAACAGTAATCTGTTGGTTTCAGTGTACAATAATAGACTCAATCAAATTAACTTATTTTTGTAAATTTCAGAATAATACGTATTTTGACGAGAAACAGCGAAAACTTCTTGCTAATCTACAAATTGTCTTATAATTAACCAATAACTGTTTTGTTTACAAATACTATTTCTTTGTTCATTTTTAAATATGTATAGATATATTCAAAACAATAAGTTATGTAGCTTTTGTGAATTAAGACTAGATCAATATGTATGAATATGAACACGTTTTGTGACATCATCCACTGTACACGGATAACAACAAGCAAGTATGCAACAAATATAACAAACAAGATATACTGAGGCTTATTCGTGTATGGATCGGTAATAATGTTTATTTACTCCTCTGTAGGAGTTAGGCACAATGCCAGTTTTAACTTTCTCCCACAAGTAAGATGTGACCACAGGTCGGGTCGAGTAAGTGGGGTTTGAAAAGCCAGCGCCCGAGAAAGTGAGCACTCTGGCCATTAGAAATTGCCTGGGCAGCCCCGTCGGCATTCCCCGGTAGAGGCGCCTCAGACAGTAAGCAATAATCTTACTCCTCCCCAAAGAGGGGAGGCGAAGCCTGAGAGGGTGGACCTCCTTAAACTGCACAGGACAAACCCACAGACAGGTGGAATCAAGCCCCGAAGGACAAGACGACACCCGTCTATAGGGTGCAGTATCCATCGGAACAGATACTACACTTACCTACAGATGATTAATAACCATTTCATAAACTGTATGGACATCAAAACTGAGGTATTCACACTATGCCTACATAGAAAAAAATGTCTACTTGTTAAATGGACTAATAACGAAAACCCAAAACCCACTGATAATTCGTATATAAGTCTTATAAAAAAAACATGATATGAAAAAAAAAATCGAACCGCCCCAGTATCTTTCCAATTAAACCTAACTTATTATTAAAATGAATACTTTCTATACAATATTAGAACCCCCTCTCTTTTCCTCCAGATATATCATACATCTCTTCTACAAAACGAAACATAAGCTATATTCACATCTCCATACTCTTTACCAATCGCAAATAACGTAAATTGATATATACTGCATCATATTCTATTTTTTCAGGTTTTTAAATATGTGAAAATATCTCGCGAGTTAAATACATAGAAATATATTTATCGAATACCCTTAAAAATATACAAAGATATATATGACCAAGATTTAAACCTCACCGATACCCACATTCCTTTTGATAGAATCATAAACGTAAAAAAGTAAAAGTCAATAAAATTAATTTAAATACAATGACCCCACATGATCCCATACAGGTACCGCCACATATATTACGGTGATAGCAAATCTATAATTGCCCATCCGCTTGATTTGATACCCTTACGACAGCATTGTCACACTAATAAGTATAACCCTTTCCTCTATAAGACACTAATGCCTCACATAGCTTATAAACTACAATTATTACACCAGTTTTATAATCCAACATAAGCCATCCCAAATAAATATTAATAGAACACATAGAACCTTTAAGAAAAGTAATAAACTTGACCTGGTAAATTAATAGAAGTCGACCACAGCAGAATTTAAGCCACGCGCCGATTAATAAATTACACTACATAACATCACTCCTAAATATTTATCTGCCATAGAAACAGACAAACATACAATATCCGAAATACACAATTATTATTTTTTCTAAATACGATTAGGGCTGATACAGACATATAGACTTGCCCTGCAAACCTGACACTTTCCCCAAAAGGTGCACTGGAGCGAATTCACCGGGCGATCGTCAAGTTTCACTTTATTTCATGAATCGCCGAAAATTTGGATGGATTATAAGGGTCTTTACTAAAAGGTAAATGCTTATCTATGTCAATGAGACCATTGGAATATGGAACTTATCGTTTTTAAATAATTTGTATTTTAGCCCTCACATTCCGACAATCAATCACTTTATTTATTTCTAATCACCATGCATCAACGCACTTTATATACAGTTATTCCTGAATTTATTCCTGAATTTATTCCTGAAATTAGAAGAACTAACGTTCGCCGGATGACGACTTGGTCCACCATATTCGCCAACAACGGAGCACCTGCCTATCATAACACCCATATCTTTTTTTCTGGTTTCACGTCGTTTATTTTGTATTTTGGACATTTTTAATGGTGTGGGGTTTGTGGCAACATGAAGCCCAGTCTGTTTCTTTCTTTTGGTCCCATCACTGATGGAAATGGGAGATAAGGTCCGCTATCACAGGTACATGAAAAAAAAACATTTACATACGGGACATTTACAAACACACACACACACACACACACATAACTATTTAAGTAATAACTTAATATTAGTTTTCCGCGCCTCTTCTAGTGTAGAACTGAATATAGGTTCTCTTCGTGCATGTGAGAGGTTTTAGATCAGTTTGTTCAATTTGGGCTATTATTTGATATCTGAGGCTTGACCTGCACTCTGTAATCTACAAAATCTCATACAGTTTTAAAGAGATTTACCCTGCCAATCGCCCCCGAATTTGAAAAAGCTAAATACTTTTAGTAATATAGCTATATAGCTATATATTCTAGTATAGCTAGTATATTGTAATATAGATATATAGCTGTATATAGTAGTATAGCTGTTGATACGAACATATTTGAAATAAAGACGAGGTAAAACAAGAATATATATAGTAAAAGAAAACCAAAAATAGATATATACTGTAACTCACAGATGATATTTTAAGCCTCGTGTTCTTTTTGTATTTCCGTCATATTGTTGTTGTTTTTCTTCTTCTTCTTCTTTTTCTTTATCTTCTTCTCCTCCTTCTTCTTTTCTTCATTTGTCTTCGTCTTCTCCTTTTTCTCCTTTTTCTTCTTCTTCTTCTTCTTCTTCTTCTTCTTCTTCTTCTTATTATTATTATTATTATTATTATAATTATTATTATAATAATAATAATAATTATTATTATTATTATAAAGTAAAGGGGCTTATTAATAAGCCTTAGGTAAACAAACGATCAGTAACTAAAACTTAGTATGATTATAGTTAATATCCGCACCAGTCCCGGCGTTGGCTCGAAAAATAAAGGACATCAAGAAACTCCTGCTCCAACGCTTCCATCTTGTATTACTCATTTGTAATTGTAATATCAGTATCACATTTACCCGTAAAGGAGTAATTGATTACTTGATTTAATTACAAATAATAATAATAATAATATCCAAAATTTTAACTCAGACTATATTATATATAAACCTATACTATTGTAATTAAATGCAACCACACTTTGGATTAGAAGAAACACCATAAAAGTATTGTACAAATAATTCCCAATTGGCAATTATAATAACATTAGATTCATTATTTACAGGAGGTTTAAGACCCAAAATCGTGTAGTAAAATCGACTCCTCCCCGACTCATAAAACATTAGAAAGAACCAACGTTATTCATAAGTTTAAATGTCATTTGGGAGGATGCAACTCCCATAATAATAATAAAGCTAATATCTACATTGTTTTTAAAAGTACTACCCTATCTCACCGACTCATCATGCACCTTGTAAACTGTAACTCAATATATCAGCATTTACCAAAACATAACTGACCCCTCTTATTGAAGATATTTATTTGTTACTAACACGAAAATTATACATTCTGAATCCATTTTTTTATTTATATATTTGAAGCCATCATTATTAAAACACAGCAACCTAAAAAAATAATATCACGTATGAAACCAGAAACAACATTTTAAAATCCTTTACGTAATACAATTCATCCTGTCACGCAAATTTTGGCGTCCTGGAATTTAAAGACTTTACCTACCTCCAGGAACTGCACGAGTTTGTTCTTTTGACGTTTAAGTTACTTCACATTTGCGTTCTCGGCTCCTTTTTGAAATTCTCTTCTTTTCTCCAGTTTTTTTTTATTCATTTGTTATTTGCTACTTTACGATGAGTCGACGAAAAGTTGAAAATGTGTGATTTGTTGAAGGGTTACCTTTGCCTAGTAGCAACAATGTTGTGAACATCTTGAGAAATATTTTTCTAAACATTCTCTATCTTTTTTCATTTTGATCTTTTTATTTTTATTTTATTTCCTTTTTTCTTTTTTTCTTCCCTTCTTAAGTGACCTCAATTAAAGCAACACCACATTGTGTATTGCCGGTTGTTGTCATTCTTATTGCAGATACTTAATTTCATGATGATCTGCCAAGCAAGGACCTGCTTGGTAGTGAAACACGTGTAGGTAAAAACTCTTTAATTTGAAAAATAATAAATAAACAATCTTTGAATGAAAAAGTCTTTTGTGGCGTTGAGTGGACTCCTGAACGGAATACTTTCGTAAGCCTTCAAAAAATCACATAAATGCTCTGTACTCTGTAATCGAGTATCATCGAGCTTGTTTTTATTAGCCTAATCCCGGTCTTCACTGAATAATCTTTTTTCTAAGTGAAACCTCCAAATATATATATATATATATATATATATATATGTATATATATATGTATGTATATATATATATGTATATATATATATGTATATATATATATATATACGTATATATATATGTATATATATATGTATATATAGTACTATCTATATATATATATAAATTACTCTCGCATCTTACATATGGATATTTACACTTAAAAAGTTCGAATTATTTTCATAAAGTGCTAACCTTCAAATAGCACGTGCCCAAATTGGGTCCAATCGGATCATTAGTTTACACATTACAGTTATTTAAGTGAAGCTAGTATTGGACATTTTGAAAACATTGGAAATCTGAATTTCGTCGGGTGATAAAGCATTTCTATCTGATCAGGAAAATGCCGTTCAAGCAAAGCAATAGCTTGAGAAGTGTTATTCGAACTTAGCTCCGTCGGAAACACTGATTGTTAGGTTGTATGTTTACTGTAACGTTGTTTGCAACTGTGTCAACGATACACGAATTGTTTTTTGTTCAAGGTGTAAGAAAGGATGAAATGTGGATCCACCACATAATTTCAGAGTCACATTTGCAGTCATCTGATTGGACAGCAGCATGTGACAGGTGTCCAAAAACGCACAAAGAGACAAACATAAACATGCAAAGTTGTAACCTCAGTATTTTGAGGTGCACATTTTGTTCATCGATTTACCTTGACTAAAGAAGAAGAAGAATCAATAATGAATATTTCATTATTAGTTTGTTTGAAGGAATTAATCGCTTCAAAAAGGTCACAAATGAAGAAGTTAACAGTTCTCTTTCACCAATGCAATGCGTCGTGTCATAAGGCGATCGCAACGATGGAACTATTCACAGAGGTATGCCATTGAAGCCTTGGTATCTGAAAACTATTTATCTCATCCAGCTCAAATGTTTCATGATGGTTCCCGTTATACAAGAGCAACAGATCCGTACATCAAATTTGTAAAAATATCGAAGTTAGTATTCTGTCAAAATTTCGACCATGATCAGGATTAAAGTCGCATAGGTCATACAAGATCAAGGACTTCATCTGCCTCAATAGTAGCTAAGTAACGAGCCTGTACAATGAACGGAACCAAAATTATCATCAAAAGTGCGACCTTCACTTTTTCCGTGAGATTGACCTTGCTATTTCACCTAAATATCCTAAAATTAAATAATTTTTTTTGAACTTAGTTCAGCCCAAACAAGGCAAGTTGCCACTGTAGACGTAAGGGTCTACTGAGAATTAGGATGAAAGTTTAGATGTTCATCCTTAATTGGAAGCTGTGCAGCGAGATGTTTGTTCACATTAGTTTTAAGTTTATGCATGTCTGTACAGTCGGGGAAAGAAGGAGCGAGGAGGGAGTTCCAATGGCCGGCAGCTCGTGGAAATAAGTTTTCGTAGTAGAATGCTCTCCGGCATCACGGAACCTCCAGAGTGAATGGATGTGATTTAAATGATTGCCGGGTTACGTCGAGGGTGAACCAGAGCACTAAGTTCATTGGAACTCATTTCATTGAAGTACTAGTAAAACAAGTACGAGGATGCAACATTGCAGCGATTAGACAGTCGCTGGGGTGGATTGGTGGATAGTGAGGAACCTATTAGATTAGAGACTCTTTTTTGGAGCTTGTCTAAGAGGGAGAGACTAGTGGATCGTGCACCAGCCCAGATGTGACAACAATACTCCATGTATGGGTGGACGGTGGCGTTGTAGATATCTAGTATACTGTTAGGTGTGCGATGTTTACTAGCACGTTAGAGGGAGCCAACTTTCTTTGTAGCAGCTTTGGGAATGTCTTCAATGTATTTATTTTAATTCATGTAACGTATGAATTTTAGGCCGAAATGTTAGAACGTTGGGCTCTCAAGTAAGGTGCTATTTGCCATGGCAATAGCTAATTTGAGAGATCTCTTGTAGTTGTTGAACGAGAGGAGGTTTGTCTTAGCAGCATTAAATTTTACAATTGATTGATGACCTCATTCAACGACAGCCTAGAGGTCACTTTCTAAGCATTCAGTTATCGCCTCGGATATGTGCACACCCATTTTACACACATGACGAGAGTAAAGCGTGATGTTGCCAGCAAATATACCCATCTCAGACACAATGTCATCAGGGAGGTCGTTTATGAAAATCAGGAACAATATAGGTAAAAGGATCAATTTCTAGGGCACACCTGTATTTATGGTATGTTGTTAGGATGAACGGCCATCTAAGAAAACCTTGATCTTTCTTTTGGATAGAGAAGATCTAATTGCATTTAATATTCGTCCAGTAATACTATATGAATTAATTTTTATGAGAAGACTTTTATGCCACACCTTGTCAAATTCTCTGGATATATCAAGCGCTACCGCCCTAGCTTCATCTGTCTTGCACAGTGTATGCAATATGCGTTCAGAGATGACCGTCAGGATATCTACAGTAGACCGTGCTTGCCTAAATCCATACTGATGGTCATAAAAAAGTTTAGCATAAACGAGATTACGGACTATCGCTTTATATATTAAGGATTCAAAGGTTTAGGGTCGGTTCTATCTCCAAAAGACGGTTAGACAGAGGCAATTTTCCAGCTATCAGGGAAGCAAGATTCGACAAGGCATTTGTTGTAGAGTTTGGAGAGGACAGGATCCAGTTAAGCAGATCATTTCTTTGTTACTATTACTACTATAAGATCATGCCCACATGCTTTGGAGGTGTCAAAGTTTTTTTATGATGTCCCGGACATGAGATATGATGATGATCAGGTCATGTACGATAGCTTCAGTCCGCAATGGGAAATTTGGGAGATAGTGTTTCACGGAGTCTAAAGTAGAGTTTAAAGCGAAACGCTGGACAAGTAGTTCAGCTTTATCAGTTGCCGTGCACACGACATAATTGTGGTTGTATAGCTGGGGAATTGTTGATTGCCCATTGTACACAACACTATAGAATATTGTCCAGAAATTACTAGTACCTAGTTTTTGTGACTCAATGCGTTTGCTGGTCATCTCTGTATATCTTAACTTTGCTTCATTTATTGTAAGATTGTAATAGATAAATTTGACGTTAGACCATGACCGATATTCTGACCAAGAATGGACGCGATTATCTCAGCGATGTGTACTATAGGGGAGTTGTGTATTTATGAATATGAAGTAAAAAAGTATATAGACACTTTTTCTCTTGACACGTTTTGTGATCTGTTCTTGTCGCTGTGACATATAGATTCAGTAGTGATGTATAATAAGGACGATTTTTTTCCTACGATTATTGGAACAGCGGCTTCTTTTTTTTTCAATTGTGTGTTACTGAAGTCGCTGGCTATTCAGTGCTTTCTTTTGTGCAGCTGTTCATTGGTTACAAGCTCGCCATTATTATAATCTTCATTGCTGGGAATATTCTTTGTCTGCCGAACTAGTGAAAAAGAAATACATTTATAAGGATATAAAAAAAACAGAAAAGAGAATATAGGCAATATGCGCAGTCGCTTTTTTGCAGTTTGCATTTGTTTAGAAATACACACAGCATAATAAGTATTCGGCATGAACGTGTCTGTATGATTTTACCGCACATAATTTCCCAGATTAGATAAATGGTTTTCGCAAGAAATATCAAATATTTTTTTAACTGATTACATCCACTGTTATAGTTTATTTAAACTCCTTCACTTTTTATACGCCGACAGGACTGAATGCCTCGATCGTAAAATACACCATATAAACACAAGGATGCGGGTAAAACAACATACCATCGGAGATGGTAAGAGTTATAGACAGAAACGTAACGAAGAAAAAAAAACACGCTGAATTAATTGTAAATTACGGTAACTCAAAATTAATTTTCACATATAGCTTTATCTCCAACCTTAGGAATATGTTTGCATGCACTTTGTAAGAGAAAAATATATAAATATAAAAAAGCCGTAAAAAAATAACGTCGATTTATATATATATATATATATATATATATATATATATATATATATATATATATATATATATATAATATATATATATATATATAATATATATATATATATATAATATATATATATATAATATATATATATATAATATATATATAATATATATATATATATATATATATATAATATATATATATATATGCATATATATAATATATATAATATATATATATATACAATATAGATATATATATATATGTATATATATATATATATATATAATATAGATATATATATATAATATATATATATGATATATATATAATATATATATATATATATATAATATATATATATGATATATATATATATATAATATATATATATATATATATAGAGAGAGAGAGAGAGAGAGAGAGAGATAATATATATATATATATATATAATATATATATATATATATAAATATGGATCAATATGAAGATGTTATTTTACGTGCGCTTTTTTCTGCTATCTATTAACATTCTTTTCCTCCAGCTTTTTTTTATTTGCTTCTGACACCTGAGGATGATTCGACATAAAATCGAAAACGTTCGTCATAACTATAGAGTATTAATTTATTTTTTTAAATTTTAATACAAAATAGACTATTGGAAAAATTTAAAAAATAAAAAAGTGATATTTAAACAGGCAAATTCTTTTATTATTGGCAATGTATGTATGTATGTATGTATGTATGTATGTATGTATGTGTATATATATATATATATATACATATATATCTTCCGTCACAGACCCACTGTTTCATTGTATCAGAGCTGTTCATTAACACTAGACAAGCAGCCATCTTAAGCCAAGGATAATACACTCAACAATCTAGTGATCAGTCGACAGCTCTAACTACTAGACCACAGCGCGGGCGCTGTTTGTAAATGATATTTAAATGTTATTTTTTCTATAAACAGTGCTATCTACTTGCTAGTACTTTATTTGTGTATCTACAAAGAATTTTGCATTGAGCTTAATCGTCGTAGGCCGCATCACTGACAAACATCGCATTACGTTCTGTGATGCCATCAAGCGTTGCTGAATTTAAATTGTCAACGCCTACTTGGAACAATGCGATAAACGTTCTCTGTGCGTTTCTCCGCCATCTTTTAAAAATTATCTTCTTTCCACAGCTTTTCTGTTCATTTGCTTTTGACATATAGGAAGGATTCGACGAAGAATCGAAAACGTTCGTGAAACCTATGGAACATTTATACATTTTTTCATTTTAATTCAAAAAAGACCATCCGAAAATGTTTAAATATTTAAAAGGTATAATTCAACATATCGATTCTGTTATTTTCACAACCGAAGTTAAGCGTTTAAATATTTAAAAGGTATAATTCAACATATCGATTCTATTATTTTTACAATGTTTGCATATATATATATATATATATATATATATATATATATATATATATATATATATATATATATATATATATATATCGGCATTGTTTCCAGTCGTCTTGTACTATACTTGCCATTGGAATCAAGCAATGCTGACTCAAGAGAGCGGTTGGTAGGGATTGCGCAACCCTTGCAATTTCAAATTCATGCGTGGGCAGCCCCTGGTGGGGCACTCATACGTCGAAAATATCGGCGGGAGAGTCCATCATATATATATATATATATATATATATATATATATATATATATACGGACATAAAAAAACTAATAAGACTATTACATGTTTAAAGCTTCTGATTTCCTTCATCAACGTTCAGCTATCGAAGCAGTACAAAGTAGCAGTGTGAGTTTGAAACTCGAGTATGTCATACTAATTGAAATACTATCTTTTCAGATATTAATACATCGAACATATATCACCATTTTAATATAATATCTACTAAAGAAGCATTCGAGTTCTCATAGTTTCAAAGAGGACATATCAAAATTAAACATTTTACTGTTAACCGGGTAATTGCCGAATTTATATCATTTCACCTAGGTCGATCAGGACCCTCTGACATGTAGGTTATTTACACCTTTAATATATATATATATATATATATATATATATATATATATATATATACACACACACATATATATATATATGACTGCTTATATATAGAAAGAGAAAAGGATGCAGTAGCACAGCAGATTCAAGCAACTATATATATTTTTCTAGTAAATAGATTCGTTTTATACGGTCGTTTCACCATTTATCTCAACAATCAAAGTGTTCATACATATCTTGAATTTTCGAGAATAATGTTTCGTCAGAAGAAAACAAACTGAAAACCCTCTGAAAAAATATAAACGGTACTCAACTTGCGTGTCATCTAATCCGAATATAGATTATTTGTTTTTATATAGGTATTCATTTCACTGTAATCGATGTACATGACTTCTTCGTTTGGTTGAACGTTTGTTAGTCATGAATTTTGGAAATATAGTTGGCATCATCGAAATCCTCAGACTCCCAACCCATGTCACAACTATTGCCGATTAATAGGCTTTTGTCAACATTCCTTGAGAATACGCACACAAACAAAAAGGCATACACTCGCTTTTATTTTGTATGGAAAGACTTTTGCGCAGTTATCGATTTGCCTCGTTCCAGACAAATGATTGGCTGGCCGTCTTTCAAGAAAGAATAGATTGGCGCCGAACTTCATCTATTCCCCCTTTCAGGTTGTACAACGGAGATTCAAACAAAGTAACCGAAAATGAAGAAGATGATTTTTTATCAACAACGAATACGGAAGACCATTCATTTAACACACGCTGGGCACTGCGCGACTCACGTCTATACGAGAGGGAAGAAAAAACATAATAAGAGAAAACAAATAACAATCAACCGCGGCGAAAATTTCGCGAGATTTCGAAGTGAATGACGAGAAATCAATGAAGACTTTTCACAACATGACATGAAAAGATAAGACAAATCCATTTTCGAATAGGTGATTGTAATTGTAGGGCTTTAATTGAAAAGAAAACAAATTCTAACGAACAATAGAAATTCAGAGACAGAGATAAATAGATAGATAGATTGATAGAGAGAGATATATAAAGAGAGAGAGAGAGAGAACGAGAGAGAAATACACAGATAATAAAAGAAAGAGAGATAAGATAACAAAGAAAAGGAGAGAAAGTACGAGGGAGAAAAAGAGAGAGGGAGAGAAAAGAGAACAAAAGAGAAAGAAAAAGAGAGGAGAAATGGAGCGAAAGAGAGAGAAAGTAGGGGGAAGATAATTCCAACGTGCATAAAAATAGAGAGAGAGAAAAAGAGATATAATAGAAGAGAGAGAGAGAGAGAGAAAGAGAGATAAAGAGAAATACAGAAAAACGGAGAGAAAAAAAGAGAGAGAAATAGAGAAAAAGAACGAGAAATGTTAGAGAAAAAGAGAGAGAGAAAAAAGAGAGAGAACTAAAGAGAACAGAGAGAGAGAGTGAGAAAGATAGCGAAAGGGAGAGAAAGAAGGCGAAAGAAAGAGCAAGCTATAAACAGAGAGAGGGGGAGAAAATCTAGAAAGCGAGAGAGAGACAGACAGACAGACAGACAGAGAGATAGAGCGACACCCACTTACGTATAACCTTACACATTCATTTATTACATTAACTTTTTCTTACAGAACACTTTAATCTCTATATTAATAAAATTGCGTGACAATTTCTCGTATGTCCGGGTATGTGTGTTTCTCACTTCTACAGACCTTACATCTTATTGTTATTCTTTGCTAGTTATCGATTATCTATTTAAATAAGTACTCGTATAACTTTATTTTCCTCGCCAATATTCCTAAAACTATACGGAACATTCGCGAACAGAGCTTCTTTCCAAGAACTAAGTATCTGTTCAATACAATATGACGAGATTGCTTTTCCCGCTGACTGACTAAGTCTAATGTCAACATGTACGTAATGCGTCGCTATCTTAAGTTATCAAACGCTACCTTTGCACTCATTGTTTCCAATCTTTTCATAGTATTGTTCTGCAATTTCATTAACCATTAAACGTTATCTTCGATTGTCTTTCGGGCCTTTATAAGTAGGGGCTCATTAGTGTACAAACAGTGCTAACACAAACTTTATTAAATCCTATTAAAATTAATTGAATTTCGAAATGAAATCCACTATTATTCTCTTTCTACGTATACATGTAAGCTATCATCATCTTTCGTTAATAGTTTAAATAAAGAATGAATTACTAAGTCACATTTCGAAGCATTTCAACTGTCGAATAAAAAATAATTTATGACTTTAATTTTATTCAGAAAACTCTCATGCATTAAAAGTTACCGTTACCTGGTAGTAATACGTAATTTGTACGGTTTCTTCTGACTACCACACGATCTGTTGTCGTCTCGATGACATACAACAGTTTATCTCTCGTTGACACGTTCTAAGTAAGTGTTATTTAGATTATTCGAACTACTGTTCTCATCTTAGATATTATTCCTACAAAATCTCGGTCGATGTAACCTCCGACTTTCTTGAAATACATACTGAACTCGGAAATCTGTGCGGACTTTCGATCTGAACCCTGTATTTAATCCATAGAGGTAGCTTATTCTTGTTCCGTCAGCTATGACAAGGTAGAAGTCTAAAGTAATTCGTAAATGTATTCTTAGTATCGCTCGCACTTAGAATTAAACCGGCACCTCTCAAATAACTATCACTTAGAACTCATTATTACATAGAACTTATATTCATTACGCCATCGGTTCTAAGGACCAGTCTTCTAGAGGGTGAAGGTTCAATCCCCAGTATAGGCGATACTGAGAATACAATTACGGAGTACTTAATACTTATATCCGGGCCTGACTGACGTAACCAGAGCAAACAACTTCCATGGATTAAATAAAGTGTTCCGTTAAAAATGATGTACAGATTCCCGAGTTCGGAAGAAATAATCCAGAGTTCAACATGATGCATCTCAAGAAAGTCGGAGGTTACATCTGCCGAAATGTTGTAAAAATAGCATCTAAGATAAGAACAGTAGTCCGAGTAATCAAAATAATACACCTTGTTTATCATCATCTAAAATATGCTGAAACTATTTCAGTAGTTCATACAAAGGAAAGTAGCGTCTCGATCTGTTTTTGTCTTATTTTCCGTTAATATTGAGCCGTCATCTGAGTCGCAGTGAAGATAAAGCGTCCCAACGCCCGTACCTCACGGGGTGAGTACGACCGAAAGATGGGCTTTGAAAATCGTGGCTGAACCTAATAAGCTCACATTCCAAACGGAAATTAGTTTTACTCGTATCTTCATCACGTCTCACTTCGGACTTCCTGTCCTTGACACGTAACCTAAATGTAATCTTTAACCTTTAATTAAATTTTCCACCTCACTTCTTAATCTAACCTAATGTGGAAAATACTGTTTTTACACTGTTTTAACACACACACGCATCCACGCTTGCCACGAAACTATTGAAAATGTCTGAAGCGCTCGACATCAAATGCTTTTATAAAATGAGATTAAAACACAATTACAATAACAAAATAAGTTGCAGTTTTATAACAATCTGTTTCAATTAATAATCTAATAAAGAAAAGCTATTGTAAAAATTACATTACATTTTAACAAAGTTACTTTCTTAGAACATCTTATTTGTGAAACAAGATACCACGAGTTTACTTACGACTACAGCATTGTTGTTTTACAGTGAACACACACTTGCTGGGTAATCCTCTTGAAGTATCAATCCATATTAAGTAATAGTCTGTCCATCCTACACATTGTTTCCGGAACTCTTGTGAGGGCGATTTTCCTCTAACTGACTATTTATTTAACCTTTATCTTCGAGTGTCCTGTGAACCATGAGAAATTGTGACCCATCAATAAAAAAAACGCCTCATTGATAAAAAAATATGTTCGTAAAAATAAAGACACTGCATATAAAAAAAAATGTAATGAAACTAGTAAAGTTTCCTCGAACCACCATATGACCCGTAGTCGTTTCGCTGACAGGCAACAGTTAGCTTGTCGGTGACACATTGTAAGTCTTTGGATTAACGGCTAGTGGCGTCTGTATCTTTATTTCTCTTCTTTTCATTTGTTGTTAAGCCGTCGTCCTATTCGTAGTGGATATATGATAGGAGATGGTTCTCCACTTTCCAATCTCCTTGGATTCTGCAAAAGGTAATATGTAAATGCTAACAACATTCTTGCTCAGTGACGTCATCTTCTATTGTGTTTCATTCTGTTACCGAACTGTACAGTTACACATTACGTACTCTTTCCATCGTCCGATCCCGGAGGCGGGGGCGTATAAAATCAGATGAGCTGTGTTGGAGTGGAATGGTTAAGAGGTCTATCGTTTGGAGATTGACATCAGGCGGAAGCTGCAAACCACGTTATTTTCGGAGCAAGCTTTCTTTCTCTACCTCGTGCTCTTAGCCGGCGAGGTTTCGGGCAGGGAAGACGTGTCTAGCGGATTTCTCCAGAAAGATGAGGGGCAACAACTGCTAGTTGCTTATGTAGCGAAATGTGCTGACTGTCTAATAAGTTATATCTATCACACGTATACAAGTTTTTCCCCTGATGTCTTTCTGTGATTGTATTTAAATTAAATAAATAATTTTATAAAATAACATCACCGCACGATTTACACAGACGACTAACAATGTTTGTTCACAACAACAACAAGAAAGGGGGCCCGGGGTATAAAGGATTATACACATATCGGTAAGCTATTATAAAATAGGCGAACGAAAACAGGGGTTTCAACAGAATGTCAGAGATAAATAATCTCAGCTGTCAAGGAGAAATTTAATATATCAATTATTCGCCTGGTCTCGCAAGCCTCATATATTGACACGTAGACTTAATTTTAATCTGAAACTTCTAATGGAATGTTCCACTTCACTTCCTAATCGAGCCTGATGTGGACAATACCGTTTTAACACTATTTTTTTACACACACAAATCAAATATTGGTACAAAAAGATTTAAAGTGTTCAAAACGTTTTACATCAAATAATTTCATAAACAAGTTGAAATACAATTACCGTAACAACGTTAGTTGAAGTTTCATAACGATTTGATTCAATTAATAATTTAATGACGAAGCGATACCGTAATAATTATATCAACTTTCAAGATCTTATTGAAAAAAATACCATTTGGTAAATATTTTTAAAAAATTGCATATTTGAGGAAAATCGAAACCGAATCAAAAGTAATAACGACTTCCGTGTAATGCCGGGTACGGACATATGGTAATACATTATAGTGTACAGTTTTTCAGCTCGACTAGAACGTAATAATACTAAACTAATAGTTACAAAGGCATATACGTGTCCTACCAATGCATAATCTAACCTTTTTCATTCCTTCCTTTTCGCACTCTTGTTTTATCTTCGCCCCTTTTTGTGATGTTGGATTATTTTGATTATTTTCATACTACATTCTTTTTCAGTTTTTCTATCTGGATATAATTTGTGTATATTCTAAGCCTAGTGATTCCTGTTGGATAACAAAACTGTTAGGTGAATGGAGGTGTGGTTGATTGACGGGAGGTCAGAATTGAACCTTCAATTATCGGATCTCGACGAAATTACGTGACTTGCAAGAGGGAAATCATCCAGTTTCTTTCCTGGCGACAAGCAGCGAAAACGTGAAAGTCGGCGTTCCTTATTCTAGCTTCATTGAAGGCAAATAGGTGCACCACATGACCTATATACACACACACATATATATATATATATATATATATATATATATATATATATATATATATATAAGCAGCATCTTCTCTTGAAGGCAAGTATTGTTGAATATAAGAGACAACTCATGTCTAGATATCCTTTGGTAGATCCTTTCAATAGTTTTAATCAGGATCTTAGTTCTGGAGGGCAATTGGCTGATTAATTTGTCATAGTTTGAATTTGTCTCCCAAGTACTTTCGGCCCCATCTGGGGTATATATATATATATATATATATATATATATATATATATATATATATATATATATATATATATATATATATATATACAGTCATCCACATACATACTGTTTCTTCAGTGCCGCTAGACCAGCTAGTGCTTCAACGGTCGAGCTGGCAGACGGCGCTTCTACCCCTGCGCTATCATGCGACACTGGCTGATTGTAAGTGAAATCTCAATGTAAACATTGTCGAGTGCCGGGAGCTTGAATTGGTTTTACTCAATGAGCTATGCTTTAAAGCTTGTGGTCGTTTTCTATTTCCTCACGAATAAGCTCTACCGAAGAAAGAGAGCTTCATATAGTCATCCACATACAGATTGTTTCGCTGTATAACATCTCAACAGTGCTACTGTATCAGCTAATACTTCAAACTCTCTCTCTCTCTCTCTCTCTTTCTGTCACTACGCACACGCAATTAATCCGCAACTTTAAAGTGTGAATGCCACTTTTTGGTGTTCACTGCGAATGGCGACCTTAGTGTAAAATACATGAGATGCTGATCGAACCTGGCTTAAAGACTAAAGGAGATTTTAACTTTTTTGATTAAATAATATAAGACCATTCTACCCTTCAAAAGGAGATGAAGAAAACCTATGCGTTGTTTAGACTTCCGTAAGTATAAAGGCTCGATTTTAGTAAGGAAATGAGTACAGGGTTAATAATTTAGCGTGAATATTCGGCCCAGAAAGTGTGTTACCTTTTAAAATGTAAAAACAGCCGGACCACACATACTTCAATATAATGTAGCATACATGACAGTCGATATGTCTTTCAAAAGATTTCATTTTGTCAAGTTAATCACGTATTAAAGTCTATTTAAATGAATGTCGACTAGTATGAAACTTATCTCTTGTAATGTAAAATTAACCAGGGTTCCATTAAATATACTAGAAAATATATGCTTCCTCCGGTTGCAAATTTTAGTTAGTCGTTTCATTTAATTGCTCACCAAAATGTATTTGCTTTTTTTACAAAATAAAACAAAGAAAATCACTCCATCCTTTAGTTTAATAAATAAAACACAGAATAATAAAAACATAGTTTTATACAAAGGTTACCCTTTACGGCGTAAAATTTAAAACAAAAAAATCGAGAAAATATTTTAAATACATCAGGAAATCTATAATAAAAAACAATCATGAGTGTATATTTGCGAATGTTACTTCATTAGAGTGCTTTAAAACAAATTAATTATGTACTATTAAAACTTAATATATTATCAAACGGGAAATACGGTGTATGTTTCAGTACCGAGATTAAAAGGACGACGAAATTCACACAAATTTTATTTACAAATTATTATTTTTTAAATGCTGGGGGTTTCTTGTGTATACGTAATCCTACCTCCTTCTATTAATATTTATATTTACAATAAATTAAAGAAATAAACCTTTTTCATAACAGGCTAGTAATTTTAAATCAAGGTCGGTGCCTGCACTTAGCTATTAATTCGTCTCTTTTGTTGAACATGTTCTTATCTACGTGTTTTAAAATTCTGATTTTTTCTTCAAGGGATGGATAACATGTGTGTCTGGATCCTCTAGAAGTAGTTGAATTACACAAAATTGATTTTTTTTAAACACCACCAATATTTAGTCAATTCTGTTTTGTTGATTATATCTGCGTTAAAGAATTAAAGTTTGTGGACATAAAAACGTTGTTTCTACTTACCAGCAGATATTGCTATATACATTTTCTTTATTAGTAATGTTCTCTTGTGGGTAAATTGTGGCCTTGTATACGACACTTTCTACATTACAATTTTCTTTAAGTGGACAATTTATTTTAACTGTGCAATTATATTTTTTCCTATTTAGATTCAGTCACATTGATCGGTGTTTCTAATATTTTTTATTGAGTGTGTTAATTATACTGTCAATATTTTTTGTACAAGAATAGCTTATTTTCACTGTTTTCTATTGAATATTTAGCATTAGGACTTACTAGTGTTAACGTGTTAGTCTATCAAATTTAGAAATGTTCTACCGATATTGATATTAGATAATTGATAAAATGACGGATGGAACCAAATAATTCTGGGCCGCAGTTTTTAGGTTTATTTTTTTATACTCTCAATATATTTTAATTTTTCAGTGTAACCACTACTTATTATGCATTATCGTATATATGCTACTAGCCTCAAAAATAGTTTATTAATTCTGAAATTTTTGGTATTAGGGTTTTGTTTGGTAATGCATTTAGGATGATTAGATTTAGTATTTATATATATTAGTGTTTGATTATCTTTGTTTAATGGTTTATATGTTCCCTCTTTTAAACTGGGTGTGGTGTCCAGTTGGAGGTAATTTATATATTCAGACCTAAATACTAATGGATATTAATAGGGGCATTACTGTTAGGAACGATGATTAATTCGTCATTCCGATACAAGCCAATACAGTTAGGTTCTACAATTCTACTGATAGTATATATAATTTAAATTCCGACCATGTCTGCAATTTGTGTTGAATCAAAAGCCCTATCGGGACGTCAAAGTCGCTACTATTTTTCTTAATCAAATTGTCTCGATTGTTGCCAAGATTATGTTGACGTGTTCCTCTGAAATATCCGAGAAATTCTTAGCAGAATTTATGCTATTGATCAACAATTCTTTTGCCATGGAAGAGTAAAAGTTTATTATATCAAACTGAATAAAGGAGGCTCTCCCCTTATTCCCCATTTAATTTAACCATTGAATTGTGTTCGCTGAATCCTTCCATAGATTAAACTGTGTATATATCACGGTATTGTTTATCACATTATGTAATATTTTTAGTAACATGTCCTAATTCAGTTTTATATATCTATATATTATATTGACTCTGCAGCCTATATATATATATATGTATATATATATATATATATATATATATATATATATATATATATATATATAACTTTGAAATTTTAGAATCAGCCAACATGACGCTACAATTTCTTTAACTAGTTTAAGTTTTTAAATCCAAATTTTCAGTTTTTAAAACCTTATACATAGTACAGTCAATATTTTCTTTTTTTTTCTTTTTTTTCTTTACATAGTCGAAGTCTTACGGCTCGTTTTTCTCATGTCCAATCTATAGTGGAGTGATACTTTAATGATATTTAAATGTTACTATAGCTTAGAAGCGCCGTTTAAACGATAACTTTGAAATTTTAGAATCACCCAACATGACGCGATATTTTTTTAAAAAAATTAAATATTTATTAAATATTTTATTTTATTATTCAAATTCTAGGTTTTAAAAACCGAATTCATGGTACAGACAGCATTTTTTCTTTTCTTTTCTTCTTTCAGTTTCATAGTCAAAGTCTTACGGCTTGGCCGAAGATCAATCTTCGATATATATATATATATATATATATATATATATATATATATATATATATATAGTCAATGTGACTTTACAACTGAATTCGAATCTTTCGACCGTCAACAATTATCATCTCTTACATAAAGAGTACATACCATGAAACACTGTAGGTTATAATAATAATATTGATTTTATAAATATTATTTACGCGCTATAACAAACAAAGAGTGGGCGTCTAGGATAATTTTAAAATAAGTATCACAATACGTATAAAGCGATGTTCCGACCTCTGCTGTTGAATACCATATGACTTATCTTACTGTATTCCCATTGATTTGAAATTTATAGGATGTAAATTCTCTTGAGTCCCATCTTAATTGATGTGACATCGGGATAAAGTGACTTTGCAACTGGGTTCGAATCTTTCGACCAGCAAAAATTAGTATCTCCTAAACTGAAGAGTGCATAATAATTAAACACTTGTGTCAGTAGGAAATAATAATAAATATCTATTTTTTAGATTATATATATAATATATATATACACATATATATATATATTATATATATATATATATATAATATATATATATATACATATATATATATATATATATATATATATATATATATATATATATATATATATATATATATATATAAGCTACTAGAAGGTAGGGTTAAAGAATGAAATCAACTTTAGTCCGAATGAAAAATTAAAAAGAAAAATAGAGATACGTAAATAAAATGAACACTGTTGAATGTTTCTTTTTCTTCGACCTAGCGAATGAAAATTGATTAGG
This sequence comes from Sepiola atlantica, assembly GCA_963556195.1. NCBI lineage: Eukaryota > Metazoa > Mollusca > Cephalopoda > Sepiida > Sepiolidae > Sepiola > Sepiola atlantica. The sequence continues at coordinate 32,037,807 of OY744528.1, forward strand.
CCTTTTCGTAAGTGTTTTTTAATTATTTTTTATATCATGAGAATATCTTTTATTAGCAACGGGCAGTAACAATTGTTTGATAATAAAATGTTTTTGGATAAAAACAAGAATATTTTCTGAATTATGATTTTTATATTATATTGCATTATTAAACGCTATTGAGCTACAATATGCACTTTGTGTGAAGTTAAAGATGGTAGTTTGGTAGTTTTGTTTTACGGCATATCAACCCTTTTTGGGTTATTTAATGCCGAATCTGGTCATTATAGTAAAAGTTTTTATGCTTCAAGTTCTTTATATCTTCAAATGTTTAATCATGGTTTTTGGTTTGGTAGTTTTGTTTTACGGCATATCAACCCTTTTTGGGTTATTTAATGCCGAATCTGGTCATTATAGTGAAAGTTTTTATGTTTCAAGTTCTTTATATCTTCAAATGTTTAATCATGGTTTTTGGTTTGGTAGTTTTGTTTTACGGCATATCAACCCTTTTTGGGTTATTTAATGCCGAATCTGGTAATTATAGTAAAAGTTTTTATGCTTCAAGTTCTTTATATCTTCAAATGTTTAATCATGGTTTTTGGTTTGGTAGTTTTGTTTTACGGCATATCAACCCTTTTTGGGTTATTTAATGCCGAATCTGGTCATTATAGTGAAAGTTTTTATGTTTCAAGTTCTTTATATCTTCAAATGTTTAATCATGGTTTTTGGTTTTGTAGTTATATCTGTTTCTATTTAACCCATAGTTGGACCCTAACAGGTACTACCACTCCGGGTCAGGGTGGACCTGGGAGCAATGGTAATTAAGAGGAGGCTCCACATTCCCCAAAGTCCGTAAGCCGGATCTCACCCTCGGATGTAGTTTAAGGTCATATCCAGGACCGGGAGTAGGGTAAGAAAAATAAAATAAAAAAGGGGAGGGAGAAAGGGAGAGGGGCTGTTGTTTTTGTTTTTGTTTTTGTAGAACATAATTAAGTTTTACAAAAAAAAAAAAAAAAAAAAAAAAAACGTCAATGTAGGTGAATTTCGTCTCAGGGAGCCACAGGGCAGCCTGATCTGGTATCACCAGGAAGTTAAAGAAAGTTAAATCATATATATATATATATATATATATATATATATATATATATATAAAATTAATTTTCGTATATATATATATGTATATACATACATACATATATATATATATATATATATATATATATATATATATATATATATATGGATTTATATATATATATATAAATGGATTTACATATCTGATGAAAGCGGACCACCGCTTGAAACGCGTTATATAAAATTATAAAATGATAAAACATCAAAATAATAAATTAATGTTGAAAAAAACATTCTACAAATGTTGGTAACCTTACTCCTTTACATATATATATATATATATATATATATATATATATATAAACAACATTTTCTACATACCCTAGACAAAGATTTTATTCCTCTTACCATCCATTTTGTCAATACAAAAAACTTTAGCACAATTACAGATCCGTTTCATAAAACAGAATAACCACCGATATTTGTGTGTCCATTTCGGATCTTTCTTTTGATCGACACATCATAAAATCAGAAAGGTCTCAAACACAAAAAATACATAACGATACAACAAACGAGAATTTTAAAAAACACAATTCACATCGAATTCATCTCTATTTAGATATATATATATATATATATATATATATATATATATATATATAATATTAAATTATTTTTTTGAATATTTTACCTACGTATGTTTGAGCTCATGGCTCTAATCATCAGTAAGGACATAACAATATCAGACGGGCATAGGGCGCGAACCCGGGTTAACAGATACATGAGAATCTGTAGCACTTCACCTAGTCCCATTAGGCCACGAGAGATCGCCACTTAATATATAAGAAATTAAGTGATGTTTATACTAAAAGCGACGAGCGTAGACATCTAAACATTCAATAGCACTCAACGACATATTGTATACATATATTTACATACATATACATATACTTATATATAATTATTAATGGCAATATATGTATTAGCATATACTATCAGTTCCTTTTACTTTGTACTCTCCTTAAAAGATTCAGCTCAATGATTGTCAATTATTTTTTTTTAGTTTGTTTTTTGTTTGTTTTCAGAAAAAAAATGAACTACTGTATAGTGTATATTTTTTCAAGACACTTTAATCCAAGAACTTTTTACTCTTTGTTAATTTTCTGATGATTTTGTAGTGTTGCAGAGACGATATTGACATAACAATGTTGTTTGGCACAAGACAAATGAAACGGACCGTAAAAATATATCTCACAGAAATATCATGTTTTTTTGGAAATGTGAAAAGATAAAAATAATAAAATAAAACCATGGTTATTGAAATATAATATGAACTGACTTATATATACATATATACATATATATATATATATATATATATATATATATATATATATACATATGTATAAATATATATATACATATATACATATATATAAATAAATATATATATATATATATATATATATGTCTGTGTGTGTAAACAATTTTGTGTATGAAAGGTTTGTAGATTAATTTTTTGCAGAAGTATATTTTGCAAACAAATAATATGTTGATAGATTTACGTGAACACAGATGGGACTCTGGCAGGTCATATCTTTGATAATACGCTTGAGCATCGTGTCAAATAAGGCGTGACTCCAAACTCTCCATGGCTAAAAAATAGCAGCTATTATTTTCTAACGACTAGAATAAATTAAGCAAGTTGGTCGCTTTGGGTATTTTGACATTTTGTCCGATTTTTCAGTTTCTGTGTGTTTTTATTCTATTTCATGCCTTTGAAAGTATTCTCTCGCGATTACTCCTGCACAGTATTCGTTATTAAAACGTGGTTTTATCGATCGCCATTGACGTCATAGCTTTGATTATATTCCGTGATTAACTGCATTTATTATCGAATTTGAAATTCAGCCGAAGCATTTTGGTGGATGCTTTTCGAAAAAACAAAAGAAAACAAATTTATACTAGCACGCAAAAGCGTATAGTCCCTTTAACAAAATTGTTCTAGTTACCCTACAGCCATTCAAATATTTAGCCATTTTTTTCAAACCGCCATTAGTTCTGTTTGCGATTGGCATCATCAGTTTCTTGGGAAAATTTGGTTATTTTTAAGTCGATATAATCTAGTTCTATATAAGTCGATATAATGTAGTTCTATATAAGTCGATATAATGTAGTTCTATATAAGTCGATATAATCTAGTTCTATATAAGTCGATATAATCTAGTTCTATATAAGTCGATATAATCTAGTTCTATATAAGTCGATATAATGTAGTTCTATATAAGTCGATATAATGTAGTTCTATATAAGTCGATATAATCTAGTTCTATATAAGTCGATATAATCTAGTTCTATATAAGTCGATATAATCTAGTTCTATATAAGTCGATATAATCTAGTTATATAAGTCGATATAATCTAGTTCTATATAAGTCGATATAATTTAGTTCTATATAAGTCGATATAATCTAGTTCTATATAAGTCGATATAATCTAGTTCTATATAAGTTGATATAATCTAGTTCTATATAAGTCGATATAATCTAGTTCTATATAAGTCGATATAATCTAGTTCTATATAAGTCGATATAATTTAGTTCTATATTTTATATGAAAAATATTTCTGTGTATGAGTACAGTCACCCACAATTTAGACCTTATAAATCGCAGCCTTTTCAAGATTGAAGGATGAGATCCTTCTTCTCGTCAACATCAAACTTTAACTTCATTCTTGGCTCTGACTTGTTACCAAACATTTGGCAAAAATCGAACTCAGACAATATAATAAACTCCGCTACTGTGCTATCAACTCCGGCCACGGCTATTTATCTATGTTTTGGCTATTTTGTGTTTTTGGACCTATCTGTACCATTTTTCTGATAAACGTCTTTTCGCACGCGCTGAATATTTTCAAGCAGTTACTCTCGAGTTTAAAATCTCGTTACGCGACTCTTTTCCTATCAGTTGTCGCTTTTTATCAATAAATTTCAAATCTTCACTTTTTCAGAATACCTTCTCTGATCCGTCTAAACCAGCTAAATCTCCCGTGTGTTTGTTCTTTTATTGTTGTCCATTCTGACTTTGATACATTCTGACTTGAAGACAGTTCATTTTATGATATATCGTGTATTTAATATATATATATATATATATATATATATATATATATATATATATATATATATATATATATATATATATAATCTTTTTGATAATTAGTATGAAGTGGTTGATGTCCAAAACGATGGTGTTATCTTTATCTTTTGTTGTACTTTTAATATTTAACATTTCTTACGCCCTGTGTTCTTCATCAGGAATTTTTTTTGATGAAATCTTACAGTGGTAAATACAGATTTCATTATAACAAAAAACGACATCATTGTATGCTTCAACAACAACCCCCTCAGTATTAATAAAAAAAAGAAGCTAAGTGTCTTAATTATTTTATTCTTGAATCTTCCCTTTCTGAAAAAATCCATGTATTAACATTGTGATGAGTATCTAGTTAAATAATCTTTTTTCCAGTTTTTTTTAATGTATTGACTGTTCAAAGAATATTTATTCTTGTCTTTTTCTTTTCTTGCAAACGTGGTGCCTGGTTATTGAGGGGTCATTTGCGTTCGGGGTCGTAAAGGGGGTGAGAGGGAAACCCATCTTCAACTTTCTGTTCCCTTTTTAGTATGCAATTAAACTTTATCTACATATGTACATACATATATATTGTATGGAAGTTCTTTGTCTTTTTTACCTGCGGGTGCTAGGAAATACCCGACTAGTACACGGGCGCAGGCTATCGTTACCCCTCTCGGAGTGTTGGACCCGTAATACCTCGTAAGGCTAGCTATCTAAGAGAAGGAACTCTCTGACAAAAAACCTTGTTACCAGCTACTTACGCCGTGGCAGTAAACCGTTGGGAGGAAGGCCTCCTTAGTCCTGATCGACAACCTTCCTAGAGTTAGAATCTCGAACAAAATATCTAGTTTGCAAACCTACAATTGCTTAAGGAGTAGATAGGTTCTGCCTATCGCCGGCCCTTGCACTCCTTCTTTGTTTATCAGTCAGGCGCAGACATAACAGCGCTGGGACGCCTCTAAACACTCAGTGCCTAGCCTTGTTTTCTTTACTAAGACAATGAACGCCGTTCTCTTTCTCTCTATTTGGGGAACTTGGGGAAAATCTTTTCGTTACTAAGTCTTACATGACCAGTCTGAGTCTCTCTTGTTCCGACAGGTTGAGGGTACAGGTTAGACAGCTTGTCTGGATACTGTTTCCAACTGACAGGACAGGAGCCCAAACTCTTGGGTAGCTCTAAGAACGGCTGCTCCATCATCAGTTGCATAATACCGTGAGTAGTTGTATGTGCCATGTCGCACATGGAAAGGGAACCTGCAATTATCTCCGGTGGGCTTTCCCGATGTCACAACCCCCATTGAGCAGGTCGTGACTAATGGACTTGTTGTGTGAGCTTATTGACACCAAACAAGTACCCGCCTTGGCCAACCCACTCTATAATCAAACACAACTTATCATTACAAAGAAATAAAAGCAAACCTTAACCAGACACCCAACAAAATACACTTTCGCCTACGCCCTTGAGGCTCGCATTTACAAATATCCGGGGACTTAGAACCAACATCAACGACGTAGAAACCTTTCTCCTGACAAACTCCCCGGATATCTTAGCTCGTTGTGAAACTAATCTTAAATCCTCAATCTCCTCTCCCCACTTTGACATGACTGACTACCTCCCACTCTACCGTAAATACTTTGACAAACATATGCACGGGCTAAGAGTTTATGTTCGGAACACCCTCCCCCTGACTAGAGAACATAAGTTAGAATAAGATGACCAAGATCACATGTGCTTTAGATTGACTTTACATCACAGCGTCAGTTACTTATATTTCTTATACCGCTCCCCGTCGACCCAGGACTGTACTCTGCTAAACTCTGTCTCTGAAAGCATAGATAGAGCAATCTTAATTGACTCAAATGCCCAGATACATGTATTTGGGGATTTTAATGCTCACCATCGCGACTGGTTGGGATTCTCCAGCCTTACCGGCGCAGCCGGCGACTCAACGTATAATTTCTCCTCAGCTCACTCCCTCTCTCAGACTGTCGATTTTCCGACCCGCATCCCCGATCGAGTAGACCAGCAAGCCACACTTCTATACATTTTCTTGACCACAATGACCGAGGCTTGTGTGACGAAAGCTCATAGCCCACTCGGGAATGCTGATCACATTGTGCTAATGATACATATCACCCTAAAAAGTCGTCAAAAAGCTGAAGAACCGTTGCTCAAAACAACAAGATACTACGAACAGGCTGATTTCGAGTCAATCAGAGATCACATCAGTGACGCCCAATGGAGGGAAACAGTCTCACTACCTGCAAACCAGTGTGCAAACGAATTAACTGAATGGGTCAAAGCAGGCATTGAAGCCTATGTCCCCATGCGAAAATTCTTTAGCAAGCCCCACTCTCCTCAATGGTTCACTTCACAGTGTGCAGCTGCCATTTCTGAGAGGCAACAAGCATTCCGTAAATTCGGCCGCCATAAGTCAGCTACTAATAGACATACATTAATAGAGTCAAGCAATAATTGCAAGGCCGTGATAGGCGAAGCGAAGAGAAGGTATTATGAGTTAACAAATAAACGCATCCAGTCACAGAAACTAGGTACTCGCGATTTCTGGAAAATCTACAATAGTGTAGTGAATAATACTCAATCAACGATTCCCCCCACTATCTTACCACAATGATGTCGTTTGCACGGCCACTGATAAGGATGAACTAATTGCCCAGCGTTTCGCTTCTAACTTTCCTTTAGACTCAGATCCCCCCCCCAAAAAAAATAAAAAATTTCATTTGCGGACCGAAGTCACACTTGATAACCTTGTCATCACCCCATCCCAGGTCAGAGACATCATAAAAAACCTTGACACCTCTAAAGCTTGTGGGCCTGATCTTATACCTGTAATAGTAATAAAGAAATGTTCTGCAGAACTGGCCCCTGTCCTCTCCAAAATCTACAATAAATGACTAGCTGAATCTTGCTTCCCCGATAGCTGGAAAATTGCCTCTGTGATACCAGTCTACAAGAGTTCTGAGAACAGAACAGACCCTCAGAACTACCGCCCAATCAGTTTACTGTCGGTCTTTGCAAACATCTTTGAATCTTTAATCAATCTAGCGAGAGTACGGCATTTAATTAATGCTAAACTTCTATCTGACCGCCTGTATGGATTTAGACAAGCACGACATCCTAACGGTCATCTATGAACGCATGTATCATACACTTGACAACGCAGGTGAAGCTAGGTCAGTAGCGCTTGATATATCCAAGGCCTTTGACAAGGTATGGCATAACGGGTTTCTCCTGAAAATACGCTCATACCGTATTACTAGGCAACTACTTAATATAATTAGATCCTTCATAAACAAAAGAAAAATCCAGGTTTTCCTCGAGGGCCGTTCATCTAAGCCACATGACATGAATGCAGGTGTACCCCAGGGATCTATCCTTGGACCTTTGTTGTTCCTGATCTATATAAACGATCTCCCTGATGACATAGAGTCGAAGATTGGTTTATTTGCTGACGACACCACGCTTTACTCTCGCCATGTTGGCAAAACAGACGCGATCATATCCGAGGCAATGGGTGAATCTTTAGAAAATGACCTCCAGGCTGTGGTGGATTGGGGTCATAAATTGTTGGTAACTTTTAATGCCGCAAAGACAAAACTCCTTTCTTTCAGCAACTAAAAGAAGCCTCTCCATCCACCGATTGCCATGGCAAATAACATCCTACCTGATATTTCATCATTAAAACTCCTCGGCCTAACTCTCACAGGTAACATGAATTGGAACAAATACATTGAAGACATTGCCAAGGCTGCCGCAAAGAAGGTTGGCTCTCTCTACCGTGCTAGTAAACTTCTCACACCTGACATCATTCTGTATCTCTACGAAGCCACCATCCGCCCATGCATGGTGTATTGTTGCCACATCTTGGCTGGTGCATCATCTACTAGTATCTCCCTCCTTGACAAGGTCCAAAATAGAGTCGCCAACCTAATAGGTCCCTCACTGTCAACCAATCTCGAGCCCCTGTCCCATCGCCGCAATGTAGCATCATTATGTTTGTTTTACAAATACTTCAATGGATTATGCTCTGATGAATTGGCTGCTCTGGTGCCTCCTCGATGTAAATTCACTAGACTAACTCGACAATCAACTAAATATCCTTCATTCATTGTGGAGGTCCCAAGATGCTGGAGAGCCTTCTACTCAAATAGCTTCTTTCTTTGTGCTGCTGGACTTTAGAACTCCCTCCCTGTCCCATGTTTTCCCGACAGTACTGACATGCAGAAATTTAAAACTAATGTAACCAGACATCTCGCTGCGCAGATCCCAATTTAGGCTGACCCCCCCAAACTTCTCCCCTTTTCTTTTTTCTCAGCAGCCCTTTACGTCTACAGTTGCGGCCTGCCTTGTTTTAGATGAACCATATTAAACATTTTTTTTAATTATATATATATATATATATAAAATACATAAATTCAATGTAACATCAGTACCGTCGGTTTCACAGCGGGAGGTTGCTCCCGATTATCGTCAGCTGATAAACATATTCCTGAATATGTTTATCAGCTGACAATAATCGGGATCAATCTCCCGCTTTGAAACCGACGGTACTGATGTTACATTGAATTTCTGTATTTTATAAATAAATATTTACGCTCTTAATCCTTCGAAATCTCGGATTTCTTAATTAATCGAGCACTCTGCTGGATTTTTCCTGCCCTACCACACAGTACTTATATATATATATATATATATATATATATATATATATATATATATATATATATATATATCTTAATGCTCATACGTGGAAATATGAAGCTACTCTCTCTGCCTCTCTCTATGTCTTTGTCTCTGTCTCTCTGTCTCTCTCTCACTCTATATATATTATATATATATATATATATATATATATATATATATATATATATATATATATATATATATATGTGTGTGTGTGTGTGTGTGTATAGTTAGAATTAACTTAACACCATTCATTCATTTCATATAAATCAGATTATTCTACTGTTGGCATTTTTTTTTACATAGTTTACCTCAAACAAGGCAAGTTGCCACTCTAGGTGTATGGGGCTACTTAGAATCAAGGTGAACATTTTGGGGGCCATCCTAAATTGTAAGCTGTACAGCGAGATGCTTGTTCACATTAGTTTTACATTTCTTCTTGTCGGTACTGTCGACAAAAAAGAAAGCAGTCAGCGAGTTCTAAAGGCTGGTATCACGAGAAAAAATATTATTGAAGTAGAAGGGGCTCCGAAATCTAGGGACTTCCACAATGAATGGATGGGATTTAGCTTATTGTCGGGCTGGACGAGTGTATTTACGTCGAAAGTGCACAACAGCAGAAAGTTAATCGGAGCACATTCCATTGAAGTACTTGTAAAACAAGCACAAGGATGCCCCATTGTGGTTATGGGACGGTGTCTGGAGCTTAATGGATTGTGAGGGACCTATTAGATTAGCGACTCTTTGATGGACCTTGTCTAAGACGGGAAGACTAGTGGATGGTGCATCAGCCCAGATGTTGCAACAGTACTCTATACATTAGTCGATGGTGGCTTTGTAGGGATATAAGATAATGTCAGGTGTGATAAGTTATCTAGCACGGTGGCAGAATACCATTTTCCTGGCAACGTATTTTATATATTTGGTCTTATTCGTGCTACCTATTAGGCTGTATAGTTTAAACGTTGGACTCTCAGGTAGGGTTTTGTTTGCCATGAAAATCAGTACTTGAGATTTCTTGTAGTTGTTGAAGGAAAATGGCTTTGTCTAAACAGCATTAAATGTTACCATCTATTTATGACACCATTTCACTACAGATCGGAAGTCACAGTAGCATTTTTTGTTAGATATTTTGTAAGAAAAGTCATACAAAGAAAAAGAAACACGCTGAAGTCAATAAGGTGAATAGAGTGGTGAATTATTGCTTTACTCTCGCCAAAGGTACAGGATAAAAACATAAAATATTATAAAGGGATATAATTTTTTATGCGTCAGTTTTCAGTATTTACTTAAACAGTGCTCGATACGTAAGTAGAGCTAGGTAGTAAGCAATGAAAATATATATGGCAATCAAGCTACACGTGTTTCATCCCCGGGGGAATCGTCAGGCTAAATGCATGGAGTTATTTTTGTCAGGTGATTTTATATACACGGCTTGCTAGTTAACCAATCAGATTCTTTGTTGTACCCTCAGCCAATCGTTGGGCTTCCCTCGAACAAAGGCTTTGTTGGTGACGCTCCTATTTTTTGTTAACAATGGATTTTCCTATATCGTGTTTCCATTTGTTTTGTCAATACTGTGGGCGAATTTATTTTAACACGTGGTTTCTTGTATTTCTATTTTAGGTTTTAAAAACACATTTAAAAACAAAGAACGTCGAACTAAAACAGCACTAGCTAACCATTATTAGGAGCTAAAAAAAAATGGACACTCACCAATAATTGAATGGAAAATAGTAAGACAGGCCAGTACATGTAGAAACTTAGACGACCCGTGTAGATTATGCCTGAATGAAAAATATGAAATCCTAAATTTTAAAGATCCCCGGAACCTATTAAACTCTAGAAGTGAAATAGCAAACAGCTGTTTACACAGAAATAAATTTACCTTAGTGTAATATATAATAAATAAAATAAATAAATAAATAAATAAAAATAAATAAATAAATAAAAAACTGAATTAGTTAAAATTAAAAACCTAAAATAGAAATACAAGAAACCACGTGTTAAAATAAATTCGCCCACTGTATTGACAAAACAAAGGAAACAGGGTATAGGAAAATCCATTGTTAACAAAAAATAGGAGCGTCACCAACAAAGCCTTCGTTCGAGGGAAGCCTAACGATTGGCTGAGGGTACAACAAAGAATCTGATTGGTTAACTAGCAAACCATGTATATAAAAACACCTGACAAAAATAACTCCATGCATTTAGCCTGACGATTCCCCCAGCTTGATTGCCATATATATTTTCATTGCTTACTATATTCATATATATATATATATATATATATATATATATATATATATATATATACAGAAAGAGAGAGAGAGAGAGAGAGAGAGAGAGAGAGAGAGAATAAAGTGCTATGATGTAAAAGAACAATAAAAAAGAACAAGAAATAGAATATACAGGAAATTGTCAAAAAGTAGATAGCAGAAAATATGAAAAAGAAAATGACAAACTGGAAAATAAGAAAAAAAAGAGGGCGACGAAAGAAAACGAATAAATATGTAGACACGAAGAAGAAAAATAAAAAGAACGCCAATAATAAGAAGAAAAAGAAGAACAAGAAAAAGAAGAAGAAAAAAAAAGAAGAAAAAAGAAGAAGGCGATAGCGGCAAGAAAGAGAGAGGCAGAGAAGGAGATAGATAGAATAAGAGAGAAAGTGAGAAAGAGAATAAGAGAGAGAGATGAAGACGGCGTACTAGACAAATACACAGATAAGCCGGAGAAAAAGAAAAAAAAGGAGAAGAAAAAGATCAGGGGAAGCAAAAAAATAAGGAATATAAATCACTTGTTTTTATATGTGAAAAGAGCCTGGTAGTTATGAAGACTCCGTTAACTTTTCAAATGTATTTTTAACCGTTATTTTGTTGCTGATTTGGCATTAGCATCTGCATCAGCTTTTCGTGAAGATTTCGCAAAGCCTTGGCCGGGTTGGGGGTTGGGTTGGAATGGTGCATGAATTGCAAGGGAAAAGGGCGATGAGGGAGACAAGCGTGTCAAGATTCTGGAAAGATGAGGACCGAGTAATAAAGATGGAAGGCGAGTAGGAAGTTGTAAAAATTGTTCAAATACAACACCCACGTCCAATGATTTCCAGGTGCGTCTCGCTGCGTATGCGCCGCCGACCTCCGCCTCGTATAGACTGTCGCCCTCTCACCGCCGACCACCGCCTCTTATTGACCGTCACCTCCCACTGCCGAGCCTCGAGAGTTCAGTGCAATAAACGACTGGGTCACGCTGACATGTCTAAAGTGTATGGCGTTAAATTGAATACACGTACGAATTGAAATAGACTATCTAAAAAGAGAGAAAGAGAGAGTAAAAAAGAAAGAAAGAAAGAGAGAGAGAAAGAGAGAATGATATTAAAAGTAAAGAAACATGAAACGAAAGAAAGTAAACAGTATATACATACATGTATCTATACATATTTATATATATATATGTATATATATATATATCTGTATATATATATATACATATATATATATATATACATATATATATATATAACAAAGATAAATAATACATGTGGTTTTAATTAACATTTACTGCAGTTAAACGTTGGTATACGCTAAACTGTTATCTAAAACCACATTCAGTATGTAATATTGTTATACAGCTCTATATACAAATATATGGAGCATGTGTATGTATAATGTCAGCTGCCGTTTTGTAGTAGTTGTTTTTATATTATATATATATATACATATATATATATATATATATATATATATATATATATATATATATATAATCACTTAAAAACACCTACTCATGACTTATAAGCAAACACTAATATAGTTAACAAAATAATCATAAATAATTGCAATATCCAAAGACCTAATGAGCGACCTTTAACAAACAATTGAGTAACTATCTCAGTAGTATACATGGTCAAGATATATACCGTAGAATAACATTTTCCAAAGTATCAAAGTTGTGAATACGTTCGTCAAACACTCTCGACTAGTCTTCTATCTTTTCCAGCTTCTAGGGACATATAGATCTTAATTTCCCTTTATTACGTGACAGTTTACGATGGCTAGGTAGATATGGCGACTGCTTGCAGATCTTAGACTGACTGTGTGAACCGGATTCGCGCCTTCCGACCGTCTGAAATTTTCTTTTCCTGCACTGACATGTGCAATAAGCTTGACACGCTTGCGTCTGTAGGTAAAAATTTAATATTTATTCATAAATATTATAATAAGCCCCTTTAAGAATATAAAGTTGAGCACTATCGGGATGTAAAAAAGCGGCTGTCAAAAAGCTCTAATGCAAGTTCCGAATACGTTCGTCAAACACGCTTGAGTAGTCTTCTATCTGTGTCCGCTTCTAGGTACATATAGACCTTAATTTCCTATAATTTCGTAACTTCACTAGACGGACTCGATAATCAGCTAAATCCCATCAATTCACTGTGGAAGTCCCCAGATGCCGGAGAGCCTTCTACACCAATAGCTTCTTTCATCGTGCTGCTGGCCCTTGGAACTCCCTCACTGATTCCTGTTTCCTTGACAGTACCGACATGCAGAGGTTTAAAACTAATGTAAACAGACATCTCGCTACACTACTCCCAACTTGGGGTGACAGCCAAAACATACACCCTACTTCTTCAGTGCAGGAAGCTAATTCTCAACGGCCATTAATATATATATATATATATATATATATATATATATATATATATATATATATTAATGAGTGACTATTGATCGTGCGCCAGAAGGCACTCGTAAATAAAGGTTAATGAGATTGTCAATTGGATAATGGACAACACTATGAGATTATTTAAGACGATGGATGAACATGAAAAGATTAAAATATTTAAGATTAAAGCTTGACAAGTATCAAATACGATTATTGTGTAGTCACCTAGGAAGAAATCTCGTTGTTTTGTATTCAATAAATCATAAGTTATCGGAAAAATCTCTGATTATGGAAATTACGTTTGGCTGTTGGTATTCAAAGGAAAAGTGGCTCAATATTTTATTGCAGTTTTACGGAATTTTATAGTAACGTCTTCGTACATAACTTAATTATCTACACATTGTGTAAGAATTAAAAATAGCTGTTCTGGAGAAAGTAGAAGTTTTAAAGTGTAAACTTTTTGTAAATGAAAGGTCCAAGAATTTAAAGAAATTAGTCAAACTTTATTGACATAAGAGTTGTAGGAGATGGGTGTGAATGTTCTGTAATTGGTAAGAAAAACTAATTAATTTCGGAGGTGAATGAAAACGTGCTTGGGTATAAAAGGCATGAGATTGTGTCTATTTCCGTAGCTGACCATGCGAATTCCTTCGTGGAATTAAACACAAACTTTTCGCTCTAGTTTATTTGCACAAAGAAATATATTTGATTCATTTAGCGGAAAGTGCTAATTATTTTACTGAAAGAAAAAGAGCCAATATTTTTTAAAATAATATAAATGCTGATCGATATTTTTTATTTTAAAATATTGTTATAAACAGTAATTTTTCAGATAAATGAGGAAATCAATCGTATAATACAATTAATGTAGAGTTATATCTATGAGCACACAATTAATTATAAGAATGTCTCCCACCAGTATTAAAAATAAAATATGTGTTATTTCGTATTATGTGTATTATTCGAACTACTATTCTCATGTTGGGTGTTATTTTTAAAACATTTCAGCCGACTGTCCCGTGACGCACAGAAAATGGCGATTGTTTTAAATTACTTATTACTGACAGTATTCTAAAGGTCGAAGGTTATATTTTACTGCAGGAAATAATAATTAACACTAACTTAATCATTTATAAACTTTCTACTCAACTATGGCTAACAGAACGAAAACAATCTACCTCTGTAAAGACTTCAGTTCGGAATTCACTATAGGTTCCCGCGTTCGACATAAAGATTCTCGTTCGAAAGTTCGAAAATATTCACCTGGAAAAAGTCGGGAATTACATGGGCCGAAACGTTGTTGAAACTATATAATTTGTAATTAGATTGCGTTGTATTATAAGTTACCGATGGGTGCACAATTCCTTTATACGCCGTTGTCGTCATCGTCGTTGTGACCCATAGTTGTTTTCGTTTATTGCTGAACTCGCTATTTAGTTCCTTCCCACCGTAGGAAAATTTAATACAAGAATTGGGGCACTTTTTTTTCTTAAATATGATCTGACAGCTCAGTAGAGGCGCTTCGGGCAGTTAGCAATTTATTCACTCTTTTACAAGGATTACCCATGGACTAATATAACATCCAGACATGAGAACGGATCCTCGACTGGTATATATCGTGTCAGCAAGTAGTGCTCGCCACTTGACTTCGACACTGGATATTTAGTTTGTAACAAGATTTATTTAAAACATACAACCCTTCTCGGTACACCCCCTCGCTCACTGTACCTATTTCTGAGTACGACACGCAAACGTGTCTTTCCTTGTTTTTTTTTTATCTCTCCAAGGACGTAAGAAAGACCACTCTTGAAATCACGTGACTACGTCGATTTCCACCTGGTGTAACAATCTGACCATTGGCCTTCACATTTTCCACTCAAATATTTATCTTACAATCAGATCGGTAAGAAAATAATGTCGCTTATATATCTGATTTAAAATTGGTCTAAAGTGGCTTAAACTTTAAAATCTGTAATTGAAATTAAAAACAAAGTTATAATTAACACATATGTGCCAGAGAGAAACACGTTTATGCATTCTAGATGAAAGGTAGAGGACTTTAAAAACCCTCTAACGTCATTGTCAGTCCTGTTTTTGTTTAAGATTTCCTATCCCATAAAATAATGGCGTAAATGTTTGAAAAAGTAAACTACTAAGTTAGTGAGAGGTATGTCGACTACGGTCGGTAAGGCAGATTTAATATCCTTATGTGTTTAGCCTACATGAAGTGTAATATCATATCTGTATGTGTTTAGTTTACATGAAATGTAAACCATATCCTTATGTGTTTAGCTTACATGAAATGAAATATACAACATATGGTTGGTTGTTTTGTTTAGTTTTACGGCATATCAACCCTTTTCGGTTAATTTAATGCTGAATCAGGTCATTTTGGTAATAGTGTTTGCTGTTTTGTTGTTTTGTTTTACGACATGTCATCCTTTTTCAGGTTATTTAGTGCCAGCTCCTTTGGTAAAAGTATCTATGGTTCAAGACCATGCTATGTTAAAGTATTCATTTATGTTGTTTGGTGTGATTGTTTTGTTTTACAGCATATCAACCCTTTTCAGGTCATTTAATGCTGAATCCAGTCGTTTTGGTGATGGTTGTTATGTTTCAAGTTCTTTATATGTTTAAGTATTAAGAGCTCTTAACATTGACAAGCGGTGACACAATAGTAAACATGAGACAATGGAGTACTGCAGCCTACGCAAAGGACTTCGGAGGGGAAAAGAATGTTAGCGTTTGTATCAGTTACATAACACTCGGGAAGTTATCGTTTCCGGAACTATTTTTCTATGGACTTTATTAATAACCAACATAAATATCCGACATTGTTCAGTATCGAATAAGGATCGCTTCTATGTCTTTTTTATTATGCTCATAACACCATATGACCTGCTTTCTTTTTCCTGCACCTTCGTCTCGTTGTGCTTCGTATTATAGTCGGAAGAAGCCGAAATGTTGGATAACTTTCTGATTAGTTTCTTATACATATGGTTCAAATTTTATTAATGTCGAATATACGTATTTCATAATTATCAAATACTTATTATGAATTATAATTACAATATTAAATATACGTATATTTATTTGAATTAATAATAATATACATATATAAATTATAATTAACGCAGGATCTGCCCCCATGGGCCAATTAGAAGTGCGAGAACGCGTAGCTATTCGACACATAGAGGGTAACGAAAATAATCGAGATCATTTCAATTGTCTTCCTCGGAGTATTTTATAAATATTATACAAATTTCAATACAATAAAATATATTTGCAGTTTTAAAGTAGGTTATGTCCCATAGATCTCTTAGATTATGAGGGCACTTAGAGATACGGAAGTAATTCTATTATATTCTTTACCAAATTG
This sequence comes from Sepiola atlantica, assembly GCA_963556195.1. Lineage (NCBI taxonomy): Eukaryota > Metazoa > Mollusca > Cephalopoda > Sepiida > Sepiolidae > Sepiola > Sepiola atlantica. The sequence continues at coordinate 32,054,738 of OY744528.1, forward strand.
TATAAGCATGATTTAGATTTCATAAAAGTAGGAAATATCAGAAGTTTAAGAAGAGTATGCGTTTGTAGTCCCCATTAGGTGAGCATTTAGGGATTTGAGAACATTTTCATTGTCTGTATCTGTAAAGTTTACATGATGATACACTTTGAAAGTGTATGTAGATTCTCTAATCTTTTCTCATAGAGTGAACACACAAAAAAACACACAGATACACACCCACATTGAGTTATATATATTTACACACACACACACACGCACACACACACACATATATATATACATATATATATATATATATATATATATATATACATATATATATATATATATACATATATATATATATATATAAATATATATATATATATATATACATATATATATATATATATAAATATATATATATATATATATATATATATATATATATATGTATGTATGATTATTTTTATTTACACAGACATGTACAACATCTACAACACTGGCATATCGATGTTATCGATCAACAGCTATTATAAATTGAGATCTCATCAAAAAGAGTTATAATCAGATCTTAACGATAGATCATATTTCCAAATATGATCTAAGGTTAAAATCGGATTCTAACTCTGCCTGATGAGATCTCAGTTTATAATAGCTGTTGATCGATTACATCGCCATGCCAGTGTCGCAGATTTTGTACATGGCTGTGTAAATAAAAATAATCATATATATAATCTCTATTTGATATTGATCACTTTTTATAAACCCGGTTGACATTCTTTGGATTACTACCCTGTGGATGTTTTACCTGGATTATATATATATATATATATATATATATATATATATATATATATATATATATATATATATATATAGAGAGAGAGAGAGAGAGAGAGAGAGAAAGAGAGAGAAAGTTTACACTATATATGTTACTGTGGCTAGTAAAATACGATTAATACACGCACATGTTGTGTACAATTTCGTTCTTTGTAGAACTCTGGTTTCATCCATTTCTCAAATATACATGTAAATAAAATGAGCAACCCCCGACCTTGGGTTCAAATAACATTTATGTTTTCAGTCCGATTTTCGTGCGGCTATATTAGCACCTCCAACATGGACGATGCGAATTTCCAAACGACGCTGTGCGTTACGGCGACAGCTTATAAGCACTCGGTAGAAAAGATTTTTCTCTACGAGGTTTCAAAAGCATACTGAAGTCATTTGAAGGGTGATCAGGCACAAACTTCAAGTGGAAAGTTATCAGTTGGCATTTAATAGAAATCAAGAAATATGCCGCCATAGTTGCAAGTGGATCTGGAGATAATGGCAATTTGAATTTATTCACTTTCTTCTTTCTTGGTTAGGATTTTTTTGTTATTATTTATATTTTGATTTTTTAATGCAAAATATCCTCCGACATTTGAAATTTATATTTAGTATTTTTTTTAGTTATTTTGTCACATGTAACGAATGATGAAAATAGTAGTCCGAATATCTAAATAATACTAATATTTGTTTACATGTATTTGCTCTCTTTCATTGTTCATTCAAGTTTTGTAATCATTATTTTCTTATATTTTCGTTCCATTTCATCTTTCTTTTATTTGCTTTCATATTTTCCTTCACACATTTTTCAAATGTTTTTTTTATAATTTGTTAATTGTGTTACTCCAAATATCTAAATAAAATTATTTTATATTTCTTAAATGTTATATGTTCGTTTGAAATATTTCACTCGTTCTTTCATTTATAATTTTTTCAATTATATCATTTTTATTCTTTCTTTTCTAATCATGTCTTTCTTTCCTTCATTCGTATTTTGTTAAACAATCTATTTTTATGTTCTAGATTGTTTTTTTTCTAAATAAACTTATTTTATTTCGAAGTATTTTTATTTTATTCTTGTATTCTTTCATTCGTTTATTCTGTCATTCTGTTATTCTTTTTTACTTCTACAATGTTAGGTTTTATCTTTTAAAACTTTTTCTATCGTTCGTTCTTGTCGTTTATTTTCTCCATTCCTCTGTTCCCATCCTACATTCACATTTGACCATTATACGTTTCCGCTTTCCGAATAAAACTCCGCTTACTTTCTAGATATTTTCCCATTCGAATCTATTTTATTGTTACACTTCTAAAACACGTTTCGGTTTTTGATAACAACTTAATTCACCTTTTTACTGCTGATTTCACAGGTTTATTTGCGCAGTTTTCCCATCCGTCTTCGGAGTTCTTTTCCCCCCCTTAACGGATCGTTTCGTTTCCCGAGCATCGTTTACCCTTTGAATAATTTTACAAACACTTTTTTTTTCTATTGTTAATTAATTATTTAAATTTATTTCGTTTATTTCTTTTCATCTTTAATTACTTTTTTTCCTCAACTCGTGGTTAAGTGCTTTACGACAGTTTATTATTGATTATAAACGCAGATGCACACACGCGCCAGCGCGCACACATTTCTTCCTCTGTATAGCTAAAACGAACCAGTACTTAGCTGAGCAAAGTTTCTGTCTAAGAAACTACTCGTCTGTGAAACACAATACCAGCTGACTACAACATGATCGTTCTCAAGTCAAATATATACAAATACTTGTTAAGCCGTCCTCTTACATGATAAAATTTTGACCAGTTTCAACAATTTTACCAAGGCTTTAAAATTGCAAACTTGTTCCTGAAGTAATTGATGCAATATTTCTTTGTGTTTGGTTATTTTTTAAATTTTTTAATTAATTTTTTTTTATTTTGCTGTTTTATTTATTTCTAAAATATACTTTTGTTATTACTTCATTGATTTTATTAATTTTTTTGTTTTATTAATTTTCTGAGTCAAGGACGACTGGGAATTAAAGAATATACAAATTAAGATTATTATAATAATTTGAATAAATCATGTAACCAAAATGGTTTGAACATTACGAAAGTTTACTAACGTGATATAATAATGGTTTTAGCAGCACCAGTAATAGAAATGATAATCAAAATAATAATCAAAATAATAATTATAATAATACCAATGATAACACTACTGCTAATAATGATAATAAAAACATAAGATAATAATAATAATAATAATAATGATATAAATAATTATAATAATGATGATAATAATAATAATTTCGATAATAATAATAGTTGTATTTATAGCTAAATTAAACAGATGGAATATATTTTAGAAATTGGAATTATAATAATTATAATAATCATTTAAATACGAAGATATCATAGTAATTAATAATAATAACAATAATAATAATAACAATAGAATGATGATAATACTTATAATAATAATAATAGTATTAATAAAATAGGCACACTAATACATCTATTAATAATAATGTAAACATACTAGTAATAATAAGATGAGTGATAATAATCGTAATGATAATACTGATAACATTGATAAGAATGTTGATAATGATGATAATAATAATGATAGTAATATAGTAATAATATTCATAGTAATAATAGTAGAAATAATAATAAGGGCGATTATGACCATCATGATGATAGTCACGATAGTAATAAGGGTAATGATAATAATAATATTAACAATAATAATAATAATAATAATAATAATAATAATAATAATAATATTGATAACAATGATAATAGTGATGATAGATAGTGATGATAATAAAATAATTATATTAATAATTGTAACAATAATAAAAAACGTATTATAACAATAATAAGGCTAATATGAATAATAATAGTGATAAAAATTAGTATTATAATAATAATTATTATAATAATAGCGGTAATGATAGTAATAATAGTTATAATAATAATACTTTTTCGCAGTTGTTAATGGTGTTAATGGTAATAGTACTGTATTGTAGTTCTAATTTTAATAATTGTAATTGAAAAATAAAATATAAATATAATTATGATAATTATACCGAGTATGGTATATTATATTATATATAAATGTATTACTATGTGTGTATGTTTGTGTATAGATCAGTTCTTTATCATAATAGAGACCCTCGTGTTGCCGTGTTTCTTATTGCATAATGGGGGTAATTAATTCTAGGGTATTTTGTAGACACCGTAGAATGATGTTTTTTTTTAGGATTTATGAATTTATTTTAGTGTTTACTCTACTTTTTAATGATAATATTGTTTCAAGAGGTAATATGTACATTACTAAAAACGTGTAATCTTTAGTGCCTACAATTAATTGAGGTTTCTTGTTTTTTTGTTTAGAAGTTTACCTCTATCACTAAATCTAATTATCTCCAGTTGTTCACTTAGGCATTAGCGACAGGGTGAATCCAGAGAACTGCAGGTACTGGATTAAGTTCCCAGTAGTAGAGAGAGAGTGAATTTTTATTGTTGTAGTCAGAATTATTAAATGAGCATTTATGTCCTGTATATGTTTCTTTGAAAGTGTTACCAGCTATGCCTATATAGTATTTTTCTGGGTTGGGTTTTCTTTAGTTGAAATTGTGTCCTGGTTGACTGGTTTATTTGGCAATGTTGTTGCATAGAATATTACGTTCTATTCAAGCAGTTACAAGTCTTAATTTTTGTTGTTATTTATCTTTTAATTTAGTATATTTGTTGCCATTTAACATTTTATTATGATGTTTTTTCAATTATTTTTAAAAGTGTTTCGCCACAACTATAGCTTTATTTTAAGGTATTTTTATTAAAGAGTTTATGTAGTGTGTTATTAGGAATGACATTTTAGTCAGTTAACTCTAGGAATTTTCTGGTTTTGGTTTTAACCATGTACTAATCATGTTTTATAAGACTGGTTGAAATTCTATGGATTCATATTCTGTAGATATTTACTGTACCTGGATTACTCTCTCTATATATATATATATATATCTTTCTCTCGCTCTCCCTCTCTTTCTCTCTCTCTCTCTCTCTCTATATATATATATGTATATATATATATATATATATATATATATATATATATATATATATATATGTGTGTGTGTGTGTGTGTACAGAATTACCGAAATTAAGATAAACAACGTACCTAAAGTGTTAAGCTGGTAGAACAGACCCTGCCAAAAATACAATGCTTAATCTTTTGCTTGGATGAATTTGTCCGTTTATATTTTCATTTAACCTTTTCCAATACTGACTCCGGTTTGTTAATTTTCAAAATGAAGTTGTTTGGGCAATTCCCAGCGGATTATCTTTTATACCACTCGTATCTGTTCTTATATTTCTTTCATGTAAGCTTGCTGCATCCACATAGTATAAGTTTACTATCACGTCTATTTACTGTTAACTTTCATTTTGTATATATTGGCTTTTTATTTATGCGTGTATGTATGACTGTATGTATTAATGTATTATTATTTTTACTCACTAGGAGTACTCAAAAAGGTCATTATAATAGATTACTTATTGATAATAACCGGTAGTGTTCCCTGGATTCAGGTTTACAACAAATTTCCCCAGATTTCCAGTACACTCCACCTTTTTTGATAAACATTGAAAATGAATTTGCGTTATCGTAACAGCCGCTTACCATAGATTTCTCGCTGGCAGCTACCATTAATCTTCACTGAAGTTGGAGTATTGATTTACTCCTCTCCAGAAGTCAGGCACAAGGCCAGTTTTTATCTTACTCCCACAAGTAAGATGTGACCCAAGGTCGGGTCGGGAAAGTGGGGTTTAAAAATTGCCTGGGCAGCCCCGTCGGCATTCCCCGGTAGGGGCGCCTCAGGCAGTAAGCAATAAACTTACTCCTCCCCAAAGAGGGGAGGCGAAGCCTGGGAGGGTGGACCTCCTAGAAATGCACAGGACAGACCCATAGACCGGCGTAAATTAAGCCCCGAAGGTCAAGACAATACCAGTATCCATCGGAACAGATACTACACTTTGATCTTAGCAAAAAGGCCCTGAAGTAGCAATAAGCTTCCCCAAGGCCTCCGTACTTTTCGCACTCTGCCAGTGGGAGTCTGGTTAGTACTCTCTCTTCAGTCCTCCAATTCTCCTTGACACTTCGACTATTTTGTCTGGTATTTGTATCAGCCGACGCAGATACATTTTCTTTGGGGTCCACAGTTCATAAAATATGTTGCAGTCTGAGTTATTTTCATCTTTTTATTTTACTTCTATTCCATGTGGCTGGTTAGTGTTTGCAGTTCATGTTGATTGGTTTCCGCATTCAAGTGTATTCCTTAAGATGTCAGCTGTTTTCATAATTGCGTATAAGCTTAGTCCTTCCCTTGATTCTAATTTCTCTTAATCTATTCTCTTTGCTTTTTGGGACTAGTACTAGTGCTCATACAATTATTGGTATCATGTTGACTTTCTTCATGTTCCTTATTATTATTTGTACTCACTAGGAGTTCTCACGAAGCCTATCATCATAGATTACGAACTGATAATAACCGGTGATGTCCCATGGAATCTGTGTGACAGCAAGTCGCCCCAGATTTCCATTGCCCTCCACCTCTTACGATAAACTTCACAAATGACTGCGTTTTCGAAACAGTCGTTTACCATTGATTTCTCACTGGAAACGACCATTGGTCTTCAATGCGATAAGCCTGTGTAAGATCCCAGTACACTTCGCACTCATCCAGTGAAAGTCTAGATAGTTCTCTCTCACCTCAGTCTTTTCATCTTCCCTGACGCTTCACAGCTAATTGGTCTGGTATCAGCCGAAGTTGATACATATTTTAGAATGGGGCGTATATTTCATATAAAATTTTTTGCAGTTACAGTTCTTTCGGGTTCCTGTAGTGTTCCTTCCATATTTTTAAAAACTTCTGTTGCAGTTTCCATGTAGTTTCCATGTAGCTGGTTAGTGTTTGTTTTTTATGTGGGTTGATATCCGCATTCGATAATTTTTTCGTTAAGATTTCAGCTGTTTTCATCATTGCCGTCATTTGTATAACCCTAGTCTAACACGTGATTCCTATTTCCCATAATCTCTTTTCAAGGGTTTTCAGGAGTGTTCCTAGTGCTCCTACGATTATTGGTAGTATTCTGACTTTCTTCATGTGCCATATTCTTTTCAGTTCCTTGGCAAGTTCCGTGTATTTGCTACTTATTATTATTATTATATTATTTATTATTATTATTATTATTATTATTATTATTATTATTATTATTATTATTATTATTATTACAATTATTATTATTATTATTATTATTATTATTATTATTATTATTATTATTATTATTTTAGTATTATATTAAAAATATATCGATACTCTAATTTTTACAACAAGTAAAAAATGCTGGGTCTTTTGAATGAAAGCCCTGCAACTAACGGAAAAATGATGCTTTAAATAAAGTCGATTCACCAGTTCTACACATTGCGCCAGAACGCCCTATATTTATTTTGTAAGTGCTGACTAGACATGCATCGGTTGAGAATACGGGTCAGATCAGAGTTAGAGTTTTGTTAGGCTTAGGTCAGGTTAAGAGTTACGTCCGGCAAAATGCAAAATAAACGCCATTGTAAATGTATCGCGTTTATCTCGAAGCAGAAATATAACTAACTTTTTATACAAATACTAAATGATATAAAGTATCCCATCGTCTAGAGTAAGTAATACGTTTGTTTTTTACTACAACACTATTTTATCGTTTTGGGTCGGTGGATATATTTGCAAATGCGGGGCTCTTCTTTTAACATATTACTTATATAGAGAGAAAAAGAAAGAAACATGGAAAGATACATTAAAAGATAAAAAGAGTGTATAATAGATAGATTGATTAGATAGATAGAGTAATATATATATATATATATACATATATATACATATATATATATATATATATATATATATATATATATATATATATATATATATATATATATATATATATATATATATATGTGTGTGTGTGTGTGTGATTTTATGAAGGCTAACCAAAGCATTCCTTTCTGGACATGTGGATATGTTTTCTTACAAATATTATTTATTCAAATTTGAATAAATCATATTTGTAAGAAAAATATTTTTAATGGTGATCATTGGTGTCCTGAAAAGAATACTTTGGTAAGCCTTCATAAAATCACATATAAATGTCTGTACTCTGTAATCGAGTATCATCGAGCCTGTTTTCATTAGAACAACCCCGGTCTTCACTGAATTATATATTTTATAAGTGAAAAATCTAAATCTATATATGTATATATATATATGTAAATATAGATAGATAGATATATATATTAATATATATATATATACGAAGATAGATAGATAAATTAATATATATATATATATATATGTAAAGATAGTTGATAGATTGATATATATATAAAGATAGATACATATATAGATTGATTAATATATATATATCAAATATACCAAGAAAATTTTTTTTTAAAAATCCAGAAATAGAGGCCGAAAAATAATTTGGTTCAATCCTCCCTACTGCCAACTATCTAACATCAACATCGGGAGAGTATTCTTGAACCTGGTAGATAAACATTTTAGCATAAATAATCAACTTAGGAAGATATTTAATAGAAAAACCATTAAAATCAGCTACTCTTGCACCAAGAACATGGACAGAATTATCAGCACCCATAATCGTAAATTACTTAACAATCCTAGTAAGAATAAGGTCACAGTAGATAAATGTAATTGTCAAGTGAAAAATAACTGCCCACTGGACGGTAACTGTAAAGTTGAGTGTGTGGTTTATAAGGCCACTATTCATCCGGAAGATAACAACAGGGATAAAAAGGTTTACATCGGCATCTCCGCGGGAAACTGGAAACAACGTTTTTATGACCACAAACACTCTTTCAATAACCCAGAACTCAAGAGCAAAACAGAGTTAGCTAAACCATGGTGGCATCTGAAAAATGAGAACAGGTCCCCGGTGGTTTCGTGGTCAATCTTATGTTTTTCGAATATTCCAGATGGATTTAGACAAAGATGCAACCTATGTCTAGAAGAAAAAATAAGAATCCTAAAATATGATCGAAATAACCTCTTAAATAAACGAGATGAACTTATGGCTAAGTGCAGACATAAATATAAATTTAAAATAACCAACGACTAGTAATCCGATGGACCTCTAGACTTATAACGGTGAATATACCAAATTAAATAACATTATTTAAGGTAACCCCCCACCACCAACATAATAGTTATAATAATATCTGCTATAGACACAGAATTGCCGACTTGGTGATATATAGTATTTGTGTGTATGCGTATATAATGATATTTTGAAATATTTATTTATTCAGATTATTTACTTAAAATAAGATAGTGGATTAAAAAAAAAAAAAAAAAAAAAAAATTCTGCAGGTAATATACTAGTTATTGAATTAATATAAGTATAAATGTCAAATATTACCACTAGACATTATTAGACTTGAATTAGTAATCCGATGGGCCTCTAGATTTACAACGGTGAAGATACCAAATTGAATAACATTAGGTACGGTACCCCCCCCCTTCCCATTATATTCATAATAATATCTGTTATAGACACAGAATTACCGACTTGGTGATATATAGTATTTGTGTGTATACGTATATAATGGTATTTTGAAATATTTACTTATTCAGATTATTTACTTAAAATAAGATAGTGGTATGAAAATTTTTCTGCAGGTAATACACTAGTTATTGAATTAATATAAGTACAAATGTCAAATATTACCACTAGACATTATTAGACTTGAATTAATAATACGATGGTCCTCTAGACTGATAACGGTGAAGATAACAAATTGAATAACATTATTTACGGTAACCCCCCCGCATGATATTTATAATAATAGATTATCAAATTAATCTAAAATATAAATAAGGTAAGACTAATTTTTAGAACTCATATTACATCAGTAAGAATATAGAGTGTTATGTAAATATTGTGTGTAGGTGTGTGTATATATATGTATGTGTGCGTATGTATATGTGTGTATATGTGCGTATATGTATATATGTGTGTGTATGTATGTGTATGTATGTGTTTACATGTGTGAGCAACTAAATGCGTATGCATTTGGTCAATATTTCAAATAGATTCAGAAATATATATATGTGTATTCATGTATGTATATATATATATATATATATATATATATATATATATATATATATATATATATATGTGTGTATATGTATATGTGTATAGATATGTATATGTGTGGGTGTGTATGTGTATATATGTGTGTGTATGTGCGTATGGATTTGTATGTATACATATATGTATGTGCGTGTAATTTTATTTCAATTAGATTATCTTTCTTGGAACCCAGACGGACTGGGAATTTATGACACGCGGTCTGTCTATTTCTTCTCTGTGCCTGTTAATTGTTTCTTTCTTTCTTTTCTCCAACCGAATTTGAGAACACGAGTTTCGCCGGACGCATTCTGGCTAGAGATGAATAAAAGTTGCGTATGTGATTATGTTTAGTTATGATAATGTGCGAGTGAGATTATGTATGTGCGTGCGCATAGGATGTGTGCGTATTTAGTTTTGTGTATGCGCGTGAGTAAAGTTGCCTATATGTATGATATCGCCAAGTCGTATGTGTCATAATTTTGACACGGCAGTTTTTAGTTCATTAACTTAAAGATCCCTCCCCTTCGCCCGCCATAGTTAAATATAAGTTTTAAATTTCCCCCTCTCTATAAAAGATGTATCAAATTGGTTGCTACCACCACCATCTCTGATTATATTGGAACTGTGGTAGGGAAATTCAATTTTCTATCAGTCTCAAAAATGTAATTGTCTGAGTGATGCTTGAAAAAACCGAACGGTTGAAATAAATTATTGCATCGACAATTATGTGATTTCGTGTTATTATATTTTATGTTATATATATATATATATATATATATATATATATATATATATATATATATATATATATATATATATATATATATATATATATATATATATATATATATATATATATATATATAAAGATAGATAGATAGATAGATGCGGGGATAGAGAGAGATATAAAGATAGATAGAGAGAGAGAGAGAGAGAGAGTGAAAGAGAGAGTGAAAGAGAGAGATGGGGAGAAAATAGGTTGAGATAAGATAGAGTTTGATGTGCCAAATGAACGAGCAACAACAAGAAAAAAACGAGTTTTCCCGCGTTTTATTTACAAACGCTGGAAAATATCTTGTCAACTCAACTCTTGCAAGTTTTCTGTTTTGCTTAAACAATCGATTATCAAACATTTCACAGCTTTTTTTTCTGGTTTCATTATTTTTCGACGAACCTTCACACGCGCGCTACGTCGTCCACCTCCGTTCCATCATCGGCTCTTAAACCGACGACGGCGCCATTCCACAGCGTAGCACAATCTGACCGACGTCTCCCAAACACCAAGATTGATTGATTGCCTTTCATGATCGGACAACGCTTGATAGAGGCGATAGGGTTATCGCTTTCTTAAATAGGTTTCGGGCTGGAATTATATAGTTTGGTAATAAATTGCTTAGATACGTTTCCAACAGGTTAGATTTTACGGCAGCCAATTGCGCAAGAAGACTACATACAAACAACACTTACTCATAAAGATTTTTACGTAACAAGATTATTGAACTGTTGCTAAGAGAATTCGTATCATGTTCAATACAACTCAATGGACTATACAAAATAAAATTGATTCAAGGAAATTAGTATGGGCTTTTCTAAAGACAAAATTGATATGGGATTTTCTCAAAACAAAATTCATATGAAATTTTCTCAAAACAAAATTGATATGAACCTGTCCAAAATATTTTAATAGCCTTTTCTAAAAACAAAATTCATTCAATGGAATGTATATTGCGTTCTGAAAACAACATTGATATGCGCCTTTCTAAAAGATTATATGCGCTTTTCTAAAAAGAAAATTGATATGCGCCATTTCTAAAAAAACATGATATAAGCCTTTTTAAAGAGAACATTGATATGATCTTTTCTAAAAACAAAATTGATATAGGCTTTTTAAAAAAAAATGATTTCCACTATTTGTAAAAACAAAATTGATATAAGCTATTTTACAGACAAAATAAATATCGGGGATTATCTAAAAAAAAATTGATATGGGCCTTTCTAAAAACAGAATTGATTCAATGAAATTGATATGACCTTTCGAAAAAGTAAATTTATAGTGCCATTCCTTAAAAAGTAAATATGGGCCTTTCTAAAAAACAAAATTTATATGGGCGTTTTTTTCCAATGATATAGGCTTGTATAACAACAATTATATTGGCTATTCTAAAATATTCATATAAGCCTCTAATAAGAAAATAGATATATGCCTTGATAACAAGAAAATTAATATGGAACTTACTAAAAAGAAAATTGATATAAGTGTTTCTGGAAAGAAAATTGATATGGGCCTTTCTAAAAAGAAAAGTGATATGGGCCTTTTCTAAGAGACAATTTATATGGTCTTTCTAAAAACAAAATTGATATGTGCCTTTCTTTAAAATATATATATATATATATATATCGGCCTTTCTAAAAATCAAATTGCTCCGATTAAATTGGCCTTTTCGTTTATCTTTCTGTCTTATTAATTTATTTACAAGATAGAAATAAGAATCAACGAATAACCGAAGTGACTGAATTTTTAGTCCGGTTAGATGTTTTTTTTCTCCAAAAACGGACCAGTCTAATGACGAGGAATCTTATACATTCTATCTATTAATACAGAATAATAATCAGCCAGGAAATCGAAAACCAACAAAATATACAACAAATAAGTTTCACCAAACGCAAAGAAATTGTTTTAACAACTTGTATAATTTTAAAGTCTGGAAACTAATTGTAAGATTTAATATCTCTGATTTTGTTATTGTCACTTTTACTAAGCAAAACACGAGTAAAAAAAAACTGTTTGGAGATGGTCGCTTATTTCAGGCTCACGTACCACTAGCCCTAAGTCCGGGGGTTGCCAGACAGTGTTCGGTTTAGTGGTACGGTAAGTTATTTTTAAAACTTTGGACTATTTCGCAGATCAGAAGGAGAGAGGATACCTAAGTGATTTCAGTAGTCCCCGAGAGGCCTCCTTGATTATCAAAGTACTCGGCGTTGTCCGGGAGAAAAGTGCTCAATGTCCTAGATAGAGCTACTGTAGTGATAGGTTTTGGAAAATATTTTAACGCCATCTTCGTTCCTCTTTGGACTATTTCGCAGATAAGAAGGAGAGAGGATACCTAAGGGATTCATGGATGTTCATGAAGCCTCCTCGATTATCAAAGTACTCGGCGTTGTCCGGGAGAAAAGTGCTCAATATCCTATATAGAGCTATGATAAAGACTATCATGAGAGGATTGAAAAGGATGAAGACTTTCATGAGAGGATTGAAAATGATGAAGACTTTCATGAGAGGATTGAAAATGATGAAGACTTTCATGAGAGGATTGAAAATGATGAAGACTATCATGAGGGGATTGAAAATGATGAAGACTGTCATAAGGGGATTGAAAATGATGAATGTCATGAGAGGATTGAAAATGATGAAGAATAGACTGACAGGATTGGAAATGATATAGAATACCATGAGGGGATTTAAAATGATGAAGACTATCATGAGAGGTTTGAAAATGATGAAGAATATCATGAGGGGATTGAAAATGATGAAGACTATCATGAGAGGTTTGAAAATGATGAAGACTATCATGAGAGGTTTGAAAATGATGAAGACTATCATGAGAGGTTTGAAAATGATGAAGACTATCATGAGAGGTTTGAAAATGATGAAGACTATCATGAGAGGTTAGAAAATGATGAAGACTATCATGAGAGGTTTGAAAATGATGAAGACTATCATGAGAGGTTTGAAAATGATGAAGACTATCATGAGAGGTTTGAAAATGATGAAGACTATCATGAGAGGTTTGAAAATGATGAAGACTATCATGAGGGGTTTGAAAATGATGAAGAATGTCATGAGAGGATTGAAAATGATGAAGAATAGACTGACAGGATTGAAAATGATGAAGAATAGACTGACAGGATTGGAAATGATGAAGAATACCATGAGGGGATTTAAAATGATGAATAATATCATGAGGAGATTGAAAATGATGAAGAATATCATGAGGGGATTGAAAATGATGAAGAATATCATGAGGGGATTTAAAATAATGAAGAATATCATGAGAGGATTGAAAAAATGAAGAATATCATGAGAGGATTGAAAATTATTAAGAATATCATGAGCGGATTGAAAATGATGAGGAATATTACGAGAGGATTGAAAATGAGCAAGAATATTATGAGGGGATTGAAAATGATTAATAGTATGAGGAGATTGAAAATGATGAAGAATATTATGAGGGGATTGAAAATGATTAATAGTATGAGGAGATCGAAAATGATTAATAGTATGAGGAGATCGAACATGATGAATATAACGAGGGGAGTTAAAATGATGAAGGATATCATAAGGGGATTCAAAATATATAGTATGAACACCGGGGCGGTTATAAGTACCTATATAGAAGGCGCAGACAGTGGTGGTACTTTTTATAGAAATAAGTCATACTATTGCCCTGTGAAACGTAGGATGAAATGGTGGGGAAGAAACAGCTTTCGCAAAAGGCAAAATTTAAAAGTAGCGACCAGGGTAGAGAAAAGTAGAAAGATAAAGAGACAGCTATAGAGAGAGAAGGAGAGAAATAGAAGTTTTAATATAAAGATGTTACATACGCAATTTTTCTTCAATTATGTTTTTATGACCCCGAGGAACGCCGGGTAGCCCCGCTAGTGACTTCATAAAGCATGTTCCCGTTGTATTCGAATTGTTTTAGTCGATGAGGCTGTTAATGTATGACGTCATTAACTTGTGGCAGCATAAAATATGCTATTTATCTTCCTCCCACAGCGTTAAGATGTGTCACAAGGTCGGGAATGTGGGATTCGAAAAACAAGCGGCGGAGAAAGTGAACACTGTGCCTTACAAAAACGGCTGTGCAGCCCCGTCGGTATTGATCGGTAGGGGCGCTTCAGGCAGTAAGCGATAAACTTACTCCACCCCAAAGATCTGGGAGGGTGGACCTCTTAGAACAGCACAGGAAAAACCCACAGACCGGCGGAATCAAGACCAGAAGGCCAAGACGATACCGGTCTATAAGGTGTAGTATCCATCGGAACAGATACTACACTTTGATCTGGGCCAAAAGGCCGAGTAAAAGATATTCCTGATTTTTTCCATCAGTTTTAGTGAATGACGTCATACATTTATATGTCAAACACTCTTCATGGGGACAAGTTAGATCCACCGCGATTTAGTATTATATAGGTCGATAGAGATAGAGATCGATCGTTGATTATAATGTAGAATATTCAAAGGCAGAACAAAAAACTCATGATAAATAAATATTTATCTTTTACCATCATATATTTTTAACATCTGACCATCTTTTATAATAATAAACTCCGCACATTGTACATTAATGTATGTCTCGTACATCCCAAGGTGTTCCAGAAGTTCTGGACATATTTTGCTATTGAATATCAACTTTGAGTGTTTATATCTGTTAAACTATAAACGATAGTAGGATGAAACTAGTATAACATTCAAGATACATTCACTATTTTTTTGTAAAGTACTTTTCAAGACATGCCAAACAATTGTTGTAGAGATGTGAAATTCCCTTCTGGTCGATTTATGTGTGCTCCGCTCATAGGCAGTTCGAACTCATCAACTGTATCATCTAAGGTTGACGGGCGTCTCGTTTTCTTTTTATGGGCATAAACACGAATCCTTCATGAATTTATCATGGCATCTCAATAGTGGCTTCATTTCTGGTGTATCTTTTCGGAATTGTGTGCGAAATGCACGTTGAACAAGTTTCCATGATTTAGTTTTAACAAATTACAGGACGCAAAATTTATTTTTCTGGTTTAGTGAACGTCATTACTGGATCTAAAAAGTATGAAAAATATATTAACATTACAAAACCTTGATGATTTAGCTTTCAAAGGATACCAGTTTCATCTTACTACCATTCAGAGTTCAACAAATATAAGGAGTTGGAATGTGTCCACGACTTCTCCAACACGCGGTATATTGTTCACAGGGTTTATTTCATGAAACTGTTTTGATTAATATATCCCTCTATTTCTGATATCTTTTACCTGTCACTACTCATCCAAGTCTCCCTTCAGCATCTCTGTTTGATGATGCTCAGTCGTGATGTGACAGAAAGAAAATACGCATATACACACCAATCTCGTCATTGCGGTAATTGTTTCTATCTTTATACGTGTGTTTATCTGTGTCTCTCCTTTCGATTGTCTCGTAGAAAAGTAGCTGGAATTAGCGGATAAGCTTAATAGCTCGGTAATCAGTGGGTTTCACTCTTTTTACTCTACCCACCTCACAAAAATGAACGACGATTATCGCCAAAACAAGAGATGTCTATTGACCTAACTCTTGGTAGGAAGAGAACTGTCAGAAGGAAGCGATTACTCCAAGAAAAACAATTGTTGTAAATAGCTGAAGTTTCGTTCTGCTCGATTGGATAAAAGCATCTGGAATAGAAAGCTGTATTATAGCGATGTATCAAAACAGCGAAGACTACTAGATCAACGAGTAAAACAAGTAGGAATAAAGAAAGCAGGGAATAGATCAAACAATTTTGAAGAACGCATGCCATAATAATACTTATGAAAATATTGAGACTAGATACATGATGGTGCAGAAAAGAAAAATGGTTGAGCTAAGAACATTTAAGGTACGCTTCTGAACCATATCAAGATCCCTCAAATGGGATAGAAATTCACAAGCCGAATTATGAAAACAGTACTCCATACAAGGTCTGATAGTAGATCTGTAGAGAGAGAATATCATGGAGTGGGAGAAAGTGTTTGGAACGATAGAGAGGACCGACTTTACGAGAAGCAGAAAAAGCAACATATCTAATGTATAAACTCAAAGAATGATTTGATGAGGAAGAAAGAGCAAGATGTGCCAGAGTCGATTTCTCCTCAAGAACATTTGCTATCCATAAAATGTACAAGAAGAAAAGAGGCACACCTACGATGTAAAAACACAAGCTGAGTCTTCATCGATCTATATTTTTTTGCATTTCTTGTATCGATAACGATTTATGATTGCTAAACAGATAATGTTTTATTCATCATTTAACTTGTTCCATATTTCTAGTGTCACGATATGAACTAGTTTATACTCAGAGAATAGCTTAAATGTTTTGATGATTAGTTCTCTTTATCGCATTAATTATTTATTTATTCACTTTCATCATACTATGACGAATATAAATTACTTACTTCTTTTCAGTCTGGAAATACAACAGATACCCCCTGTAAGTTTGCTTGGAAAGATAGTCTACGGAACCAATGTCGAGACTGGCGTTTTTTCTGCGAATTTTCCTTCTCCTAGATTAGTTGCACAACCCAAATAACCAAGTATAACCTATTTTATGTTTTTTCTTAAAGAAAACGTGAACCTAATAAGAGCCGTCTGGAACGGGTCTTCGTCTAGTGGGTATGTTGCTTACTTAGCCTAACACAGAGGTCATTTGTAAATAACCAAATAAACTAATTTAAAAGTGGCGGCCACTGTTTATATGAAGATATTGTAGGTATCTTTTACGATGGTTGTATGTCCGATTCCTGGCTTGGGATGATTTTAGTCTAGCTGCAATGAAGAGTTGTGATACAGCAGAACAGTTCGTCTGTGGGTGATTATATATAATTCATAGAAACATACCTAACTTCATATACACTAGAAGAATACCCGTATTAGGAAAGAATACAATTAATTCCCCGAATATAATCGTTTTGCTTCAATGTTATGTCATTTTATGAAGATTAAAACCAATATATGATACTTAACCTTTTGACTAGAAACCTCATTCCAAGTTAGATCAATATTTATTACTTACCATACAAACTGGCATACTTAGTCAACCATGTTGTCTGGCACAAAAGCATGCGCAAGCTGTTTCAACTTATATACCTGAACGACTATTCATAGTATCATTATCATTATCATTAGAGATTTTGATCATTTCTAGATCAGGAGCACTTCCTGGTTTATTTCCACTTTGTTTGGCCCTGGCTAGGTGTGTCTAAGTAGTAAGCGGTTTGGTGTCAAGGTAGTCTCCCAATCAGTTTTGTTTCATTCCCCTAGGTCTATTCCATTATCTTGCGGTACTCTGTCGCTCTATATGTCGACCTGCTGTATTTATATCTTAAAAATGTACTTATCCATATATGTTTTGCCGTTCGTATAGTGGTAATGATGTTTTTTACTCACGTTTATTGCCTAAACCAAATGTTTTTATTTACTTTCATGTAGACTGATGCCGAGCATGATAGGTTCACTTGAGCATTGTGCCGCTTTGAGTTTTTTCTTTATCTCTGCATTATTAAGTGTCCATATTTCGCTGAACAGGCGTGATGTATTCATTGAACACTTTCTGTTTAATATTCATAGTGGACTTTCTACTCTTAATGATGTTGTCTATTTAGAAAAGGATGTACATGGAACTGCAATAGTACATCTTATATATATATATATATATATATATATATATATATATATATATAACTCAATGTCTATTTTTATGATTTCAGTAAGAGTCGGATGATGAAGATGAAATATTGTACTTTCAGATAAATCTACAGTTTTATGTTTACACACACTATTGTAACTTTTACTGTGTGACAAGCAAAAGTGTTGATCATCATAGCTTTAACCCCTTGATGATCAGTAATGTTGGCTCTGTTATGCTTTCATTTATTTATTTCTCTCTGATGGTATCATTGCTACAG
Source organism: Sepiola atlantica (assembly GCA_963556195.1). Lineage (NCBI taxonomy): Eukaryota > Metazoa > Mollusca > Cephalopoda > Sepiida > Sepiolidae > Sepiola > Sepiola atlantica. The sequence continues at coordinate 32,073,440 of OY744528.1, forward strand.
TACATACAAGCAAGCATTTTAATTAAGGAATAGTATCTATTGTACTGTCTCCTCGCAAGGGCAAAGTAAGAGACCATGTGAGTTATTTTCTAGTGGACATATATTCTGGATAAGTCAAAGAAATATAAAACATCCCAAGTCAAAGAGAATTCTTCCGCCTTCGACCGATGTCAGAACAGATGCTACATTTTGATCCTGGCCCAATTAAGGAATAATCTGCATTAATCGTTACCGTAACAAATTATATCCAAAATGTATATATAAATATTGACCACCACTTTACAGGGCTCTATTTGTTTATTTACAAATAGCTTTGCATTACGCTAAGTAGTAACGACAATTCTCAAAAGTGAGCCATTAAAACTAGCCCAGGACGAAACAATATTTTAGTAATATATATATACGTAAACAAGTATATATATATATATATATATATATATATATATATATATATATATATATATATATATATATATATATATATATGCACTAGCTTAACCCGGGGCCCGGCGTTACCCGGGAGAAAAATAAGAGAATTAATTTAAATTTGTAACATCCGAGGGAACGCAAATAGATCAAATCGGACATTATTTACACACGAAGAGAATAACTTGTGAGTTGAATAAAGATAGAAATTGGCACAGTGCAGAATGATTTCTCCTTCACAGACGGGATATTTGTTTGATCTGTTAGCTATTCTCTCGTCCGTCATTGAAAGCGAATCCTCGTAGAATACGTAAATGTATATTCGTCATTATAAAAATATACTTAATAAAATCGACCGAGTGCTAATTTAAATCGTTGTGACCAGAAAGAAATGTACATATATTTGTATGTTTATTGGCTGCGGAAATGTAAACTCGTTTTTATAGAATTTGTTGCGAACAAAACGTGTATATTTTTATATATATATATATATATATATATATATATATATATATATATATATATATATATATATATATATATGGTAAGTCAATGAAAATTGATTAGACCTGCAAATGGAAGCAAATCGATATCTTCAGTTGTTCAAAACAAGGAGCAGTTTAGTTAATAAACACATTTATTTTTCTTCTCTTTCATTCCTTAAACCAGGCTTTTCAAAGATTAAAATCTTATCATCAGAGGAAAAATTATGATTGATAAGTTGACAGGATAGGACTTATTTCACAATAGGTCCAACTCTCTAAAGGTTTACCTTTTAGTTATAATTTACACACACACACATATATATATATATATATATATATATATATATATATATATATATATATATATGTATGTAAATATATATGTATTTATATGTATGTAAATATATGTGTATAAAATATATATATATATGTATATATGTATACATATATATATATATATATATATATATATATGCATTTACATATATATAGAGAGAGTGATAGAGAGAGAATGAGTAGATAGTAGAGTGAGAGAGAGAATAGAAGGTTTTAATAGGGAAATGTGAGGTAAAAAAGAAAACGCTATACGTAAAATACCAACCTAATAAAATAAAAGAATATCTAATGTGAAAAGGAAAAGACAAATGCTTGATGTATGTAGGTTTGGTATGGATGATCAAAAGTAAAATAATGAACTTGTGTTATCTGTTAGTTGATCTGAAAGCGACGAGGGATGATAGATTTAGTCTTCCGAGTCGCTCTTTGTAAATAAGAGTGCAGATTTCTGTCACTATCTTGATTGCACACCGGTTAACTTAAATTCGAACAGAAAGCTTTATTCAATCAACGGAGATAGATTTCTCTCGTTTCGTCAGCCATGACTCGGTAGAGGTCTTAAGCAATTTTATTTAATTCTCAGTTATTATCGTCTGTAGTTAGGATTGCATCTTCAATATCAAGAATACTTTTACTTAGAACTGATTACTACTTAACACTGTATCCGTTGCGCTACGTGTCTATAATGTAGGAATAACATCCAAGTTGAGAACAATAGTCCGAATAATTCAAATAATCAAAATAATTAAACCACATCAAAAAAATTAAAGATGATGTCTTTGTTTCTGTAAAATGATGAAGTTATTTATTTTCAAATCTAAGTTAACATTCTAAAAAGATCAACTGCAATGCAAATTGTTTAAAATGTAGGAAAAAGTTTAATAAAAATGCATTTACTCATAAGTATTTATTTCGGTGATATACAAGATCGGAAATCGATTTCCAACAGCGGTTACCTGTATCGGAAATGATACTGAGAAATATCGGAAACACTTACCTATTTAACGTATATTAATATTTCTAATCTGTATACACGAATTGACTTACGTCATAGTCGATTTTTCTTTTTTTTTTCAGTTAACCTTTCCATACATGTCTTTTTGCAGAAATTATTCGTCCTTGATATAATTGTTCTTCAACCACGTAGGTTCAAGTTTAGCGTACTTCCGAAACTGCCTGTAATAAGTTATTAGTCATTACAGGCAGTTTCGGAAGCAAAACGTATTCGTCGATGTCTCTGACTCTCACAAAAAAGTATAATTTATCAATTCCAAAGAGGTTAACATTTCTCTACCTATCACAATACGTCTTTCTATCTGTCTCTGTTGCCCTTTTTCCGTTTTTCCACATCCCTCTCCCCGACCCCTTTTTCAACTCCGTCCAGCCCATTCCTCTCTCTTGTTTTAATCCACCTGAGCTTTCAATTTTAAAGTTATTGCTCCAAATTTGAGCGCTACTGAAACCATCCAAATAAAATGAAGGATGCTTCAAGACACTATACTAAAACCACACTTTCACAGTTTCTTGCCACATCCTTGTCCGAAGAGAAGCTTATTAACCGTTAAATAATCTTGAAATAAAATGCCTAGCGAAAGGCATACATTGAAATGACAGTGTTCTGTGTCCAAATTATGGCTGAAAAACTCGAATCCTCTGACGTAATAGTAGACTTAGAGATTCAGAAATACTTCCATTATCTTTTTCAGTTAATTTTACATGATGGTACACGTGCAGATAGGAAGGGCCTGTGGACGAGTGGTTATAGCACTTGTCTTTGAGCTGGACGACCCGGGTTCGATCCCACTCACGGCATGCGAATTTTCGGGTGTGAAAACTCCCTCTGTCAGCCCAGCAGTAAATGGGTACCTGACTAAAATTCAGGAAAGGTTCAAGGCAGCGGAAGAAGAGGAATGGGTTCCACCTTCCATATGCTGTGCCTTAGACACGGTGATTCTTAACAAATCACCGCCGCTACGGCCATGGGCAGTGTGCGATGTCGGCAACGACACTCGTGCGCGTACCTTTACCTTTTCCACGTTTAGATTCCAATGTAGATTCTCTAACCTTTATTATACACATAAGCACACAGATACACCCATGCATTGAGTTTTATATAGAGATTTTTCCGTCTTTTGTCTTACTCTTTCTTTTCTATGTTTTTCACTTTATATTGTCTTTCTTTCTAATGTTTTTCCTTCATTTTTTAAATTCCTTATTTCTTTTTTTTTCCTTATTCAAGTGTTTTATTTTTTCTTTCATTTTTTTTAATGTCGCTCATTTTTTCCTTTTGTTTCATTCTTTTTTAATTTTTTTATTTCTTTCTTCCTTCATTCCTTTCTTCTTTACCTTATTTCATTGATTTTTTGTTTCTTTGTTTCATTCTTTTCCTTTCGTAATTATTTGATTATTTCCGTCGCTTTTTTTCAACCCTTTCTTGTTTGCGTATGTTCCATTATCCTTTTTGCAAGCCTTCTTTTTTCCTTTTTTCTGTATTTACTTCATACCGTCTTTGATTCTTTCTTACTTTCATCCTCAATTTATTATATTCTATATTTCCTTCTTTTTTGTCTTTCTTTCCTTATCCTCATCTTTTGTTGTGTTTCTTTTTCTAATTCTTTATTCACATCATACTCCCTACTCCCTTTCTTTTTTATCCTTCTTTTTTCTATTCTTGCTTTTATTTTTTATTTTCTTTAATCTTTCTTTTTATTCTTTCTTTCCTAGCCTTTATCTTTTGTCCTTCCTCTTTTTTTCTTTATTTATTCCCATCATACTCTCTACTGTATTCCTTTCTTTGTTAGTCTCTTTCTATTTTCTACTTTTTAAATTCTTTATTTCTTTACTATTTTCTTTTTTATATTCTTTCTTAAACATCATCTTTTGTCTTTCTTCTTTCCTTCCGAATATAGTTTATTTTTCTTTATAATTATATTTCTCTGTAATTATTTTTTCTTCTTTCTTTTAATTCTTTGTCCCGTTTTACCATTTTCCTCATTTATTCCCTTTCCCCGTTCGCCTTTCTTTCACCAACCTCTTATTCCTTAGAAGCCAAACCTTTACCCTGTTAACACGTATTCTTCCCATCATCTCGAAGAACCTCTTCAATCTTTTATTTATAAATACAGCTCGACCCAAAGGACTTAAATTCCTGACCATGCGACAAAACGTAGACAACGAGTCGCCGTTCACTATTTTTTTTTTATTAAGATCAGTCCGCAAGTACTGATAAAAATTACTTTAATGTTTTTATTTTAGCGTTGTTTAAATTCCTGAAATTCCATTTTCGTCTCCATGTTCCAGACAGAAGGTCATTTGTTTCGGGCCTGTCTAGACATGTGATTCTAATCTATGAATTTTCCACCGGGAGAAAGGGTGGGCGATTCCAAACGGGCTGGAAGTTCAAGATTTTAGAGGAAGAATCAGAAACAAATTTATGATTAGAGACTTTTTTTTAGTATTTTTGTTATATTTGTTTGTAAATATTTTATGATGGATTATCGTTCAGACATTTATCTTTCTAAAAATGAAAATAAATGGAGATTTTACAATTTTTTTTTCGCGGGAGGTATCATCAAAATAATTTAAAGCGTGTGAACGTGACCAGCAATTTTATTTTCATATTTTGATTAAAAAAAAACTTATCACTATCTGTGTTAAGTTATGAATGTGTTTATTATTTATATATTTTTATGTACATACCTTACCCGTAAACTAATTAACCGATCATTATGAATTATCGTTCGGAGAGGATTGGTAATATAGTGTATCATTTCGATTATTGGGACTAGTGTTCTCATCTTGAATGTTGTCAAAACGTTTCGCTCACTGTAAACTACGGCCTTCTTCGGGTGTACCTTTTTGAACTCGGGTTAATACATATATATATATATATATATATATATATATATATATATATATATATATATATATATATATATATATACAGGGTGGGCCAAAATAAGGGTCCTATTTTTAAAAATTCATAACTTTTTTATTTATTGATTTTTTTAATTTTTTTTTTAGAATAAGTAAAGGACCCCTTCCGAAGCAAGCATGAGCCGTATAAGCCCTAAGGAACGTACCCTTATTTAGAAAACATTATTTTTGATTAAAAAACTCAAAACAGTGTAAAAAACAATACTTTAGTTTTTGTAAGTTTTAAGAAGTGTTTTTCGGCTAAAATTTGTTTTGTTTATTTCAAAAAATCTCGGAAGGGTCAGTCTACACACACATGAAGTTTGGTGAGTTTAACTTTTATTTTGTGGAAGTTATTCAAATTCAAGTTATTCAAATTTAAAGATAGGACCCTTATTTTGGCCCACCCTGTATATATATATATATATATATATATATATATATATACACACAGTGATGTGTAGTAATAAAAGTACTGATATATAGCGAAAGTAGTAAGAGTACACATTACAAACAAAGAATAGGTGTGATGGTATCAACATTCATACTAGAATTGTCCGCAGGCGATAGAGTACTAAATAAAATTCAGTTTAAGTGATAGTCATCTGAAGGTTGATGGTTCAATCCTCGGTAAGGGCGATACGAAGAATTGCGAATTACCGAATACTTCTGTCTGAAACGAGAACATGCGCGTATTGAATGAAGGGATTAGTTCGAAATTCCGTCCAGATAACCAAGTACGACATAAATGTTCCCGAGTTCAAAATGATACACCTGAAGGAGGCCGGAAGTTACAGCGGAGGTGATGATAACACTCAAGATGTAAACAGTAATCCGAAAAATCGAAATTATACAACTTATTTATTCTCATATCAAAAATTTAGAAAAGGTAATATTGTCTATATTAAATCAAATTTAATTTTATGAAAATGTGGCAATTTTAACAAGACATGGATTTATAAATGGTCTTGGAATTTCTGTTACTTTGAGGTATTATAAAGGCTTTTTGAGAGGCATTATTTTTAATCTGACATATTTCAGATTTGCATTAAATATAATCCATAGTCACTGAACACTAATTAACGAAGATTCCTTGAATTTCAATTTCTTCTAAAGACGCCATAAGCTTAAGCCTAAGATTTTAGACATTGTTTAGAATCAAAATCATGTAATAGTCTCTGATCCAAATTTTAATTAGGAGTATAACAGATAATTTAGTAGCGTTATATGTTTATTTTGATGCTCTTAAAGTGACATAAAATGGCTGCTAAACTGTTTTGTTTGTAGAATTGGTATTACCATTCTTGGAATTCGTATACTTCTAGTAAAGTTATATAAGTAATTAATTAATGAATGAAAATGGATTATTTCGTTATATTATTAACTTTTATATCATAACTCACTCTGTTTACGCTTAACATTATCTGTACTTATTCAATTTTAGACTTAATATCGATTTCAATATCATCTATTATAAATAGATATTTGGTATTTGTGTGTCTGAAGGTGAAACTATACAATTACGTATCTTAATGTACTCTCATTATATCTTCAATGCTTAATTCGGTTGACTATACTATTTCAGCCTTATTCAGTTTACTATACATCTATAACTAGTCGGGCCCGTCCCCCGGCATTGCACGAGAGAAATAGAAAAGAATGAATTACAATTTGTCAACATCCGACCGAACGCAAATAGGTCACCTCGAACAATGTTAATGTTTACAATAAATGTCGGGTTGGAATTGGTGAAGGGTAAAAGATGGAAGGAAAGAAGGAAGGAAAGAATGAAAAGCGGTTGTATGAGTTGCCCATGCCATGGTACCAGTATTTCCTAAACAAATATTCTTGTGGATAAAACACACGCTCTATTTATGATAATGACCACTTTTAAAATTAAAGAGCCCTACAGAGCTCTATTCAGTCCAATTTACTCCCTGTAAATTGTATTTTTTATGAAGATAGAAAAAACAAGGAAGAAAAAGAAAAAGAGAAAATAAAAAAGGACAAAGAAAAATGCGTATGATTTCTAAGCTTTGATAAAACACAAATATAATTCAAGAGGCCTGCAGAGCACTAATACACCATGTGTGTTCGAAGAAAAACGATGATATTTACAACACTTTAATTACTACATATTACATTGATTTATTTTTAAATTACTACATAATAATTTTGAATTTAAAAAATCCATAGACCTACTTTTCCCCCTCCCTCGAAGTAACAGTTTAACAATGTAAAATAAAAAATTGGGTAAGACGACTAGAATCAAACCATTAACCTCTCGGTCTTGGATCTTCGCTGATAATGTGTCGGCCCCGAAAGCGAGTATTAAATCGACGGGAAAATATCTCATTTAAACAAAGTCAGCCAGTAGCTGGCCTGCGTTTTATTTTACGATCCGCCATAAGGCGTCCGAATGTAGGGTCCACCAGTTCCACGTTTTGGGTCATTTCTATACCAATAAATCGACGTTGTTTTCGAATCCCTATATAATATTCATATGAAAAATGTAGGAATCAGTAAAACGTACACTTTATGTCGAGTATCCTGATGTATATTGACTTAATTCGGAAGTGTAGTCGCCGAATAGATTGTAGCCGCCATGTTGAATGATGAAATACGGCAAGAAACTATGTTCGTTAATTGCATTCTCTAAAAAACTGGAATTAGTATAAATGTATATGTAATAGGGTGGCCCAATGATTTCTCTCGTAATCGCACTCTGATAAAATAACACAATTCCAATATTTTGTATAACTCGAATGAGTTAGGTATGTGTGTGTGTGATATTGTCAGTGCGAAAAGAGGCCTCCAGTCGTTGTCCGTCGATAGCTGTCTCGTCGCTTTCCCATCCGATCCGCTTTCTGAGAAGGTTCGATTCTAACTGGTCGTCTTCTTTCCCTGTCCAACACTTTTCAACTCTTTTGCCGTAAAGCGTAACTTGTCTTAAAACTAATTTATTGTTGTCACAAATGTCGAAAAACCCTACTCCTAAATCCGGTCTTTCTGTCTTACTTCGCGACAAGCACTGACCACTGAGCAATAGAAACAGAAAACACTGACCATCCCTTTACCGGCCGTCTTTGTGAGTTAGTGAATCATTCACCACCCATCGCCTGGGGCTTAGCCCCCCCCCCCCCGATCAATAATATCACAATAGGTAGATGTAACGTAATCCGATATTCTCGAAAATCAACAGAATTAGCGGGAGCGTCCATTAAATATGTGCGTTATGTTTTGTATTATGTAGAAAATTAATAGGAGACCGATAGTAAATACTCACGGACACTTTTATTTTAAGTTAAAGCGGTTTATTAATTTCCGGTGTCGATGAGGAGAGTGTTAGTACTAATGTATTATCGGGAAAAGTTTTGCTACTACCTATATGGAGTATGTTTTGAGGAGGGTCTACAATAGTGGGTCAAAAGTAATATTTAGTCTTAACGGGAGAAAAATATTAACAAATTTACTGAAATACGCTTGAGGGAATAAGCGTAATATAGTGATGAGTTTAGTAGCCTGTGGTGCATGAGGTTATTTTCCTATTCTTCAAAAAGGTGCAGGGGAAAATCGTCTTAACGTTATATATTTGATATACGAATGATCACGTTGACACACCGGTTTCAGCTAGTCCACCGAAGTTAAGCGACGTTGGGCCTGATCAATACTAGATGGGTGACCATTTGGGTATTCCAGGCGCTATTGAAAAATAGCCGTCGCCAACCCGCAGTGACTAGCGTTGTTACTATGGCAAAACACCCTGCATGATTTTCACCAATAATGTCTCGTGGACCAGGGAGGGGTTTCTCTTCTAGGAGTGATGAAAACCCTGATGGTGATGGTGATGGTGATATATCTGTTACTAATAGATATTTTATATCTCTTTGTCTGAAGCTGAAACTATACTATTATGTTAATGTACTATTATTACAGAGATCTATTCAATTGTATATGTGTCTGTCTGAAGCTGAAACAATGCTATTACTTTTATTAATGTGTAGTTGTATTATATTTTCATGTTCAGTTTATTTCAGAGTAATGTATTATCTTTCAATGCTCAATGTTGTGAGTAGCCTAGTATCTGTTCTGTTTTCATGATACCATGATCGAAGGTATTACACTCTCTTTTATTTTAGGGGATTGTGTACTATGTGTCAATAGCTTCTAAAACTTTCTATCTTTTAATACATGACGATTTGTTAAGAATTCTAAATTCACAAATGCCATTCTATTTAAATTATGCTGTTTAAATTCTTAAAATTTACTTTCAAATTTTGAGGGTCAACGGTCTAATGAATCTTTTTACCAATTAGCGAAAGTGTAAAAAAAAAATGACTTATCTATGATGAACTCGAATTGTATCATGGTGGATTTAATTCCGCAAATAAATTATCTTTTTTAGATAAGAGGTGTAAAATCGTTTTTTTTTTTTTTTACTTAATGTTTAATCTGAATAAGGCAAAAAGATAATTGTGTCTAAGACACGTTTGGGCGAATAACATCCACGTACACAAACACGCAAACGATTGTTACATATTTTCTATTAATATAGAGATCAGTTATACAAGATATGCATCTTTTTTCCAAGAAAGCACCTGCCTGAACCGGGTAATGAATACCTTGTATTAACACTAATGACGAGAAGTGTCTGTGTGTTTATGACTACCGAATTTGATGTGATATGTTACAATGAAGTCTATGTAAGACAATGATATGTGGATGGAATACATAAAGGTATGTGTATTAAATAAAACAATCTCATAATCTGCTGGTAGTGAGTTTTATTCATTTACAACGCAGTATATTTTTTGGTACGTCTACAGAATACGAACCAACATATATTAACCCTAACCGTAACCTTACTTAGAATTAATCATAACCAACCCCTAAACCAACCTTAACGTTAACCTAAATTAACCCTAACCTGGATTTTAGATTCAATCTGATTATAGTAAGTTCGTATCGTATAGAAACTCCCATTCTTTACATTTTCTCTTTAATCACACACAACAATAAATGTCAATTAACAATACACGAAAAAAAAGTGATGATGTAAATAGTTTATTGTTTTAATGTAAATAAAATTGAATGTTGTATACACCTTTTGCTTTTTTTTTATTCATCTTCCTCCCACAGCGATAAGATGTGACACAAGGTCGGGAAAGTAGGATTTGAAAAGCCATCGCCCGAGAAGATACGCACTCTGGCCTACAAAAATGCCTGGGCAGCCTCGTCGGCATTCACCGGTAGGGGCGCCTCATGCAGTAAGCGATAAACTTACTCCACCCCAAAGAAGGGAGGCAAAGCTTGGGATGGTGGACCTCCTAGAACTGCACAGGACAAACCCACAGACCGGCGAAGTGAATACCCAAAGGCCAAGACGATACCGGTCTATAGGGTGTAGTATTCATCAGAACAGATACTACACTTTGATTTTAGCCAAAAGATGAAGAAGTCGCTTTTAGCTTATTATTTGCAATGACAGCCTGACTTTTTTCTAAAGATGTCACATTTTGTATCATCATTTTTGAAGGCAGATATACTTTAGTAACTGAAGCTACAGATAGATATGCACTCTTGGCACATTGTTGCTCCCAATGAAAGTCAGTGTTATAGCATCTACACCTTCAAAAGGATCCCAAATATTGAATGTCAGAGAATTAATATTAGTATTTCATCATCTTATGTGTGTTATGTTTGGACTGTTTGTCACATGTTGGCTTTTGTATATAACATTAGTATCTTACTTAATATATTATTAAATAATGTTTTATCGCGTCAGTATAATGACATGAACAATGTGTATTTAATATTACGTAGTTCAGCTTGTGTAAAACAATGATTATTTTCCGTGCAAATTTGCCTAGAAACCTCTGTGGACGTGAGAGAGTCTCTGGTGAGTTCAAAATGTGAGATATGTCAAAATCGTGTGAACAGAAGTAGGAAAGTGTGAGTCACATGAAATTGACGACATTGCAAAAGTGAGAAGGGATTTACGAAGTGAGAAAGCGAGTATGAAGCGAGTAGAGGGGATGGGTAAAAATGTGATATTGAAACTGAATAGTTAACACGAACTATGATCTTCTGCTTTTAAATACCTTCACTGTGTCGACGTATATTATTGATAAATTTATAATGGTAAGGTTTTATTAAGCAAGTGGAAGTATTTATGTTTATAAACTGTTGAATAACACATTCCAGGCTACAAAAACTCATAATAACTCATAGCATGGCAGTGAGAGTTCAACTTCACTAGGCACTAAACGATCGATCAAGCGGCCACCACGAAGACGACGACAAAATAACATTAATATATAACATATTGATTTGAGTACAAACGTGACAATATAACACGGCATTTCACTCATCATAATCTCTTTCTCTACAAAACATCAGAAATGATATTATCCCGTTCCCTCTTCATTGTTACATAAGGCTCAGTAGTAATCGACGAGAAATGCGCGTTAAGATAATCTTCTATTCTCATGTTGGGTGTTTTTATCACAACGTTTCGGCCGATGTAACCCCCAACTTTCTTCAGGTGTACTTTGTCGAACTCGGAAATCTTTCTGTCGAACTCGGGAATCTTGACAGAATTTCGAATGGAACCCTTTATTTAATCGACGGAGTTAGCTGTCATGGTAGATGGAACGAGAGCATGCTACCATCCCCGTGGATTTAATAAAGGGTTCTGTTCGAAATTCTGTCCAGATTCCCGAGTTCGACAGAAAGAATTCGACAAAGTACACCTGAGGAAGGTCGGGAGTTACATCGGCCGAAACGTTGTGATAAAAACACCCAACATGAGAACAGTAGTCCGAATATACTAAATTCTACGAAATCAATCTAAAGTAAATATTATTACAGAAAATGTATTTATTGAAGTAGAATGTAAAAATGATATGTTTGCGAGCGTCAAAAAGACATTCATTCGAATAATCGTAATAATAATAATTATCAATCATTATCAAAAAAGAATTTCGAAACCTGATGTGCTGATTTTATAATAAAATATGTTAAACTACTAATAAAAGCATCTATTGAATAACAATGCGTTTAGTAAATAATAAATAAAACCGAAAAACACTTTAGATAAACGAGCGAATATGATACTTCATGTATTATACAGAGACTTTCCCGAAACTATGGAGAATTAATATTTTTAATTTTTATATACAGGGTGCTGTAAAAATCGTGAACACATTTTGACATTTAATATCTTGAAAACAATGTAGGACATCAACAGCCGCCTTGCATATATACACATCATAATTACAAAAACAACTTAATTCAGTTTTCAAATGATACTAGTTTCATCTTACTACCATTAATAGTTCAGCAGATACAAGCTCTAGAAATGTGACCAACACTTCTGGAAACACTGTACTAATGAACACACTATTATTTTCAGAAAGATAGGTCGTTCATTTAAAAGCATTCGTGGGTCAGAATTATTAAAAATGAGAATATAAGCCTTTATCAATGCAAGATTAATTCATTCTGTTTTATTTGTTTACTTTAATCTTATTAATTTCGGAATAATAATTCATCAGCAGAGTTAACCAGTATTGTGTCATTTTTTTTTTCAGAAAATAAAACAATAAACAAACTTTTTTTATATATAACATTTTTGCAATGGGTGTTATTATTAATGTCAATTAAGTGTATTCAGTAAATATTGTATCGGTGAACCATTCTCTGAAATTTGTTACTGGAATGAAAAAAAATAGCAAAATAATTTTATTGGTGAAACTTTATTTACACTGGTGTGTCTGACGTATGTAAATGCAAGTTACACATTAAAATAGATTTATTGAAGTTACTATCCGTTTTATTATATGTTGATTTTAAATTAGTTAAACAATAAAACAGTACAACAGTATGTAAATATTTTATTGTGCAGCATGGGGATGCAAATAACCTACTATTCGGTTAAACTATGTACCTATGAAATCGGTCTAATTGTATTTACTCACGTTATTTCAAGACTAACAGGAACGTCAAGCGTTGTCTGGGATTGAATGCAGCATGCTCTATGCATAATATCATATTCGCCCTTTTGATTTGTTAATGGAATTTACTAATAATAATTACACAGACTGTTTAGGGATTAGCTCAATGATATACATCTATTAATTAGTTTTATGAGTATATGTAAAGAGACATAAATCATTTTCGGTAAAGTTATAGTCTTAAAACTTAAAGGCACACACTATTTTCAGGGAATCATTGAGGACTTTGCTATATTTTGTCCACTAGCCCTGGACCAGGTATTGAAATTCATATTCTATGTTTATGTAATAAATCAGATATATATTAAAAGAGTAAAATTAAACTGAAGGACATTGATTGATTCGCCATTTTAATAGATTGTGCCATGAATAAATCTAGCCAATAAAAACGCTGGAAAAATGTGTTTTATAAAATTATGTTCAAATTCTCGATAGGTCGAATACAAACCAGTACATACCAGTTACTGAGACATTTCCATAAATTGATCTGAATTTTACTCAAAATGTAAAAATCGAACCAAGCGATCGAAAGTAATTGTTTTGTTTCTAACAACACGGACCAATATGTTCTCAATCCGACTAACAATGTAGCTATTTTATGAAACTTTTATTAAGAAAGTCATCTAATATCAGTGGGGAAATCAATGTCTCTTTATATGGAGTAGAAAAATATCTATACTCTTCCCCAGCGTTAGCTGATGATATAATAATATATATATATTTCAAAACAAAAATGACTTTGTCCATTTTATATACAGCTTTCTCTTAGCTAGTGAACGTCCCCCCTGTCACATACAGACAAAATAAAGGTTATGTACTTAGATTAAAACAACACTTTCGCCGAAAAGAGTAGAATAAATTGCCGACTAGACACAGTTACAGAACAGCGGTGCAATAGCAAAGTTGTGCAAATCTCTGGACATAACGTGGTCACAGGTCTATTGAGAGAGCAATTCGTCGGAACTCATGCTTTCTTCCTTGAATCGGACTTGGAGTTAAGCTTTCACGGACCGATAGTTTAACATTTAGTGTTAAGTTACATTTAAAAAACATATTGTGTGACGTATCGGGCTACGATGAGTTGACATTATAATGAATTGTTTTTCGATAGACATTGTGTATGGTAATTGAGTAACTCAAAAAAGGATCAACAGGACGTAAAACAGATTAATTAAAAAACGCCAAACAATCGCGAAATAGATTTTTTGTTAAGTCGTGACGGAAACTGATATTTTATAACGGGATCTTCTTTCTTTCTGTCTCTCTTACTCTCTCTCTCTCTCTCTCTTTCTATCTATCTATCTATATATATATATATATATATATATATATATATATATATATATATATATATATATAATTGAACAAAAAACATACGAAACTTACATGCACCATATATATATATATATATATATATATATATATATATATATATATATATATATATATATATGGTGCATGTAAGTTCCGTGTGTTTTTTTTCCATTTTTCTTTCCTTTTTCGCGAGCACTTTCGATTTGGTTCGACAAATAATCTTCAGACGGTGTTAGTCCTTGTGTCTTTACAACTATGTATTTACTGTTGAGTATTTTTAACAGCTAATGATATACGATATTAAAATGAGCATCTATAATTTTAAGATGTTGCATGAGAACTGGAGTACGTTCTAAGCGTTTGCAAAATTCAAAAGTATTGTTGCTTAATGACTAAGACTTTGGCGATGTTAGTTTCTATGCTAGACATGTTTACATGTTGTGACTAGTTTTTTTAATTGATATTATTCATTGTGGGTTGTTTAGTTTTTATGTAACGAGCTTCAAGAACTTTTAATCTTTATATGTTGGTATCATGGTGTATTATTTTAGTATTATTAACTAGGATGTGTGTATATTGAGAAGGGGGTAATACATCTTTTTATTTAGGCCAACGGAGCGAGTGTTGGAGGGATGTAAGGTAAGTCTTCCGGAAGGTTTTGTTGTAGTTAAAGCGATATAACAATCAGTTTTATTCTTGTGTTCGTAGATACATTCTCCCATGGGGCATGAAACTGATAAATTACATAAAGTTCTTCTTACTGTGTTATAATATAATATAATATACATATACTAGCGGCCCCCTTGTGAATTACTCGAAATGATGTGTTCAATACTAAATATCTTGTTCCTAGCCTATAAAAGCGGTTTCGTGTCCGTCCGTCCCTTAGACATTTGCTCGATTTGATCGATCGACTAATTCCGATTCCGACGACTAAACCTTACTTTGGAAATGCTTTAGATTAAATTAAATTTGGCTCATATTCATGAGTAGCATACAAAGATTCGGAAGGTCGTTGCTTTTTATGTAAGCGTGGCACACACAATAACACACACGTTATGGTATTAATATGTGTCTTCCCTACCCTCCTTCCAGCCCCCCTTCGATGTAGAAATAATTTTAGAGGTTGGTTGGAATCAAACTATAAATCAGTCTGGTCGACATCGCTAACTGTTGCGCCAAAGGGAAATACTTGAAATGTTACGACAATTAGGTGACTTTAATGATTTTCATAATCTAGGTGCGGCACGCATGCGCAAAGCGTTTGATGTAAGCGTGACACACGAACACACACTCTATCGTATTAATATAGAGAAATATATATATATATATATATATATATATATATATATATATATATATATATAACTCAATGTCTTTGTGTATGTGGGTATGTGTGTATGTTTACTATAGACATTAAATGTTGAAGATTTACATAAAATCGAAAGGGTTTTATTATGCAAACTTTACCGAAGAAGTCAATGGAAGTTTTTCCAAATCTGTAAGTGCACAGAAAGAGTGGTGTGAAGGCATAACGCCGATGAAACTTTAAATATATCCTGTTGTTATGAAATTTAAATCATATGTATAACATTTTCCAGGAAATACACTTCAAGTAGTACCGAATCTCTAAATGTCCATCTAACTTAAGGAACCTCCTTTAAAACTTCAATTATATCCTATTTTTATGAAATTTATGTCTTATGTATATGACAATAAGAATACAGTATAAGTGGTCCTGAATCTCTACATTACCCTCTATGTGTCGCATATCTACGTGTCTCTCACCTCTAGGTGGCCAATTGGGACATAACTCTCTTACAACTTCCAATGCGTAGTCCCGACTTTAATTAAATTTAAATTATATGAATAAGACACTAATTAAGACGGTTTACTTATATTTCAAGTTTATCCGACTATATTAGAGGGCGAAACGGGAGGGGCAGTAAAACCAAAGAAAGTAATATTGTATTATAAACATAGTGAAAAAATACATAGTTGTGATCTTCATTCAATCCCAAGCAACGTCATGTTTTCTTGCTAGGCAGCGATTTGAATTCTTTCACAAATATTGTTAAATTCTAAGAATTTGTGTTCGCATTTATTGAAACGCATGTCGGTAATTTGCCAAACTATTCACACTTACTCTCGATCTTCTGTCTCTTTCACTCTTTGAGAACATGAAGATTCTCATCTTATAAAGTTTACCAGTTAAACCTTGTGAGTTTTTCATATTCGAAAATATCATCTGAATTTCAGTGGTAATTATATTGCTAAGTTGTCAACACGAACTTACAAATGATTTGTACATAATATAAATTCATTAGCAACCGTTTATAAACCTGCAAATAAAACAGAACCATATGTGTGTTTTAGAGGCATTCCCATAAATATATATATATGGTTTTTGAAAAAAGAAGTTCCATCAGTCAATTAAATACATCTGTGTCGCGATGGTGGCTATGCCAGAATGTAGCATACGTCGTCTACAATGTAGATCCTTTGTGATCTAGAGAGAAACGAATGGTGGTTCTCGCGATTCTAGCCGTAGCTAAGTGGGTGTGTAATTCCCTCTGCTTACTATCTAATTCCGCGCTGTACGCATCAGCTTAAAGTCAAAATTAGATAGTATGCGAGGAGATTCCACTTTATACTATTTAATAGAAATTGAATAGACATCGCTAGCTTATGTGTATTTAGGCGACACCAGTCTGAGTGTTTCCTGCTTAGGCATGACAGGCGCCGACACAAGATCTGATAAACAAAGAGCATATTTATTAAGTAAAATCTCTTAACTAGTCACACAATTGGGTCCTGTCAACATGTTTTCCCGATGTTAGAGATCCTCAAAGTTTCCTCTCACAGATTTTTTGTTGCGTGAGACCCGCCCAAAATTGCAGTTATCTTAGAGAAAATAACACAACCCTAATGAATCCATCCCTTATTTCGTTTACCCCTTCGCTAGTTCCCACTCCATCTTAGAAACTGACACACTTGTTTTCAACTATAACCGGAAACCAGTGAGCACTTCATACCGTAGATAGTTTTGAGATGGCCCTATCAACCACCCAAATTAGCATTTAATTTGGTTATCTTATCTTCATTATTGTTATATTTCTTCATTCTGGTGTGTGTGTGTGGGTGTGTATGCACCCACACACCCTCATAATGAACATTGTAAATATTTCTTGTAAATATAATTAATTTAAAAAATCTAGGAATGTTATAGAGTGAACGCGGCATTTTGGTGATTGAAACTAATTTAGATAACAGACAATGTAGACGAGGTATTATGCCACATCTTCATATTTTTCACAATTATTAAAGATAAATAAAATCGATCAATTAAATAAGTCCAAGTTAGTTGGATATAGATATAGTCCAGATAACTAAAAATATTCGTATTTATTCATTTAGAAGACAGTCAAATCAATTAATAAATATTTTTTTAAACCATGATTCATTGTTTGTAATTTTTTTAAATGATAGTAGACTAGCTTTCTGTTTTCTTTTCATAGAAAATGTAATGATTATTTTTATCATCATCATCATCATCGTGATTATAACCACTACCGACACAACCGCAACATACGCGTAAAATAAACGCATGTATTTAATTATTAAAAGGCAAACTTTGTTAGTCATTTCATTGGTGTGTGCACATATACGCGTGCGAAAACTTAACCGGAAGTTATCATTTTAATTTCAAAATAATATAACCAGAGTTATCACCTTAAATGTTAAACTTTGTTCATTGTATCGCTGTAATTAATATTACTACTACTAATAATAATAAAGATAATAATAATAATAATATTAATAATAATAAAAAAAAAACAAAAATAAGAATAAGAATAATAACAACAATAATAATAATAATAATTCAAATGTTAAAAACAGAATCTTTAATCTTATAGTTCTCTCACTATCAACTAAGTTCAAGCCTCTGGTGGATCGCCCCAATGTTGCAGCCTTGTCCTTGTTTTACAAGTACTTCAATAGGATGTGGTCCGATGAACTTGCTGCTCTGGTGCCACCTCGACGTAAATACATTCGACCCGACAATCAGCTAAATGCTATCATTTCAAAAGTCCCCGATGCCGGAGAGCCTTGTACTCTAATAGCTTCGTTTCTCGACATGCAAGGCTTTGGAACTCCTTCCCTGTCATTTGTTTCCTCCGACCGTACGATATGCAGAAATGTAAAACTAATGTGAACAAATATCTAGCTGCACAGATCCTACTCAGGACAACACCCCTAAACTTTCACCTAAATTCTCAGTAGCCCCTTACGTCTACAGTGGCAACTTGCCTTGTTTGGTGTGAACTCAGTTTAATATATATATATATATATATATATATATTACTATTTAATGTATCCACTTACAATTTAATAAGGAGATATTATTTTTTATGCATCAATTTTCAGTATTTACTTCAACAGTGCGTGTTTAATCCCCGGGGGAATCTTCAGGCTTAAATGAATGGAGTTAGTTTTGCCGGGTATTTTTATATACACGGCTAGCTGGTTAACCAATGAGATTCTTTGTTGTTCTCTTAGCCAATCGTTGGGCTTCTCACGAACAAAGGGCAGGTTAGTGTTTACTTCCTATTTCCTGTTCTATTTTCTATAGAGTGGCCTACACCCTGCTTCTTTGTTGTGTCAGTATAATGGGTGAACGCATTTTAACACGTGGTTCGTTGTATTTCTATTTTAAGTTTTAGGTTTTTAGTTTTTTTTTTTTACTTATTTGTTTGTTTATTTATTTATGTATTGTTTGTCTAAGGTAAATTTTATTCTGTGCAGGCAGCTGTTTGCAACCCCCCCTTCTACAGTTTAATAGATTTCGGGGGTCTTTACAGTTTAGGATTTAAAATTTCTTATTCAGACATTATCTACACGGGTCGTCTAAAAAAGTAGTATCCACTACTGGTTGCGCAGGACCGAGGTCCGGGCTTAATGAAGTCAGTAGCATGGAATGAAATGAGGATGGCTCTGAGTAAAAAAGTGGAGGGGTGGGGGTGAACGGAAATAATGTGGATGGCTGTTAGTGAAGAAGTGGAGGGGTGGGGGAAAATGGGGGGGGAAGCTCTGTGACTTTAGTGTGTGGGTAATGTTATGGTTTTAAAAAAGATTTGAAAAAATGAAGGTGGTTTGAAAGTTGAAAAGGTGGGTGGGTAAGAGTGCGAGAGAAGTAGTCGAAAGGGTAAAATTGGTGAAGGGAGAGGGGAGATTTTGTTGTGTTTAGGTGTGACATTTTTGGAAAGTAGTAGTGTTTGACCAGCTGGCTCTGTCAAGAATGTGTGGAATGAATAAGTTACAAGATTTGGATTCGTGGTGAATTAAAATGTGTGTGGGGGTGTATGCGGAGACTTGTATGTGAGTATAACTGAGAGCGAAGAGAAAAATAGAGGTTAGCCATGATCTAGGTGGAGTTTTTGTTCAGTGAGGATACTTTTGCTTGTTAAGAGGGATATATTATAAAAGCCATTTCGTTGTTTGATGGCTACTATTTTTTCTGATCTACCCATCATGTCAACCCAATATTTTCACATACTTGCATGACATTTTTCTTAAAATTATCATCCTGAGGAAGTCTTACAAATAAAGATGAAACGTTGATGAATATATAAAAAAAAACATCACTTATGGTTATTTCTTTTTCATTTCCTATTACGTCGGATTACCTTCATCCTTCCTTTCTCATCATGTCGAAATGTAAAACCAAGCCCTCCAGCAGAAGCTACGAACATATAAACACACACTATTCGCAGTCAACTCCCACAACAACAGGATAACTTTCCTGCTGAGATGCACCGAAGAAAATGGCCATACCCGCATGTACTTTCACATTTTTAAACCACTCGCACCATATTTTTCCTGACTACATCCAAAAATATCTAATATCATCTGCAAACCTACTGAAACACAAAAGCTCATTCCTCTTCCACGAGGCCAGAAGATTGGCCATCAACCTAAAAAATAACAACACAATAATGCCTAACACAACCAATAAGATCACGAAATCTATCAAAAGATTCAATACACAAAATACAACGAAATTAAACAACAAACTCACCAAACTAATCCTAGACAGTAAATTGAACACTTTAGGACGCCCGGAACTTATAAAAAACCTCACCACCTATACACGTTCTGACATAGAAACTGAAGCTCTCAGTTTCGGCTTAAAATTCGCTACCGCTATATATATATATATATATATATATATATATATATATATATAAAGAGAGAGAGAGAGAAGTATTGATTTTAATATATAGCTTCCCACCATCGCCGTAACAAACAACTAAAAGTCTTTTCCTCCGCTGCTTTTGTATAAGAATGTGTATTCTTTAATGTTTCTATCTATTTGTTTGAAAAATGATTCTGTATTTGTTTTGTATATATTTCTTTCCAACGGTTTCTTTGTCATTATTTTCAAACCGTTTGTTATATTTTTAAGTTCTGGTTTTCCATTGTTGATATGTTTATTAGCACAATAATAACACATCTCCTGCAAATTTAACATATATATATATATATATATATATATATATATATATATATATATATATATATATATATGTATATGTATATATATTTGTATATATATCGAGAAACTCTGTTTCTTTATTCTTCACCAAAAGCTAGTGTAAGTTAGGTATACACATGTATATAATTAAATATTTCTTTGTTGCAAAATTCCTTTGACATTATTGTTCTTTCCCTTGTCTTACGAAAACACGTCTTTCTTTACCTTGACAGCGGTTGATATTCGACTCTACCCAACGTAGGTTATTTTCACAAAAACCAAGCAGAGTAATTCACCTTGCTACCTAGAAGGAAACACGACAATACGCTCTGAATCAGTCTGCTCCCGGAATCTAGGGAATGCTTGTGATCCCCACGCCAGTTGTTTACGGCAGTTCTGCCGTGGTGGGGGTAGCTCTCTTCGGGGCTGACCCACGACAAGTTTTTCTCTATATTCTCCCAACTCGTAAGCGCTCCTTCTTCCTTCGTTTAAAACCGCAGTTTTAATCTCTGACTTTGCACTCCGTGTTCCTTCTTCTTATTGCCTCGTGCACTTGACTCTTTTAAAGGTTACGGAGACGCATTTATTATACGGCGTCATACCCCAAAATGAACTCGTCGACCTCACACACCTGGGTTCGTTCAAAGGTTACCGATTTACTTCTGTTGTTCTTCTAGCCTAATTGACAATCTATCTAGTCTTAGGCTTTTCTTGATTATTGCGGGATCATGCTCTTAGCCTCACCACCATGACGTCCTTTGCGTTATTACTCAACATCGCTGCATCATTATTTTACATATATATATATATATATATATATATATATATATATATATATATATATATATATATATATATATATATATATATGACAACTTAGAAACACACAAAATTATGACATATAATTGAACGTTTAATTTATATGTTAAAGTCGTCTCCACAACATTTGAATGTCCAAATTCTCTTAATGATTACTTTGTGTAGTAATCTTTCACCAAACAAGCCAGGGATAAGAAAATACAAATCTGTTTTATATTTTCTCTTTTATTTTAACACACACTTGCGACCACTTAGGAACGTAATTTTGCGAATACGTCCGATTCACTGACAAATAACAATATATCGACTTTAAAAAAGTGTTCTATTTCAGTGCGAAATAAAAACGCATCTACAAATATCCTCGAGAAAATTTTGTTGGTAATCCTGGTATAAATATATATATATATATAGGCCATAAAAAATATTTCAAATACGTGACAGTGTTGAGCCCTTACTCCCTTTTAAAGTAGGCCGCTTGTGCTTGCACACAGTTAGCCTACCGATCTATCCACTGCCGAAAATACCCCTGGAAGTCTCGATTGGAATGGTGTTCATCTCCGCCGTTGTGTTAGTTGCAGCAGCTGTTTGGAGAAGATGCCATGTGTAACATAGATTAAGGAGTGGTTCAACCGATTGAAAATTGGCCGCACATCAGCGCAGAGTGACCCGCGTTCTGGCAGGCCCATAACTGTTGTTGTTGAGAGGGGGCTACTAAAAGAGATAATGCGGAACGCGACGCTGGAGATGCACACTATTTCCGGTAGTGGATGGATCGTAGGTAAAGTGTGTGCAAGCACATAGGGCCGACTTTGAAGAGGAGTAGGGTCCCAAACGCGTCACGTATTTGAAATATTTTTTCTGGATAATGGTTGGATACTTTTAAGATAGGCCTCGTATATATATATATATATATATATATATATATATATATATATATATATATATATATATATATATATATATATATATTATTAAATGTTGTTACTGGATGGGTTATCACTGCTCCTGTCTCTACCTAGGGTATAAACAGATATGCAAACTATTTTAGATAGGTGAGCTTCAAATTCCAATAGTTGTTTAACATTTTAACTTTGAATCTTATTACAATTTTACATTTTTTTAGCACCAATCTTAATAAATTCTGAAATTATTCATTTTCCTATCCACTTTCACATTTAATTATATTTCAATTTTCTATTTCTATATCTTTTAATATATTAGGACTAATTTTTGATAAGGCTTCTTGCTAAAGCTATAATAACCAATTACTCTACCACTGTAATACACAATTTAAACCATTAAGAACCTTTTTTACATTGTATGATTATATATATATATATATATATATATATATATATATATATGCAGTCTTCTTCAATAGAAGTGCATCTTCCTTATAATTCCCTATATGCTATGTAAAAAAAGATCCGTGTGTAATGTTACATTGATTTCTTTTTCATTTTGAGTTACACTGTTCATCCCTGAATATTGTTTTTACCGGTCTGTACTGATTTGATGTATCCAAACCCCTGCAACCGTCATTATCTCTAATTTGCTGTATTATTGAGAGTATTACACTCTTTTCCTTGATGCTATTTGTCAGCTTTTAAATTGGAGTCTAAACCCTGCGCTCATGAAAAACACCGATATTAATAAAGGTATATCGTCTTATAAATGATTGTACATGTCATGTTGAATTTTTAGAGCGCAAATAAATGTTTATTTAATCAAGTTTACAGAAAATGTTTGTTTATATATATATATATATATATATATATATATATATATATATATATATATATATTCTACGTACGTATACGTTTCATCCTACGGGAATCGTCAGTGTAGAGACGAATTATTAACACCGGTCGTCTGGCTAAAAACACGGAACATGAGTAATATTTCAAACTCAAATTCCAACGTCTTTGCCCACACGGCCGTTGCAAATAACTCGGTACAGCAGCGAGAGATTAATCTTACTTAAAGGCAGCTGATGTAGAGTTTAACTTTTGAAAAAAAACATTGCACAGAAGCTAAGATGATAGTTGTGTTGATATTACTCGCTAGAGTGCCCACCCAATATTTGAGAGCGTCGAATAATGCATTATAAATATTTGTGTTTTTTTTCTGCATACGTATACGTTTCATCCTTACGGGAATCGTCAGTGTAAAGAAGAATTATTCAGATCGGTCGCCGGACTCGAACCCCAAAATACGATTTATATTCTAAACTTAAATTCCAACGTCTTAGCACACACGGTCTTTGGCAATAACTCGGTAAATATGCGAGAGATTAATCCGACTTAAATGCAGCTGACGTAACGAGTTCAACTTTTGAAAGGAACATTGCTCTTAAGCCACGATTACAGCTGTGTTAATACTACTCGCTGGATATATTAGCCTATTTTCGGGACAACGGAATATATATTTAGGGACGAATATATATATATATATATATATATATATATACAGTATCTACAATAAGTGAGTACACCCAACGAATTTTTTTACTTTTTACTTCATAGAACTTTAATTTTTCGTAGGATTTAAATGAAACTCGATGTGAACATAGCCATGTAGTCGTTTAATAGCTTTATAAACTATGAAGGAACAAATATCTTTTCAATGCAAAAAAATTGAACAAAAACATTTGGAACAAGTAACAAAAAGTGAGTACATATGAGCATTTTAAACAAATAATCTTATTTTTAATACTTTGTATGGCCTCCATTGTTATCAATAACAGCAGACAACCTCCTAGGCATTGATTAGACTAGTTTATGACATGTGTCCGCCGGAATTGCGTTCCATTCACACTTGATGACCTTCTTCAGTTTGTTATTATTTCTCGGATTTTTCCCTTCAATTTTCCGTTTCAGATGCTCCCACAAATGCTCTATTGAGTTCAAATCAGGTGACATACTCGGCCATGGTAAGGTATTCACCCGTTTACTGTCTAAGAAAGCCTTCGTAGCCCGGGACGTGTGCTTAGGGTCGTTATCTTGCTGGAAAACTCCACATCTGCCAACACTTGTTAGACTTGGTAACATTTTTTCCTCCAATATCTGGCAATAGAGTTTGGAATCCATTTTTCCTTCGATGAAAGCAAGTCGTCCAACTCCTTTGGCACTCATACACCCCCAAATCATTAATCTCCCACCTCCATGCTTTACAGTTGGCACGACACACTTATTCTTGTAAGCTTCCTCTTTTCGTCGCCACACACGTTTAATGCCATCTGATCCGAATAGATTTATTTTTGTCTCATCAGACCAAAGGATTTTGTCCCAAAACTGCATGTCTTTGTCTTTATGTTCATTAGCAAATTCATATCGCTTCTTTTTGTGAGAAGTTTTAAGCAGAGTCTTCCTCCGGGGCATGCAGCCTTTAAACCCGTCTTCATGGAGAATGTTGCGCACTGTCTGAGCACTCATAGTTACGTTTAAACTGTGCAAAATTTCTTCTGCGATGCTAGCATCACTCTGACGTCTGTTTCCCTCTATTAGTTGTTTGATGTGTCTCTTAGTTCGATTAGAAAACTTGCTTTCATCGAAGGAAAAACGGATTCCAAACTCTATTGCCAGATATTGGAGGAAAAAATGTTACCAAGTCTAACAAGTGTTGGCAGAAAGTGGACTTTTCCAGCAAGATAACGACCCTAAGCACACGTCCCGGGCTACGAAGGCTTTCTTAGACAGTAAACGGGTGAATACCTTACCATGGCCGAGTATGTCACCTGATTTGAACTCAATAGAGCATTTGTGGGAGCATCTGAAACGGAAAATTGAAGGGAAAAATCCGAGAAATAATAACAAACTGAAGAAGGTCATCAAGTGTGAATGGAACGCAATTCCGGCGGACACATGTCATAAACTAGTCTAATCAATGCCTAGGAGGTTGTCTGCTGTTATTGATAACAATGGAGGCCATACAAAGTATTAAAAATAAGATTATTTGTTTAAAATGCTCATATGTACTCACTTTTTGTTACTTGTTCCAAATGTTTTTGTTCAATTTTTTTGCATTGAAAAGATATTTGTTCCTTCATAGTTTATAAAGCTATTAAACGACTACATGGCTATGTTCACATCGAGTTTCATTTAAATCCTACGAAAAATTAAAGTTCTATGAAGTAAAAAGTAAAAAAATTCGTTGGGTGTACTCACTTATTGTAGATACTGTATATATATATATATATATATATATATATATATATATATATATATATATATATAGAGAGAGAGAGAGAGAGAGAGAGAGAGCGAGAGAGAGAGAGAGAGGGGAGATTATGTTAAATGCTTTAACTTTGATAGTATTCTAACTATACACATACAGCAACCCCTCAAAGTTTCATAGTGCGTAATGATCATAACTTCCGAAATAGATGTTGTAATTCACCCAATTTTCGACACTCATATCTAGAACAGATATTTAAGAAATAATATAAATGAGCCATGAAAACTATTAAAATGCCTATATGTCCCTAGAAATGTTATATAGTTCGGAAGTGGGTGATCATTTTAGGTTGACTTCATAAACGAAACTGATTCCCTTTTGTTAAGTTTAAAATACTGTATTTAATAGTATTACTTTTATTAACCGCAAAGCTTCCGATCGAACGCCTTACTTCTCTCGCCCCCGATCTCCAAAAGCTATACAACGCCACGTCTGCATTTAACGACAACAGGCCGAAACGACATGTGAGTGCATATTCGCTGACCCCGCGACTCCGACATTCGGTCTTCTTTTTTTTCTGTTTCTTGCGTTATTCTTCTTTTTTTTCTTCTCATTCTACTCATAATTTGTTGTAAAACAATTTATTTTGCTCTTGGCCTTTTGGGTAAGATCAAAGTGTAGTATCTGTTCCGATGGATACTGCACCCCATACTGGAGTTGTCTTGGCCTTCGGGTCTTGATTTACGCCGGTCAATGGGTCTGTCCTGTGCAGTTCTGGGAGGTCCACCTTCCCAGGCTTTGCCTCCCCTCTTTGGGGAGGAGTAAGTTTATTGCTTACTGCCTGAGGCGCCTCTACCGGGGAACCAGGCAATTTTTAAACCCCACTTTCCAGACCCGACCTTGGGTCACATCTTACTTGTGGGAGTAAGATAAAAACTGGCCTTGTGCCTAACTCCTGGAGAGGAGTAAATCAATACTCATAATTTGTTCCTTCTTTTCTTCCGTTGTTTCTTTCTAGCTTAATTGTTCTACTTATGTCTCCTTCTTTGCTCCCCGATATTTTATTATTTCTACTCTATGCTCTTCTTTTCTTATCTTTCCTCTTTTTCTTCTTTTTTACTTCACATTCTTCTTTTCGTTTTTCTTTTACTTTTTTTACTCCTTTACTTATTCTTTTCTTTTCTGTTTTTGTCTTTTTATTTCTCTGTTCTTTATTTTTTTCTCATTCATCTGCTATGTCTCATTCTCATTGTTATTTGCTAATTATTTTGATTTTCGTTGTCTTCTTGGATTTCCCCTTTTTCATGTTTTTTTTCTATTTTTAAGTATACTTCGTTCTTTCTTCTTCCTTTACCCCTTCATGTGTTTTCGTATTTTCTTTTCATCTACTTCTTCTGCTTCCTCTACTTTAGAAATTTCGTTTCCCTTATCTCTTCACTTTCTTCTTACAGGATTCTTTCTACTTCTTTATCTTGCTAATCATCTTGTTCTCCTTATTTTTTCGTATTTTCTGTTCATCTACTTTTTCTGCATCTTTTACTTTTGAAATTTCGTCTCCCTTATCTCTTAATGTTCTTCTAGGATTCTTTCTACTTTTTTATCTTTTTCATTATCTTGTTTATCTTGTGTTTTATTCATCTCTTTCTGTTTCTTATTCTTTTATTTCAACTTGTATTTTCTTCTTCTTCTGATTTTACTTATGTGTTCTTCCTATTGAGCTTTTTTTCTTCTTTTCTTCCACTTTTTCCACTTTTTTATCCGGCTGCCCCGACTACAACTGGGGTCACCTTTATTCCTTCATTACAAAAGCGTTTAATTTATTCTCTTATGACTTTTGCATATTTCACAAGTTTCTCCATTCTTATACACATCCACTTCGTGGACAACAAGTATAGCGACATCAAACACTTTGCACGTGACACTCTCTTAATCAACGACAATGATACCAGGCCGCCTGTGCTCAATGTTCGTATCAGTTTGCATATTCCCGTAATAAGTTGACGACTGTGATGCAATAATATCGTTCCTTTCGAGATAAGACCACGTTACACAGAAGATGAAGCAATGGTAATGAATCCAAGAATAAGCAACAACAAAAATGCACACACAATGGTGCGCACAGCCTAATGAAAATATACGAGCACAACGTCATACTAATTGCTGCGTAACTATTTATCCATCGAGGGTAAAAAGAAATTGATACTGTTACGTAAACAGCATCAGTTTTGAAAGTGACTAATTACACATGGAAGTAGATCCCAATGTTGTTATATCTGAACAAGGAGCTGTCTGTCTGAAAGAGAAACAAAATAGGAGTATGTATGTTGTATGATAGCATCTTCAAATTCGATTATTTAATCTATGACCCCGCCAAACAGTACATCATTGAACAATTCTCATTGCAGCTGAACAACATCTAATCGTTATTCAAAAGTTACACACCCAATCTATTAGACTCCTTCTTTTTCTTCTTCTTCTTCTTCTTCTTCTTCTTCTTCTTCTTCTTCTTCTTCTTCTTCTCCATTATTCTTCATCTTTTTTGTCTTGTTCTTTTTGTTCCTGATCTTTTCTTCTTTTTCTTCTTCTTCCTTATTTTTCTTCTTCTTCCTTATTTTTCTTTTTCTTCTTTGTTTTCTTCTTAATTCTTTTTCTTCATTTGAAGTTGAAGTAGACAAAGAAGTACAAAAATGAAGAAGACCTTCATTTTTGTTCTTCTTTGTCTACTTCAACTTCTTCTGGTGTTTGTACTTCTCCTTCACCTTCTCTTTTTCTTCTTTGTCTTCTTCTTCATTCGTCTTTTTGTTTTTCTTCTTAGTTTATTATCCATTCTTCTTTTTCCAGTTCTCTTTTTTTGTTTTCTTCTTCTTCTCTTTCGTATTCTTGTTCCTCTTTTTTTCTTAGTTTTCTTATAATTGTCGGAACTTTGTTTGAATTCCACGACTGCTTTCCTCATCTATCTGCCTAATTTACTGTTAATAATAATATTTACTTTGAAATACATGTCTGTTAGGTTTAATAATGTTAAAAAATGCCCATTTTTTCCCGTATGACCAAAATCTTTAACCCTAGCGATTTTTCTGTAGGTTTTTGTGACCTTTTTCTGTGACATTTTTCTGTGACATTTTCAGTTACTTTTTTCTATGATTTTATGGTTTCCTATTTTATATTTCCCTTTCTGTATTTTTCTGGCTCGACTGCTTTCCTCATCTATCTGCCTAATTTACTGTTAATAATAATATTTCCCTTGAAATAAATGTCTGTTAGATTTAATAATGTTAAAAAATGCCCATTTTTTCCCGTATGACCAAAATCTTTAACCCTAGCGATTTTTCTGTAGGTTTTTGTGACCTTTTTTCTGTAACATTTTTCTGTGACATTGTCAGTTACTTTTTTCTATGATTTTATGGTTTCCTATTTTATATTTCCCTTTCTGTATTTTTCTGGCTCGACTGTGAAGGTGTTGCGCAGCCGTATTGATTATTCTTTATTTATTTATTTCTTTGATTGTGTCGTCCGTGCTACTAAGACTAAGACCCGTTATTCGAACAACTTTGTTGGAGTTAGAGAAGAAAAATAAGGATATGACTAATTTAGAAAATTAAGGTCTATTGAGAGAGAAATATTTCAGTGATCACAAGTACAATGTGGACTTCTTTATAAAGGAGAGAAACAATTATATTATCCTAAGTAACTATTACATAGATAGATAGATAGATAGATAGATAGATAGATAGATAGATAGATAGATAGATCGGAGTCCATCGCTGCCTACGATTCTCAATAGTTTTACGTTGTTAAGGCATTTTGTAAGCGACCATTCGCTTTGAACATCTAAAACGGTCTGGTTTTAAATCTAACCGTTCTTCGTGACGTACCATCCGTGTGATCTCATCTGCATATCACTTTGAGTATTGCTCTGCTGACACTAGTTCGTCAAATATCACTCCGATATCTGATCACTCCAGAATACACTCTAAGAGAGGTATTGCTTCACGCACGTGCAAGGTCAATGCAGCTGTACTGAATCAAATGTGCTAAAATCTACTACAAATTAGCAACACTATATCCAATAATTAACAACTACAGATAGATTTAAATACATTACGTTTAGCATTGATTCTTTGGCGATCTTATTTTTTAAAACATGAGTTAGTAATAACGTCCGTAGGAACATGAAATGCCTCAACGTATTATTATTACTATTTTTATTATTATAATACATATTATTATTATTTAGTTTAGTTTGATGCTAAGACTATATTTTAATTAGGATACTTCTGAAAATATGTGACATTCTACAATTATAACATTTGGTAAATGAGTTGCCCACATCGAACAGTCTATCAAAGACTATAAATAACACTTTTAATATAAAGTCAGTATTGTTATATATTTATGTTTTGTCCTGAGAAGATATTCACAATTACACAAAGTAAACACGAGTAACTGTTATAATGGAGACGAAAAGAAACATAAACGCGGAGTAAATGTTTTGCATGTATGACAACCGTTTTCCAGAAATAAAAAACCCGTGTTGTTCATGATGTCAGATTTTTATAGTTGGAACTAATTAGTATGTTAGAGCAATTACAATTCATTTATATTTGTAGTAACGAACTGACTTTAGAAAAGGCACATTAGAAGCAAACTGTAATTCTGGAGATGAGAGATAATGTTGCTGTTGAAAATTTGTCAGTGTTATTCCGGTGTGTTTTGAAGAGGAGTTGCTTCTAATGTTTCGGCCGTTATTTCGGGCGTTAAGGCTACAAGATTTTTTTTCTTGCAGTAACATTGTGCTCAATATAAATATGTAATAATTATAAAAATACTCTTCATCTCTGTGTAATTCTAAACAAGTTATATAGGGGGATGCAAGGGAATTGTCAGGAAAACGTGTTAACTTGCCCCTAGACCTTCCCCAATCATAACAATAAGAGCTAAATCAACAAAACTCAATTAAGCTGATAGTTTTTTTTTTACCGCGATTGTTTTTATTTTTTAGCAGTGAGAAAAAAATCCTAAGTATGCGAAGATTGAATATCAATAGCCGCACGATATTATCATGTTGACGTGTTCCTGTATTTCACAAAAATGATTGCTGAAATATATTTTTGAAATTGTCTGTAGGGTATGCAATATTACATGAACATACCAAAATATTTATCAACGTAGGACAAACAACGATATCCACATAATCGATATGTATTGCATCATGTGTGTATAATATCTACGTAAAATTCTTAATCATAAATGGTTTTAAGGGAAAATGTATTCATCGTATCAGCTTACAGTGTACACACAACCACACACAACATAAATATATAAATGTATATTAAGAAAACATTATTAAACAGAACACAATTGCTTTGCTTGATTATACCTTTTTTATTTTTTTCAATTTTTCGAATAATTGCATTACGTTGATAATTAATTAAGTGATTTTCGATCCCGGCTCGATGCACTTAATGATGTAGACACACTGAATATTTGTGATACAGCGAGACAGTATATCTGTGGATTGCTATATATATATATATATATATATATATATATATATATATATATATATATATATATATATATATATATATATATATATGTATATATATATATATATATATATATATACATATATTGAGCTATGAAAATACATTTATGGCAATTAAGCAACACAGAAGCTTCTGGGTTTCATCCCTGGGGGAATCTTCAGGCTAAAAGGCATTTTAGCCTGAAGATTCCCCCGATGATGAAATTCGGGAGCCTCTGTGTAGCTTAATTGCCATAAATATATGTTAATAGCTTACTACCTAGCTCTACTTACTTATCGAGCACTGTTGAAGTAAATACTGAAAATTGATACCTCCTTATAAAAATGTTATGTTGACACATGAAATAGTAATATATATATATATATATATATATATATATATATATATATATATATATATATATATATATGTGTGTGTGTGTGTGTGTGTGTGTGTGTGGGTGTGCATCGTAAAATGCACGATATGTCATGAAAATGAAATGCCGTTATAGACAAAATGTGGGCATTTCATTTTCATGACATTTCGTGCATTTACCTTATACTGGTCGACATGGAAAACACACACACACACACACACACATATATATATATATATATATATATATATATATATATATATATATATATATATATATATGTATGTGTGTATCGAGGCATCATTTCTTCTTTAGACACGTATTATTAAAAATAACCGACAACTCTTGTCTGGATATTTTTGTATTGATCCCTTCAATTTTCCGGATTAAAGTCTTAATCTCGGATGAGAATTGGCTGATGAAACTACCGTAATTTACATGTTATTCCAGAGTACTTTCTGACACATCTGGGTCCATCTTCAGTGGAATAATATCAATCAGGTAAAGACCTGGAGTGAGATTTATAATTAATTATGGCGGGAAAATTTAAATGTGAAACTATATTTATTTATAAGCATTTAAGTATATAAGTACTAGTCGAGCAACTGTCATGGGGATTACGATAGAGTAGAGAGAGACTACCAGTATGTTTTCTGGTAAAAATATCTGTAAGAAAGAGAGATAACCCTACTAGAGGCAGTACTCTCTCATGATAATTATTAAGGGGTAATACAATAACTATTCGTATATGTCGATTGTATAACTATAGAGGGTGTATTTATCATTTTCACCCACACATACACCCACACAGATATATATATATATGTGTGTGTGTGTGTGTGTATATATATAAAGAGAAGAAAGGAAAAAAGCAATAAAATGTGGTCTCCAAAAGACATTTGTTTATCTGTTTTCTAATTTCCTGGATTTATCAAGATACATGAAATACTATATATATATATATATATATATATATATATATATATATATATATATATATATATATATATATATATATATATATGTATATATATATATATATATATATGTATGTGTGTGTGTGTGTGTGTGTGTAACTGATCTTACCATAAGCGACTTCTCTAGGCTCACATAAGACAAGCTCTCCCCTTTCCCTAATTGTCTTATTACTCCAACGTCTACCATTTACCCCCACACTCTCTTCTGTCAACTCAATTTCTAATCGCCACCATCTATTTGCATTTCATATTTTTTAATAAGCGGCCTTTCATGCCTACCACAACTACCCCATTTCTATAAAAGATTTTTTACTTGTGATTTGTTTTTCCTCAGAAGATCATCCTGATTTAATTTTAAAATAAAGACGAAACGTTTATGAATACATATATTATATTTATTTTTATTTTTTATTCTTTTCAATTTCCATATGTATCTGTGTATGTGTGTAATGTCTATACCAGGCATACTAGGGAAAATAGAATATAAATTGCAAACCCATATAACTTCCAACATATTGATGATTTTACAAAAACTATTCTCAAATTCATTTAATCAATTTTTAAATGGATAATTTAACAAATAAAATTAAAAAAACTATTTTGTTTGGAGAGAGTAATTTAAAGAAAGTTACATGGAAGTTGGTACAGACTGATAGAAAGAAAACCACTGGTGAACGGTTGAATCTTTAGCTAATACTTTAAAATACCTTCGATCTGTGTGTGACTAGATCTTTACTAAAGGTAACGGTTTCTTTGAATCGTACAAGTATTTGTTGTGGCTGGAGAAGAATGCCTTTTCACCGCCGCGTGTGGGGCATAAATATAACAAAATTGGCAATAAAATTATATCGTATAAATTGCACAAAATTTACTACAGACTACATCGCCGACTGAAAATCCAATTTCAACAGATTCCTGTTACGAACCGTTGCTACATGAACTCAAAATGTATCCATTTCATCTAATTAGGTTCTTCAGACATCAACTGACTACCATTTCATTTCTATAACCCTTGTACTCAAGTGGCTTTAGGATTTCATAAGTGGTCATTCAGTAGTAATTTTTTAAATAAATAAATGATGAATGCAAACACATAACAAGATAAGGAAACATCTTTTATAATTACCGAAGATTTCTTCATTAGTATGTGTCAATAATTTACCGACATTTACGATTATCGGGTTCTCATATCAATATCTCTGCGCGAAGATAAATATGTCACCATAAGAACTTTATTTGGCTAGGATGTCTTTCCAGAAAGAAGACTTGTTTAGAGCCTCTTATTATGTTAATAATAGACTATAAACCAGTCTTCTGTCTGGAAAGAATCCTAGCCAAATAAAGTACTTATTGATTATTATTTTTAATGTATGCCTACTTACGGTTTTCATATAAATAAATACTTTCAGAAATACATATTCTCTGTCTTTGCGTATGTTATTTACGTAATCATAGTAGTCTTTCATGGTTTACTAAACGCTAACATAAATCAGACATCTTAAAAAAATAGGGGAGTTAATTGTTAATTATTTAAAAAAAAAACATTTTTCTCTTTTGACTTCTAAACATCATTTCATTATACTTTGGCGAAAGTTTACTGACATTTACAATTACCGATTTCTCATATCTAAATCTCTTCGCGAAGATATCAATATCATGATACTGAAAAGAATTGCATCTGCGCACAGTATAAATTCCCTCGCTTTAGATGAAGGTTTGATTTGGTGACGCTCTACAGGGTTTTAATTTCATGCATGGGAGTGTGTAAAAAATAAGTTGCGCTGCCTGGATATCTGACTAGATCTGAAATACTCCCAAGTTTCCTTTCATGTTTCTCTGCATTCAATACATCTGAAACTATATATCGTTTCAACATTGCAAACGCAGACATCTGACATACGATGTTCATTCGAAAGTTGTAAGCCAGATACGAAAAGATATGGGGGAACAAGACAGTTTAATGAGATGTCTCAATATAGACAATGTTGCACTTTGTCAATCGATGCTAAAATATTACAATCTACTCAGTGGGCTTTAAATTGTAGCAAAGTTAGAAATAAAAGTAGAAAAAAGAGATACGTGTAGAGGAAGATGAATCGTGGAAGGAAGTCTGAAATGATACGTAAGACAGAAGAGAGGTAATCATTACTCTTTGACAGATAAGCTGATTGTGTTTAGTCGCAATT
>OY744528.1:32113527-32126027 GCA_963556195.1 Sepiola atlantica
TATCGTCACATAACGGAGAAATTAAGTGATATTTACACTGAATGCGGCGAGTGTTGACATCTAAACATTCGATAGCACTCAACAACAGGATCTGAGTATTGCACATGAGCTTATAAGTGAATGTTTATTTTTAATCTTTCCGACACTGCCTTACTTTTAATTTTACTTGAAAGAGGGTTATAATAATATTAAATTATTTTAAAACATTTGTACCTACGTACGACGTCTTTTCGAGATTATGGCCAAGAGAACCACAATATCAGACGGTCATAGGGCGCGAAACTCGTTCACAGATACATCTTGAATCTGTAGGCGTTCACCTAGTACCATATGGTCACGAGGGATTGTCACATAATAACGAAGAAATTAAGTGATGTTTACACTGATAGTGCAATCAGCAGACATATATATATATATATATATATATATATATATATATATATATATATATATATGCTTGCGACCGTCCGAGATTATCATCCCTGCATAGACGATAGCGAAAGCTCGAAACGCTAGCGTATGTAGGTAAACATAATTAAATATTATTAATTTAAAATTAATAGTGTTTTAAACCCTTTTAATAAGATTAAAGTTAAGCTCTGTTCAGGGAAGTTTACAATAGACTGACACGTAGCTATAAAGCATATTCTGACAACGTTCGTAGAATCTCCAGTCAGTAGGTTTTGATATGCCGCCGTTCGCATAAATATAACTTGCTTACGGAGTCTAGGTTTATTCTGTGGCAGGGGTTCGAACTGTGCAACAGCTCGAAACGCTAGCGTATGTAGATAAACATAACTTGATCTTATCTATTTAAAATTAATATTGATATATATACATATATATATATATATATATATATATATATATATATGTATATATTTATGTATTTCGACTAACCCTCCCTCCGTCTGCCTTACCTTCCGCCTCTCCAACCCACCTCCCAATTTGACATTGTTTTTAACTTAAAAACTTCTTCTCAGAACTGCCTCAATATTTCACTGCTAATGTCATTCGTTTATGATTCTAATTCGGGCCAGGAAGTATTGTTTAAAATAGCCCGTTTTCTTCATTTTAATTCCGTTTAAGTGCGCTTCATCTACGATTTGAACTCAATATATCACTATTGGATTTACTTAATTTTTGAGCAATTTCCGTTGCAGCCTTCACGAAACTTTTCTTCTCCATCTTAATCTCCTTCCATTGGACACCTTACCAATAGGAAATTACGATCTGGACAAACCCCATATTTTTTTACACGAACTTTTTTCACCCTCCATTTTCTTAATAATATATTTTTTCAAATATGGAATTTTGGCTTTCATACTGCCAACTTATCTATCTGTATAATTCCTCTGATGATAAGATCTCGATCTTTGAAAAGCCTTGGCTTAAGGAAAGAATAATAAACATAATTTTATTACAGAACATACTTTGCACTGAACAATCGAAGTTTAGAATAAATCTGGACATTCGTACATGTTTATCATTCTTCGTTCATCTACCTTTATATATATATATATATATATATATATATATATATATATATATATATATATATATATATATATATATATATAAAGTGGTGTACTAAAAGCGAACTTTTAGGAAAAGTAAAACCTATTGTGAAGAGAATACAGCTCAATATCCAGGATAGAGCTGGTAGAATGAAGAAGAATGGAAAGGAATTAGAGAAGCAAAAGCCAACTTATCTATCCCAGCGACTTCCTCTGATGATAAGATTTTGATCTTTGAAAAGCCTGGCTTAAGGAAAATTTAACTTGAATAAATTGCCTTTTTTGCGGAATATAGCTTGCTCTGAGCAATTGAATTGAATTATGATTTGGCTTTTGCTTCTCTAATTCCTTTCCATTCTTCTTCATATATATATATATATATATATATATATATATATGTATATATATATATTTATATATATATATATATATATATATAGATATATATATATATATATGTATATATATGCATGCTGATCACACTATCAATGGTCGCAGTACACCATAGTCACAGAAACCGTGTTACCACGACTGGTTGACGGCTGATGATTGAAAGATTAAGTTAAACTAAATAACATGTATTTAAATACATTTTGCTACACGGGTGTTTCCAAATAATAATTATCATATAAAGAAAGCTTACCTCACGATTCTTTTTTGATAAAACCTAAGTATTACATATATGTGTGCATTTATTTTTATATTACATCAACGTATTTTAATTTTAATATTTCATTAATTGAGCATGGTTTTAAACTTCATTCTATTCATTCGTTTAATGTATTCAATAAGTTATTCAAACATATATCTGAATATAACTAAAATAACTTAATAGACACCACACAAAATAATTCATGCGTATTTAAGATTCAGTTTCCTACCTCGACGACAAGCACTCTTAACCGTACAAAGCAGCAGTAAAAGTTTCAAAGATAAATCGTTTACACTAATTGACATGTTTTGTTTCAGTATAAATATATCTATCGTATAATCTACATTTAAATATGCGATACAAATCCTCAGTAATCAGAGAAGCCATACTATAGGTATAATTAAAAGTGGACTTAATCAGCATAACATTCCCGCAAACTTCGGGATTCAACTTTTCACTGTTTACCGAGTTATTGTTCAATTCAACAGAGAGGAAAATTAATCAGTATTATTTCGCTCTATATATTCTTCTTCCTTGCATATAGTCCCGCATCATATCGAAGAGTTCGCAGATGCCATTTTTTCTTTCAATTACCGTCAGTCCTTTGCTTAGTCGTGGTGCATACTGGCGAACCGCTAATTTATATATATATATATATATATATATATATATATATATATATATATATATATATACGTAATGAAACGATTTATAGTTCTATACAATTTAATTATTTCAAGTAAGATGCACAGGTACGTTTGTGTTTCATTCCTGGTGGAAATCATAAGGCAAATTGCATGGATTCGCATTACATAATCGTTTAAAAAGTTAAGCTCCGCCCACACAAATTTACAACCAATCAGTGTCCCTGATTGTATCACCGTCTCACTACCAATTCGTTTTCTTCAACAGATAAACGTTCATCCTCTTGTTTAAAAACAGATATTGGAGGTTTCCACTATTAAGTTGGTTAAACAAATAAAAAGTTCACTGCCAACTAACACTTTGCCGATCCTAGGAGAATTATATAAAAAGCGATGAATAATAACAGTGTTCATGTGTTGTATTTCTAGGATTTAAAAGAAACAATACATAATAAATATTGTGAACTATATAACCTGCACCACCATACACGTGCGAAACAAACAAAGATGGTGGAAGCGAAAAAGACGCGGTAAAAATGAAACAATATCGACAATCTATTTTTCTACTTGAATCCATTATTATTTTTATCAGTGTAATCGCATTTCTGCGTTATATACCACAGTAAAACTTGTAATGCACGTGTTATTTGCATGCTCATTCTTTCTGAATAATTCCCACCGAAATAAAGCAAACCGCAAGTTCACTCGCAAAGACAGGCTCATTGTACAAATAAAATAAACGGATAAAGAAAAAAAATATATACCAAAATAAGATTAGAGTTTACCTTTCTCACGTCAATTGTGGCATTTTAAGGGCTAAAATACTGGCTTCATACTGAATCGATCGATAGTTTGCCGGCGTTATGTCCATGGCATTTTAGTATTTAACATCAGGAGTTATAAATATGTCAAGACGACTCTTAATACCCGTCCTCTCTCTCTCTCTCTCTCTCTCTTTCTTTCTCTTTATAATTTTTGTTGTTCTATTTTTCATCCCCAGGAGCGCAAAGTAAGACACGGGGTCGGTTTTTAATACGAGGAAATGAACTCCCCAGAAATTGGAGCAGGATTAAAACAAAATAAAACCTCTAGAATCTCGCAATAAATCCCCCACTAATGAGGCCCCTACTGTTAACGGCAATACATACGTGTCCCTTGAAAAAGGGAAGATGACTATTTGTGAGTGAACATATTATACTCAGATCCTACTTAATTTGTCTTTCGATTTATATATATATATATATATATATATATATATATATATATATATATATATATATATATATATATATATATATATTTATGAAACATTGTTAAAAATAATAGAATTTGTCTGTATGATTATACCTTTTTATTTTCAATTTTTCTGATGGTCTTTTTTGTGTTTAATTAAAAAAAATTGTTTTCGGAATATATATGTGTGTATATATTTTTTAACATTGTTCACCCCAAACAAGACAGACCGCCACTGTATACGTAAGGGGCTACTGAGAAAAAATAAAAGGGGTGAAGGTTGGGGGTGGTAAACCTAAATTGGGATCTGCGCAGCAAGATGTCTGTTTACATTAGTTTTAAATTTCTGCATGTCTGTACTGTCGGAGAAACAGGGGGCAGAGAGGTGGTTCCAGAGGCAAGCAGCACGAGGAAAGAAGTTATTTGAGTAGAAGGCTCTCCGACATCTGGGGACCTCCACAGTGAATGAATGAGATTTAGTTGATTGTCGAGTTAGTCTAGTGAATTTACGTCGAGGGGATATATATATATATACATATATCCCGCCGCCTCACCATACATATTGTATACTCGAGGTCTATTTACCAACATCCACAACTATATAACTGCACGCCCCTTGATAGTTAAGTCAAATTCTAGTTAATAACACTAAAATTATACATTCCGAAACCAATTTAAAAAAATGCTCGAAGTTATCTACATAAAAACACAACAACCTAAAATTAACAACATCACATATGAAACCAGTGGTAACATTTTAAAATGCTTAACGTGATGCGATTTTGTTCTGCAGTGCCATCAAGCCTTGCTGAATTTAAAATCACCAACGACTTCCTCGAACAATGCGGAAAAGGTTATATATATATATATATATATATATATAGACAGAATCTTTTCTTGAAGGCAAGCATAGTTAAATATAACAGACAATATATGTCTGGATATCCTTTCGTGGATCCTTTCCATTGTCCGAATCAGAATCAGGGTTTCGGGGGAAGGAATTGGCCGATTAATCTGCCATAGTTTACATTTGTATCCCAAGTACTTTCTGACCCGTCCGGGGTCATCTTCAGGGGAATGAGGATAATCAGGTAATAACGATGTGCCCGTATCATAGATGGTATTGGCGGGAATTATATAATAATTACTCCCCGAAACTAAGCTGTATGTTATAGTATATATATGTATATATATATATATATATATATATATATATATATATATGTGTGTGTGTGTGTGTGTGTGTGTGTGTGTGTGTATTTCGAATAAAATAGATTCGACGAATGGTCCCAAAATATATTCTGGAAGACCATTGATGAATATTAGGAAGAGGTGTTGGCCTTGCGCACGGTTGTACTTATTCTATGTGATTCAACCTTCTGCCTATAAACCACTACATTTGTAGATTTATCAATGATTTTTTAGGAAGCATTTCAAGATATGCGATTGTTAGCCATAGTTAGCCAGCTTGTGAAGTAAACCTTTTAGTCAAACACGATCAAAGTTCTATATGTGTCAAGAGATTTTGCTCGAGAAACGTTACCCCCGTCGGTAGATTCCCTGATGATGTGCGATATTACAGTCAGCGCGTCAGTTGCTTATTTGTGACTCTTAAGATTGAAATATAATTTTCATCATTCAATGCGCATATTTTATGAGCGCATCTTAAAAATACCCGATGGTGTTTGTGTATCGATCTATAGAGGGTATAGGTAAAATCGATGGCACAACTTCGGGAGTATGTTCTATATGTTTAAATAATGAAACAAGAACACCAGTCAGTAGCGAGACAACACACTTCCATCTGACAACGTAAGGATGGGCCAAACTTTTATATAAGGCTTACTTACATATTGTATTAAGTATTCCCGAAGTTATACCATGGAAATCTTGAGAAATATTAAACTATACATAAACAAATACAGTAATAAACCAACAAATAAACCAGACTGAAAACATAACCTCTTAAACATAGATCTCGAAACACTTAATTTCCTAGTTATATTTAAACATCTAACACGTACAATGTATGTGATAGCGCGCTTTTATCTCAACACATGGGTTAGATAAACACAATAACTGTGACAGGATAACATATCAAATAAACCTGCCACTGGTTTCGCCATATATACCCACAGAACCATACACATTACACAAACCAAAATATAAAGTCTGTGGGTCTCAGAACAAAGATCCGAGCGTCATAGACGGCAGAGCCCTTTTTTATAGGAAACATCGAGGTATTCGGTCGTCATCGAGCAGATGTTTACCATTTTTATTTTGAAGTAACGAGGGTGATCTTATTTCTTGTCACAAGTCGCACCGATCAAGTACGTACATCTCAATAATAATTAATTACCACTTAAGGCGATACCACTGTACAAATTACTCCCCATGTATTTGTATTCTCAGAAGTATAAACTTTCGATTTTCTCGTACTTCTACCCATATCTCTGTTTTGTGTACCCTTCGTGTTATTGATTATGAAAGTTTGAGCACATTTCGATAGAAACTTCACTTTTAAACATTTGTACTTTCTGGGTCCATTACTTCAGTTGTGTAATCTCTATTTTCACATACTTTTTACGAGCAATATTTTCGGAGTGTCTGCACTTTTACACCTGTAAAAGGTTCCCAATGTCTCATTTTCATGAACCTGCCCCGTATCCCAGCTACAATAAAGGGGGGGGGGCTGCGTGTCTGTAACAAAACATACGTTACAGTTCTGAAATATATGACTATACATTCTCACATTTAAAAAAGTAATTTTCTTAAACAATTTAATACAAGCAAATATATGCACGATGGGGGCGCATATTTCTTCATCTCTTGCCACATTTTACTAGATATGTATACATCTGTCTCTATCAATCTATTTATCAATCTATATATTCATAGTTCCATATAGACGGGTCAATATACTGCAATGATACTCCTGCCTGAAAAATTCCAACATCTTGTTGTTTTTGTGGTTTTATGTTAGGCTGGTTCTAGTCTGCAGCATACTAAAAGTTGAACAAGATCGGAGTATGGAAGTCTCAAATTTCGAATCTGACTTGTTTTGGTTTACGAGTCAGTTTCCATTTACATCAATAACTCTAGGATGTTTACTTGTTTTCAGGGTCAATCTTTCACATAAAAAAGTTTACCAGTGATGCCAAATAACTTTTATACTATATCTAGGGGTACACGATGCTAAGCCCATCATTACATCCACATTGATACCTGTAGCCCTAAACCCCCTAATGCACTCACTCAGGTTCACAAAAACAAACATTTATCGTTTCATGTAACTATCCATATATATATATATATATATATATATATATATATATATATAACAGCCTCCCTCAACGTAGAAAATCTATTCACAAACGTAACAATACTCTACTACCAAATTTATAAGCATAACACCATACAACCCCAGCAATAAAACCCCAAAACCTCGAAAAACTTCTCCAAAAGTGCACTACACAAGTCCCATTCACTGACTTCTTCGGCAAAATATGCATCCAAATTGACGGCGATTCGAAGGGATTATCGCTGCGTCCCACGTCCGCCGAAAACTACATGTTACACATGGAAAAGAATATCTTCCCTAACTTAATAAACACACCTCCTATATACACCAGATACGTTGACGACACCCTCATTGCCACCGAATCCCTAGATAATATAAGCAAACTCAAACATACCCTACACACACAAAATCCCCTTCCTCGACGTAATTATCGACTCTAACAACCCCGCCCAATACACACCATCCACATATAAAAAAACACGAACAATAACCCAAATGTGTTCCATTACCATAGTAAATGCCCCCAAAATATAAAACTGCCTTAATAAAAACCTCGTCCACAGCGCACCCACGATATCTTCATCACAACAAATATTCTACAAAGAACTTACCAACATCAAACACATCTAGTAAAAAACAATTTCCCCAAAAGAATTGTTGAATATCAAATGCAACTATATTTAAACTCCCTACACCAAAAGAATTAGACAAAAAGACAATTAAAATGACACTCTTTCCTTGTACTATGAAAACCAAATTCATTCTAACTGGAAACTCGAAGAAAAAGCTAAATCTAACAAAATGAACTGACACACAAAAACCAACGACCAACATCAAAAAATAAAAGTAATGATTTACTACATAAAATGTAAAACTTCTCCCTTAATAATAAAAAAATAATCACACTACTACCCCCTACACCAAACAAACGTACTGTATTTGTTCCAATGCCTATTTAAGGAATATTTCCCGAAGACCCAAACAGAGAACACAGTACTTATATTGGTTATACAACAACAACCCACTCCCAACGTCTAACGCATTATTTAAACGATACCAGCGACACATTACCACACACAAAAAAACATAAAATCAACCGAACTAAGACAAATAGTAACAACTAATACTACGATCATACATCGACACAACTGCACTAACCGACTAAAAATCTTTAAAACCCTACACCTTTATGTGTAGGCTTTTTAAAATTACAACCCACAATTAATAAAATAGAATTTACCACCGGCACTAACCCCCTATCTGTCTTTAACAATTAATATATAATAATAATAATAATAATAATAATAATAATAATAATAATAATAATAATAATAATAATAATAATAATAATAGTAATAAAATAATAATAATAATAATTAATATATATATATATATATATTAACGATTAATAAATATATATATATATATATATATATATATATATATATATATATATATATATATATATAAGGTGTGGGTTAGACGTTCAATTTCAAAGTATTGCAGGGTTAGTTAATAAAAATTGAAATATAAGCCATTGGCAACAAGATTAATTTATTATTATTTTCTTTTTTTTACATTAATCCTATTAATTTCGGATCAAAATTCCATCATCAGGGGTGACCAGTATTGAGTCATTTTTTTTCATCAAAAAACGAAAATAAACACACTTATTTCATTGTTACTTGATATACGTCTTTGGTGCGATGTCTCCGTTGTTTTTGTTATAGGCGGTTATGATTCAAATTCCGGTGTAGAACGAAGCGTTGGCTCGCTAGTCTTGATAAGATGTGGGTTGGACGTTCAATTTCAAAGTATTGCAGGGTTAGTTAGTTTTCAATTTATATATATATATATATATATATATATATATATATATATATATATATATATATATATTCTTTGTAGAATGGTAGGAAAAATCCCAGCAGAGTGCTCGATTAATTAAGAATCAAAGTTAAAAATTAAGAGCATAATATTTATTTATTCTGGTACAGAAAAATTAGTACAACATTCGTACCGTCGGTTTTAAATCTCAACGGTCTTATGACACTAAATTCAAATTTAAACAAACACACACAACACACTGAGCAAATAACGCGTCCCAACAAGAGTGTCATGTGACCTCACATTTCCAAAACAGATGACAACAGAAGCTGAAGAGAGCCGGATGGGTAAGACCTTCCGTGCTTGAAACCGACGGTACGAATGTTGTACTAATTTTTCTGTACCAGAATAAATAAATATATATATATATATATATATATATATATGTGTGTATATATATGTATACATATGTAA
Organism: Sepiola atlantica; assembly: GCA_963556195.1. Classification (NCBI taxonomy): domain Eukaryota; kingdom Metazoa; phylum Mollusca; class Cephalopoda; order Sepiida; family Sepiolidae; genus Sepiola; species Sepiola atlantica. The sequence continues at coordinate 32,123,176 of OY744528.1, forward strand.
ATAAATAGATATGTAATCAATAATAACACTATTAATAACGGCTCTTAGAAACGATAAAACACACCCTCCTGAAAACAGTCGAGAGAGCGACACAACGCTAGGTGCCATACTCCACCAGTTAACACCTGAGAACTGCAGAATTGCTCGCCGTGTCGAGATTGATACGAAATTTTGTGAAAAGAGATAGCTCCGTGATCTTCAATGAAGCTTGCAGAAACAATGACTTACTGCTACACTATATATACAGATTAAGATAAAAATCAATAACGAAACGAAAGTTAAGATTCAAAATGATAAAAAGTATCAATTTATAACAGGATGAAAATAAACCAGACAACATACAACATAAGATTAAAATGCATGTGTTCATGTACAGATAATGTACACCGATATATATATATATGTATATATATATATATATATATATATATATATATATATATATATATATATATATATATATATATATATATATATATATTTATATATATATAGATGGATAAATATAAACATACACCTCTATACATATATATATATGTATATATATATATATATATATATGTATATATATATATATATATATATATATATATATACATATATGTATATATACGTATACATATACACATATATACCCACATAACTTCGTCTTGATCCGTACTTTTATATACATAAATATATATACAAAAATATATATACAAAAATATATATACAAAAATATATATACAGTGGTGCATACTTCTTAATACATAGTTGTATATAAATATCGAGTCTTGTTAATTCACGCGGATACACACATAAAACCGGTATACAGACATGCCAAAGTATATATATATATATATATATATATATATATATGTTTGTGTGTGTGTGTGTGTGTATACAGACATGCATACATATATATATATATATATATATATACATATATATATATATATACATGCATATACAAATATATATAAGCATATATACGCATAATCACCTGCAGGACCATCCTACTAGAAACCAACACATACACACTCGCATTCAATGAACTTGTAAGGGTACATACACACAAACCAATCAAAGCTTATACGGTACATTTAACCATATATAAGTAAACAAATATATGTAAAACTATATAAATACATGTGTTACATAGTCCTTTCTTTTCTCTTATTTTGAATTGTGAGTTGTGCGTCCTTTTTTCTTTTTTGTCTCAATATCTAAAATGCGTGCGCATTTCTCTTCGTCATGTAGTGTTACGTGTTTCGTTCGTATCGTCTGGTTCCTCGACGCTGCTATCTTATCGTCGTCACTTCTTTTCGTCGCCATTTTGTTTCTTCGTCTAGTGAGTAGAACCCGCGTTCGTCGTTGCTCTGTGTATAGGTTCTTCATTACATTATAGAAAAAAAACAATTAAAAGATATAATATAGATATTCAGAATGGAGATTCATGCACAGAACCATATGTTTAATGATAAGTACAATTTGCACATAATTATAACGAAAATATACGGTTACTTTCCTAACTTAACTATAGGTACATAGGCAGGTAGATAGATTGAATGAGTGGCAGTAAGACATATAGAGTTAATGGTCTCGTATGGACTTATCGTTTTGTCGTTTTTAGGAACGCATTTTTTTAGTAACAGTGTGTACGAGATTCTAAAACAGTTCGATTTGAAATCTAATCGTTTTGTCGTGCTTTGTTCTCACGTGACATCATATCCGTAGATGATCTAATTCGCACATTTTGTGGAGTATGGCACTTCTGACGTTACCTCGTTAAATCTGACCCCAGCCTCAGCTCTGTCTACAATACACTCTGAGAACATTGTTTATTTCACATGTGTCATTTTATACATGTACAGACATGCGCTTATATGTACCAATTCTAAACAAGCACACACACACACACACACACACACATATATATATATATATATTCATATTATAAGTGGTACTAAAGTTTTGAAAGCGTCGTTAGAAGATATATTTGAATTTGTTTTAGAAACCAGTTAACAGATGCGTGAATTTATATCAATAAATCAAAATTTATTTAATCGTTTTTTTATCTATATAATACTAAAACTCTATTGTTCTTGTATGTTTGCAATCAGCTTTCAGCTTTCCGGTTTTCAACATCCGGTTGCGCATGCGTAAATAGCATCGTCTTCAATCTGTTATTCCAATTCCGTTATTCTCTATTATGATTAACGAACGCATGAAATTTTTCATTCTGGAAATTTTTAAACAATTTCATTTAATTTCATCAAATAGTTTATTTGTTTTCTTCACGGCTAAAAACATTCAACGGGAGGACTTCGTAAAGTCTGTCGCAGTTTCAAAAAAACTCCTCCTTTTAAAAAACAAATACAAACAAACAAAAAAACAACACTCATTATTAATATCAGCCATACTAGCGGTCGGTGAACGCAACCACCTCCCACTTTCCCTCTCATAGATTTCACCACTCCTACTCCCTCTGTTTTCGTTACGTACGCGAGAAAGCCTGCTGTACTCCCTTCCTTTCTCAAATCGCCCTAACCAACCACTTATAATTCAGTAACTGTAATTAAAAAAAAACAATTATAATAAACAGAACGACTCATAGAAATCTATCTATATTCTTTTTTCATTTTAATATACTTTCATAGAAATGCTTCTGTTATGTAAAAAAAACTATTTTCTTTATGCCACAAGTGTCACGCTCATACATGAATTCCATAGCTAATATAACAAACTGACCCAACGGGTCACGGGTGGTCTAGTATTTTATAAATCCGAAATTTCGGTTTAACAAACCATAATCATAGTAGACAGACATTGTATTTTTTATTATTTATTTCATGGTGAAAATCTAACGGCGT
>OY744528.1:32128527-32133527 GCA_963556195.1 Sepiola atlantica
TTTATATATATATACATATATAATACATATATATATAACATGATATAATCGTATTTAATTCTGTGATGTTATACACTGATGAAGCCTTTTTGTATATGTTTAAGAAATTGCGTATACTATGTATATTTACAAATATATGCAAGCATATGAATACAATACTTTTTGAATGAACTAGGAGTCGTTCGTGTTAAATTAATAGTTTTATTCGTATTATACACTTTTGAGTTACTATATACACATTTTTGCGAACTAAACGAAATAGCGATAAAAGATAAACACACATATTATATCAATTCATAAATATAAGTTAGGTATATATATATATATATATATGTATATATATATATATATATATATATATATACATATATATATATATATATATATATATATATATATATATATATATATATATATACATATATATAAAGTATAAAGGTATACTCAAAAAAGAATAAAAGGGAAATACCAGCAGAGTGCTCAATTAAATTAAATTAAGAGCGTAATATTTTTATTTTTAAATACAGATTTTAATCAGACATGGACCAGTGGTTTCTGACAAGAAAAGGGTTTTAAATTCCATATTCCGTCTTTTTCAGCATAGTCTGAAATAGTAAATTATGGAATTTCTTCAAAAAACATTTATAACCGTTATAAAACGCTATGGACAAAGAATTTGAAATGAGGGGCCGGCCAGACGCTAGGTCAGAAAAATAACCGTTAAGTAAGAGATTCTATATTTAGAAGTAAAGAACCAGAGAGAAAGAAAAGAAGAAAGAAAGAAAGAAAAGAGAGAAAGAAAGAAAGAAGGAAAGAAAGAAGGAAAGAAAGAAGGGAAAATAAATTAAAATGAAATTAAATTTATAATAATAAAAAAAAATTTATTTTAATTTGTTTTCCCTTCTTTCTTTTCTTCTTTCTTTCCTTCTTTCTTGTCAGAAACCACTGGTCCATGTCTGATTAAAATCTGTATTTAAAAATAAAAATATATATATATATATATATAAATAGAGATTGTAGTTTGCTTGAAGCATTGCTGGTAAAAATAAGTGCGGATTAGTCGTCCGAGGCTATAGCAATGCGATGTAGTTGACGTAAGATGGAACAGTGAGAAGAAATAAACGAAGAGAGAAAGTGAAACTCAAAAATCTCATTTCTAAATATATTTTTTCCATAAGTTATCTCCCTTTGATGACGCATATTACAATAATAACAGCCCACACGTAAATTTAAATTTGAATTGAATAAAGAAAAAAAAAATTAATTAATGAATCATATAAAATAAAATATAATAAAATTATAATAATTAGTATATTAATAAGCAAATGTTTATAATATTTTAACTTTAGCTGATTTTGACATTCTCTGCGTTCCTACTATTTCCAATTGTCTGCTGCCGTATTTCTATGTTTTGACACCGGTTTTTCCCGTTTTTTTCGACCCACTCGGTCTTTTATTGTTGTCTTCTGAAAATGAAAGTTTTTCTTTCGAAAATTTAAGATTACCCTTTGCCGAACTGTTACTTACCAGACAGTATTTACTATTTTGGTATTTAATCAGTTTTTCGTGAAATTATTAATAAATCGTTTTGAGTTTCACTTTCTCTCTTCGTTTATTTCTTTTCACTGTTCCATCTTACGGCAACTACATCGCATTGCTATAGCCTCGGACGACTAATCTGCACTCATATATATATATATATATATATATATATATATATATATACTATAATTATTTTTATTCATTCATACGTGTACAAAAACCGCTACACTAGAATGTCGATGTTATCGATCAATAGTTATAAAAAATTAAGTATGGAAAAATATTGCTCCACATTTAATTTCGATTCATATTAAGTAAGGCATTTTAAAAGATACGCGCGTGCTCGAGCATCAATAATATGTAAAACCCTTTCTATTAGACTAATCATCATGATTCATGGAATACATATTCTCGGCAAGAGGATGAGTTACGTGGACACATAACTTTTCTTTGTAAACTTTTTCATTTAGTAAGATGCGATCAAAATCGTACCAGATCCCCAAAATAAAGAAAAATATTAAGATTTAAATTTAATGCTATGTCCTAATACGGGTATTCTGCTATAATTTACTATTTTATGTATATACACTTGCTTGTGTGGTTAAAATAATATATATATATATATATATATATATATATATATATATATATATATATATATATATATGTGTGTGTGTGTTTCAATATTTTGTTAAACAGTACTCAATACGTGAGTCATTGGTCAACAACTAATTTGTTGTATGCGTTTTATCAGTTGCTTTAGGACGCATCTGACGCGCTGAATCCCCAAATCACATTAGTTGTGCTCAATCAAGTCAAGTATTTGAGCTATGGTCACATGTCTTTTTTACGTTTTTGTTCACAAGTACGCATGTGTGGGGCAGGTTAGGTTTAGGGTTAGTTATGTCTAATTTGTAACTATTTTTTGTTTTTCAGATTAATGAGATGACTTCGGCAAGAATATCTTGCAGTAATAAGCTCGACGTTTGCTTCTACATATGTGGAGAATACACTATTGCTTCTAATAGGTAGCCACTCACAAGTTTTATAAGGCGTGCTTACCATGCTTATTTTGCTATTTAATTTAGTGACCAGGATAAAGCTTTGGCCTCACGCATAGTGTGTAAAGCATGCACTGAGACTCTGCGTGGGTTGATCAATGGTAAGACGAGTCTGAACTTTGGAATTCCCATAGTTTGCAGGGAGCTTACATTAGTGACGAAGATGCCTCCAGTGTAGAAAGACATCAAGATGAAGAAGAAGTAGTTCTTAATGATGATGCTCCATTTCAATTTTCGTAAAAAGAGTTGAATAATCTATTTCGCGACATCAGCTTGTCAAAGAACTCTGCAGAACTGTTGGCATTCAGATTGAAAGAAAAGGCAACTTCTCTCTGACAGTGCTTGCATCAGATTCTCTTGCAACAGGCATCAAGAGTACCTCCGTTTTTTCTCTGAAGAGAAGGATTTGGCGTAGTGTGCTAGTATTACGCAGCTTCCGCACAAGCTTGAAGTGACACAGTACGAACCCAACGTTCATTGAGAGCAGCAAGCGATCACTGAAATGCATTCTTCTACACGACGACAACTAGTTTTCCACTGTCACTCACTCGAATAAACTGAAAGAAATGTATGAAGCGGTAAAGTATGTGCTGGAGAATTTATTTATGATCAGCATAAGTAGTTTATTTGTCTTGACCTGAAGATGGTACACTGTTTTGTTGGAACAACACTCTGGCTTCACCAAGTACCCATATTGTCTGTGCATATGGGATAGTATTATGCTATGCTCAGCATTACACGAAGAATGACTGGCCTGTGCGGAGGAATTGGGGCCTTGAAATAAAAGGAACGTCATCAACAACCCGCTGGTGGATAAAGACAGAATAATCTTCCTACCGCTGCACATCGAGCTTGGCTTAATCAAGCAGTTCACTAAGGCTTTGGACAAGGATGGTGACTGCTTCAGTTACTTGTGTCAGGTTTTTTCCATATTGACCATGAAGAAGTTGAAAGCTGGCATCTTTGACGGTCCTCAGATCCGTTAGCTCATCAGATATCCAGAGTTCGAAAACTCAATGAACGAAGTTGAACTGGAAGCGGTGAAAGCATTTGTTCTTGCAGTGAAGAACTTTCTTGGCAACAATAAGGTCAGAAACTATGCAGAACTTGTCAACTACATGCTAACCGCTTTCAGAAACCTGGGTTACAACATGCGCGTCATTATGCACTACCTATTTTCACATATGGACTGGTTTCCTGAGAACCTGGGTTCAATGAGGGCTGAGAAGAAGGAGAGATTCTATCAGGACATGAAAGAGATGGACACTAGGTATGGGAGGTCAACATGACATTGGTATTGTACCGACATATTTTTAAAGAACAAAAGAAACAATGTTTTTGCTCACCCATGACTAAAATACCGGACTAATTTGCAGGTATAAACACACACTTGGTGAAAATTATTAAAATTAAAATAAAATAAAAATATCGTAGGATAATTAATATAACGCGTGAAAAGGCATCTTCTGGGAGGGTAGACATAAACAAAGACTGAAGCGAGTCTCAGATAAAAGTGCTTTATAGGGCCCATTTGTTAGGATTTCAAACTAACGGTTCCGATGTTGTTCTGATCTTCTGTAATACAAACATTAATGTATACATATATATATATATATATATATATATATATATATATATATATATATGTGTGTGTGTGTGTGTGTATGTGTGGTTGTTGTTGAATATATGTATATATATATATATATATATATATATGTGTGTGTGTGTGTATGTGTGGTTGTGGTATATATATATATATGTGCGTGTGTATGTGTGGTTGTTGTTGAATATATGTATATATATATATATATATATATATATATATGTGTGTGTGTATGTGTGGTTGTGGTATATATATATATATGTGTGTGTATGTGTGGTGGTTGAATATATATATATATATATATATATATATATTAATAGTCAAACTATCAAAGCTAAAGCTCGACACATGTATATTTTTAATAGCAGAGTTATAGATACTAAAGACTCAAAAAGTGTATATATATTTATAGTTCATTAGCTGAAAAGAGGATATTTCCATTAGGATCAGGAGAGAATGATAATGGCTGCTCAAGATCAAGGTTGATGACCAATGCCTTTAAAAAGATTAGTGGTCTCAGCAACAATAAAAAGTACAGGTTCTGCCACACAGAAGTAGAGAGTGTGACACATCCAGTTGTAAGGTTCTCCTGCGGAATTCCTATTATACAATGCGATACAACGGAGTATGTTAATATCTCTACTGGACTGTATGTAAAAATTTGAATATCCAGTGTAGCAGCAAGTCCTGGGTACATCCACCAGAAAGAACAGTTGGAAATAATTTATACACCATCCACTATTACTATGCAATCCCTACAGCTACATATCTAGAAAATGGAGCTGTTAAACCTA
>OY744528.1:32136027-32238527 GCA_963556195.1 Sepiola atlantica
TATGGCGACAAGCTTCAACACACTTTTTAATTAACACTTTCAGGTATAAACTTTTAAAATTTAATAAGGAAAATCTCTAACGTAAAGCAATTCTTTGAATTTCGCGTCCAATGAATTATATCTTTTTCTGCTTAAGTAACATTTTACGCATCTCTCAATAATGGGAATTTGGTATATGTCTGCCGGAAGTGGAAACTATTCTTTTACGATATTTTAATGTTCAATTCAATTCATTATCTTATCTCAGAATAATTTTCTACATTTAAATGATCAATTCAGGAGTTTATGTAATATTTGTTCTAATTATACACTCCTCCCAGGCATTACCTCCGTTATTATTACTATTTTTATAATTTTATCATTACTTCTTTCTATTTGTTTGGAGGGTAATATACTATCTACTCTGTTGTTATGAAACTATCCTCCAATGTATTACCTCCTTCTGAAAGAGAGAGTGTAGTGTATCGTCGTTCGTCATAGTACCATCATCTCAGGCTTTTTTTCTAGGTGACAGTGTAGTATCTGTTCTTTTGTCATGATACTATCCTCCCAGTCATTACCTCTTACTTTTGTGGAGATGGTAGTGTTGTATCTGTTCTGTGGTAATTAAGTTATCCTCAAAGGCATCTTTCTCTTTCTTTTAGCGGCAGTAATATGTTTTCTAGGCATATATACTGGAAATATGCTTCATAATTTTGCGAGTGTCTATAATGTTCTAGGTGTATACAAAAAATATTAGCTGGGTAATAAAATTATGTAAAGTTTTAACTTATACATTTAAATGATTATAAATAAGCTTTCTACTAAACGTCCTTAATTGAAAGAATAACCAATTACAATGAACGCATTATTTAAGTACAAACGAATTCATGCGTTTTTGTATCACAGGTGTGTACATTCATCAAATTTGTAAGTCGAATAATACTCGAAACTGATTTTCGATCACGAAGATATTTTCTTGAATTCAATCTTTTCCTTTACATTTATTTCCCCCCAAATAACCCTAACTCTAATCCCCACTTAAGCGTAAGAGACTACTATATTAGAAGCCAGATTAATAAGAGCAATCTAAGTATGGAGTTGAGTGTTTGGTCAGTTAGGGTGAAACTATATAAACGTAACATAAATAAAACAGTAAGAAAGAGTAGACGAATTTGAGGAAGAATGTGGAGAAGAATCGAATAACAAAAACAAAGATGAGAAAAATGGAGAATAAGAAGATGAATAAGAAAAAAGGTAGAAGACAAAACGAAAGACGAACCAGCAAAATAACGAAAATAAAATAAAGATAAAGAAAAAAAGAATAACAAAAGGCATATTAGGAAGATAAAGACGATCAGAAAGAAGTAGAGAAAGTAAAATGAAGCGAATAATAATAAAAATAAGAATATAAATAAGAATAGGAAAAAGAAGTAGTTAACACTTAAAACATCACCAAACAAAACATCCTACTTTCACAGATCATGATTATTCATAATAGTTTGGGATTTGAAATCCAATTGTGTGTCCCAACACGAGTCAACTCAGAAAGACCAATAGCAGATAAGAAGATGCTATGATAATGCTGGTATGGTGGATGTATCTGGACCCACCGCGCAAACGCAAATCAATCTTGCATTCATCAAATACATGAAATACATAGTGCGCATAAGAAGACTACAAACAATCTTTATACATGGGGTTGTGGCCTCAGGAATGCTCACCCGTTATTAATTTAGGGGTGCTTTTCCATGCGCACTACGGTTATTTCGATTCTTTACAACTCTTAGTTTTAAATAGTAAGGGTTACTTTCCTTTGTACATATCTGATGATTTAAATTCGTGGGGTAACGTAAACACATACACAGTAACTCGAGGTCGGGGGTTAGTGTGTGCACTCATATGTTACCCCGGCCTCCTGTAAACTAGTAAACGTGACTTCACATGGCTGTAAAAGAGAGTGAGCGAGATAAGTAGGAAGTTCATTCTGAACGGATTCTTTGAGCGGATTGCACGTATGAAGAAATGACCAAAGAACCGATTAAAATCTAAGGAGCCAGGGACCCTAAATATCTGTCACCCCTTAATGCCCACCCCTCCACCAGTTGCAGAAAATAAGACGACGTCAATAGTTTAGTAAATGGTCCATCACTGAATTACAATAATTTCGTTTATTTGATAGTTCTGAACTTTGATTTCAGCGGAGGCGTACCACAGGAAGGTGATCGGGATAAATTGCTCCAGTCACAGGAGGAACGGTGAAACAAGGTATGATTTAATTGTACTGTTCTGATTTGTTGGTATGTATTCGATAAGAAACATATCACTTCTTTGACGTAAGGTAAATAACACATTAGCATTACCTCAGAGTTAGAGCTTCTATACTACCAGACGAAAAAAGAGACAGAGAAGCTGTCAAACATCTATCTTAATCCGGTAGGGACAAGAGCGGTGTAGACTAGTAATTTGGAAGTTAGTGACAAACAAGTATCCCTATGTTATCCAGATAACGAGAAAGGAAGATAGAGCGTAGAATGGCGTTCATTGTCTTAGTCATAAAATAAGGCCAAACACCGGTAGTTTTTTTTTAAATTTACCTTTGATAGTACCTCTACGTCTAACTAATAAATAAAGAAGGATTGCAAGCCGGGCAATGGGCTAACGTCATGAATCGAACGAGGACAATCGCTAGCGATTATTGTAAAGCATTATTTTTTCGTGGCACGTTATAATAAAATGATGTATTTTATATACGGCGGGAATGAAATATACCTAACACTCTGAATGGTCAAAGTTTCCAATAAATAATAATATTATATATATTGAACGTTGACAGTATCTATGCATTTATCCTGAGCTAGCTTCGACCAGCGAAGAGATTAAACCATGATCGTGACGCTGTCACAGCGGGGAGGATTTGACAGCAACCCATATTCTAAATGTATTTATGACCAGCGTAGACGCCAACACTGCTTAAACATTTTCTGCATATGCGTAAGCATTCACAAAACACATATGCTATCAAGTAACTTTATTATTTTAATAAGAGTATCTATATGTCCTGGAAATTAAATGAAAGAAACGAAGAATGTTGAAGTAAGAAAGGATAAAGATATAGTGGAAGGAGTAATATAAAGAAATAAAGAAGTAGAAGATGAAGTGATAGTTAGAAAAGAATAAGAAAACAAAGGATAAAAAAGAAAGAATAAGAAAAAGAAGACAAAGCAGAAAGTAGAAGAAAGAAAAATAATAAGAAAAAGAAGAGAATGTAGTACGAGTAAGAAATAAAGAAGACGAATGAAGAAAAAGAAGAAAACGTAGCAGATGAAGAAAACGACAGAATAATAGAAGATTAAAAAGTAAAAGTTCGTAAACAAGACGAGCTAGATGAAAATGTATGAGTAAATAAGAAAAATAAACGGAAGAAGTTAAAAAGAAAAAAAAAGTAGAGGAAGTAGACGGGAAAGAAGTACACACGAAGCTGGAAAAAGTAAACAGCTACAGAAGAAGAAAAATATCACAATTAAAATGTGAAGAGGAAGGAAAAGAAAAAAAGTCGATTAGAAAAATAATAGGAGGACGAAAAATTCGAATGTTATGAAGAATAAAAAGAACAACAAGAATGAGGAAAAAAGGAGAATCAGGAGATGAAAAATAAAAAAAGAGGAGAAGAAAGACGAAGCAGAAAAGTAAAACTAATAATAAGAGAAACTGAAATTAAGAGAATAAGAATATGGAGAAACAGGAAAAAAAAGAATAACAACAAAAAGCAGAATAAGAATATGAAAACGAAGAGAAAGAACAATAAGACGCATAAGAAAAAGAATAAGAATAAGAATGTATAGATAAAGAAGAGGAAGAAGAAAGAAGAAGACGAAGAAGAAGAAGAAGAAGAAGAATGTAAAGATGAAGAAGTATCACAAAAAGAAAAAGAAGTAGTTACAACAAATGATGCTACTTACACAGATCAGGATTATTCGTCATAGTTTGGGATTTGAAATCCAATCGTGTGTCCCAACACGAGTAAAATCAGAAAGAGTAATGGGAGATAAGAAGATGCTATGATAATGTTGGATTGGTGGCTGCATCTGGCACTCACGCGCAAACGCAGATCCATCCTTCATTTCATTCTCCGTAGCTAGAATATTACTTGGGGAGAAGAAAATGGCACGGACACACTGACTAGTCACAATATAAAGTTATCTATCCTGAAAGTCAATTAGGCCCGCCGAACTTTTGACTATGATAGGAATGCCCCATAAACAAATAGACCTTGGGATTATTTTCGGCAGCTTCGTAGCTCTTACTTTCCTCCATTTCGTCTTTTAGTCCTCGCGTTCAAAACACAATGTTTCTGACAAAGAGGGGGGAATTGCTGTTTTCTGAGTCGGCTGTGGATTTGAGTAGGTAGTATGTAGAAAATTTCCAATACTCTCATTCAACAGTCAGTCTATCTTATTAAATATGATCCTTGAGTGTTTTCTGCCCTTAATATGTGGTGATTAATTAGTAGAAAATGAATACATTTCTTTTTATAGGCAGCCCTGCGGATAAACCTCCGTTAAATAGGTTCTGTGCGCCACCACTAGACTCAAATTGATTAAAAACTGACTATTTCCAATATCCCCTCTCTCCTCCGGTGAACCTGCTCAAGCACCCGAATACTGTTTGTGTACATACCCCTAGAACTAATAGTAGATAACACAAAAATGATATTACATATTTAGACATTTCACTTCCAGATAGCGACAAGGGTGAATTGAAATGCAGAGTAGGTCGTAAAATCTATACAAGTCTAATTTTTATAATTAGACTCCCCGTGACTCGTTGGGTCACAACGACTACCGCTATTTGTTTCGTCTTGATTTTATTCACAAATTCATAAACTGTAACACATCTTGTTTTACTTGTATTATTGGGAATATTTTTCACCACTTGGATGTTATTCTTCCACAACGTTTTGGCCGATGTAACGTCCAGCTTCTTCATGTGCCTCTTGTCGAACTCGGAATCTTTATGTCGAACTCGGAAATCTGTACGGAACTTCGAAATTATAAGTTTCACATGAATATGTTCAGGTTTAGCAAAGTGCACTTGAAAATGGTTGGAGTTTACATCGGCCGAAACGTTATGAGAAAAAGAGATCCTAACTTAAAACGGTTGTTAGAATTATTTAAAAAATACGAATTATCAATTAGCATCACAATTATTCCGAAACATATTGCGATATATCTGTTAAGAAATACTTTTTATAACTAAAAATAAGTTTATTTTCTGCTATACTATCTAGGTGGGTGAGATAAGGGTAAAGTTATATATTACTTCATTATATTCCGTACAAATGATTATACATCTGATAATACGTACCTACATACATACGATTACATACATACATAATATGGAAGTCATTAATACATAATATGGTTAATATTAATATTATATTAATATTATTATTATTATATTGGTAATTATTGGTAATATTCTTGGTAATAAATATATAAATATATATACATATAAATATATACAGGGTGGGCAAAAATAAGGGTCCTATTTTTAAAAATTCATAACTTTTTTATTTATTGATTTTTATTTTTTATTTTTTTAGAATAAGTAAAGGACCCCTTCCGAAGCAAGCATGAGCCGTATTAGCTCTAAGGAACGTACCCTCATTTAGAAAACATTATTTTTGCTTAAAAAACTCAAAACAGTGTAAAAAACAATACTTTAGTTTTTGTAAGTTTTAAGAAGTGTTTTTCGGCTAAAATTTGTTTTGTTTATTTCAAAAAATCTCGGAAGGGTCAGTCTACACACACATAAAGTTTGGTGAGTTTAACTTTTATTTTGTGGAAGTTATTCAAATTCAAGTTATTCAAATTTAAAGATAGGACCCTTATTTTGGCCCACCCTGTATTATATATTTATATATATATATATATATATATATATATATATGTATATATATACTTATTACTTATATATATAATTATATATATTATAAATAATTATATATATAATTATTACTTATATATATAAATATATACAACATATATATATATATATATATATATATATATATATATATATATATAAATAATTTATATATAAATATAAATATATATATATATATAAATAATTTATATATAAATATAAATATATATATATATATATAAATATATTTGGTAATAAATATATATTGGTAACAAATTATTATTATTATTATTATTATTATTATTATTAAATTAATATTAATACATAATATACTTAATCATAATATGGAAGTCGATTAATACATACATACATACATACACGTACACATTATATTGAAATTATTATCTATTACTTCAACTATAGTATCTAGGTGGGTAAGATAAAAGTAAAGTTATCTATTACTTTATTATCTAATTTACATACGAGTTTAGCGTATGTACGAATACACTATATGAAATAGCCGGTAAGAAAAACATACGTTTTCTCTAAATAACATCAGAAATCTCTAATCATATGAGTTTTCATGTGTATAATATAATATGCTATACGTTTGGACTGTCATCTTATTGTACAGCAGAATTATGCCACTTTGATAAAAAAGCAATCTTGAATATACTAAAAATGCATTAACATGTGTCTTATAAAACACGTGTACTGTCGTTTGTATTCAATTTTCACACTCATTAAAAGAAATAGAGATCTTCCAAATTGACAAAGATGAATGACAAAAACGTAATGGATTATACTTATCCATGTCGCTGGTGGACAAACTTTAGATGCGCCATTTTGAAATAGATTTTTTAAAAATCAAATAAGACGTCATGAATAGAATTATGACTTAAAAATTGAAATTCGTCGGAATTATTTGAAGGATATTTAGTTAACAATAATGTTATTGCAGGACTATTTATTTTAAAAGGTTTAAATTGTTAAATAAATATATTGTTGCAGTAAATCAAATAAAAAGTTCAACGGTTCGTTTTAATTATTTAGATATTTATAGAAGGTAAGTATTTTTTCGACAGGAAGACGGTAAGTAAAAACAGCCGTGGAATTTACACTGGGTTATGCAAGTAAAATAATACTTCTAATTTTCTATTAATATTTTCACCAGTTTAAAGATTATATTGTACAATATGAGGAAAGGAGTTTGCTATATCTTGTATAAAAATACGTGAAAAAATTATATAAGTGTTATATAATTTTTGTAACGTTTTGCAACCTTGTTCAATAAGCAAAAGCGCCCCCCCTCCCCCGAAGGTCAACCCATCCTGGCAGACGTAAGCGAGGTAGAAACGAGGTAGTGTCAAAGCTATCCGGTTAACAGGGATCTGGTGGAAAATGAGGAGGAGTCGGCATCAGGATCCGTCGTTCTCCTCTTTGTTTCAGCACGTGATAAGCAAACCGCAAATCGATTAAGTGAAAGTCGCAATGTTTTTTTTCACCATTCTTTTGGAGGTTCTGCGCCAAACCTTCCCTGATTTCGCATTCAACCGCTGAGCATTGCTTTTCCCAGGGTCTTATTATCGCATGCCGTGACCCACGAGAAAGACTTTATGATCTTCGTCAGCTCTATGCAAAAGTCTGGCTTGCTTATCAAAGAAACAACAATAGCAACAGTAAACGAATATGTTTTGTACAATGATCAACTTGATTGGATGATAGTTTTAATAGACATTTTATTTCATTCAAGTCCAGAAAGTATACACTTCAACAGAAAATTACTTAAGCTAATCCATAAAAATATTTCACACAGTCTGTCAGAAATGTTTCCACCGCACGCATCACATCACCTCCGAAACGGATACAATTTCAGACTGCCCAGTTTACTATTAATCTCGCATGCCCTGCTTAACGAGTTGTTCATTGTTACCAATACGCTATTCTTCTTTTCAGGGGTCGAACGAAAGGTCGAACGAAACGAAGTGATTGTATATTAAGCCATTGCTCATAATTCCTTGTCTGTTTTCGATACAAGGTATTTCTGCATGGTTCGACTTTGTCTTTCCTTTTAATATTGCCTTCCATCTAAAACGTAACTATTGGTACCCTAAGCACCTTAATTAGATTACCTAACAAATGTAGATGTGTAGAAACAACATAAATACTGACTAATCAAGTACTGTAGAATGTTGGATGTGTCCAGGGGTTTATTCCCCAATTGGAAACTAGACAAAAGAATATAAAAGTGTTACTTTAACTTTTAAGTGTTTGCATAAACTATATTCATACGCATTATGGATATTATTAAAAAAAGAAAAACATCTACAGTATTCACTTTAGTCATTACTGGCAGCGATGTCCGAGCGTACAAAATATCACTGACTTATTTACGAAGACACTAAATTTAATTTCTATAATGTGTTTAAAATGCATAACACGTTTTCGTGTCTACGCTCTTTTTTTCAGTCCACAATAAAATATGTAAAAAGTTTGCTTGTATATTACTGAATCGAACATCTCATACGAGTAGAGATTTTCTCCGTCTGCCCGTCAGTCACAATTCTTAAACGTAACACATACATTGCCGAATTTGTCTCATTTAGAAATATCAGAGATCTTAGCTACTTTACGAAATGAAGAATACTGCATTAATAGTAAACAACCAATTCCCGACAAATAAATCGGATGCCATGACCGGAAATGGAAGCCGAAACCTCTCAAAAGGGAGATAACTTTGGTCGCTACACTTTGATTAGTTTCACTCAATTATACTAAGCTTTTTATATTAGGAACAAGTAGGCCACCAAAAATGACTAAGTTCTTCAACAACAATTAGTCTACAAAAAACAATTTCAATAAACCAATATATGTCGACTGATACAATTAGTCTACAAAAACAATTTCAATAAACCAATATATGTCGACTGATACAATTAGTCTACAAAAAACAATTTCAATAAACCAATAAATGTCGACTGATACAATTAGTCTACAAAAAACAATTTCAATAAAGTAATATATGTCGACTGATACAATTAGTCTACAATAAACAATTTCAATAACCCAATATATGTCGACTGATACAATTAATCTACAAAAAACAATTTCAATAACCCAATATATGTCGACTGATACAATTAATCTACAAAAAACAATTTCAATAAACCAATGTATGTCGACTGATACAATTAGTCTACAACAAACAATTTCAATAAACCAATATATGTCGACTGATACAATTAGTCTACAACAAACAATTTACATAAACCAATATATGTCGACTGATACAATTAGTCTACAAAAAGCAATTTCAATAAACCAATATATGCCGACTGATACAATTAATCTAAAAAAAACAATTTCAATAAACCAATATATGTCGACTGATACAATTTATCTACAAAAAACCATTTCAATAAACTAATATATGTCGACTGATACAATTAGTCTACAAAATTTTTTTTCAATAAACCAATATATGTCGACTAATACATTTAATCTACAAAAAACAATTTCAATAAACCAATATATGTCGACTGATACAATTAGTCTACAAAAAACAATTTCAATAAACCAATATATGTCGACTTATACAATTAGTCTACAAACCTACTTTTTGTCTTAGGTTAGACAAACTGATCTATTTGGAGTTTGTTATAAACATAGCGGTTTATACTAATCTATTTAGTAATAGCGATTTTTACCACACACGGTTCAGCTGTTAATTTTAAATTCTTACATCCAATGACACGTTTCCCTTATTTCTCTCTGTTCTTTTTACTTTCTTATATTGACAGGGTTTCTTCTGTTTGTCTTATTGATTTAGCTTGCGTCGTTTTCTTTCCAATGTCATCTTCTTTCTTCTTTCTTCTTAGTGGGGTGGGGTGGGATGGGAGTAAATACGAATACGATGTACTTTTATATTCTGGAATCAGAACAGAAACAAAACAAAACATTAGAATTCGTACATGGCGATGGATTCTTTTTTTTTTGTTAAGACTATGACCATATTCATGTCTATTTGAAAAGTATTATAATCATTAAATAAAATCCATCTCATGTATGTGTT
Source organism: Sepiola atlantica (assembly GCA_963556195.1). Taxonomy (NCBI): domain Eukaryota; kingdom Metazoa; phylum Mollusca; class Cephalopoda; order Sepiida; family Sepiolidae; genus Sepiola; species Sepiola atlantica. The sequence continues at coordinate 32,146,007 of OY744528.1, forward strand.
TCTGAATTTTCGTCCACATGCAGATTGTGCGTCTTTTTTGCAATATTCTATATTCGATTCGCCAGTATACTTATTTTCTTTTTCTGTAGGAGTTTGATACAAGGTCAAGTCGGTATTTCCCGGTAGAAGCGCCTGAGACTATTCGTTATAAACTAACCAAATAAACGTAACGCCTGTGAGAGTGTGGGCCTTCTAAGATTGAAATGAAAATTACCTCGACAGGCACGAAGAACATTTTTCATGAACAACATTTTTAATGAACACTGTTTGAATATCAGTTGTGTCTTACAAATCTACCACTAAGCCTAAGTCTGTGTGACCCCAAAACAATCTACGAACGAACCGAGAAAGAAGAAGAGAACTTGCCACCAGGACTTTCAGTTAGCGGTAACATTGAAAGAGATTATGGAAGTGGCTTACAAAAGCTAATCTTTACTTATAAATCCTGATATTTTCACAATAAAATGAAAGAAAATAGCAAAGTAAAAAAAACAAATTTCTTGAAAACTAATCCGCATTAATACAATCGTATCCACCAATTATATAAAACTCATAAGTATTACAACCATAAATTGTTTTAAAGCAAATACACTTAGTATATTAGTCAAAAACTATATTTTGATGTACCTATCTATTTGTGACTTATTTGCCTTAAAACAATTCATACTAATAGAAGGTATTAGCCTTTTAAGAACACTGCATGGTTTTACTATTTGTTTCTTACAAAACATACTGTATTTAAAACCTACCACTTACCATAAGTCCGTGTGGCAAAAAAACTAACTAAGAAAGCGGAGCAGTTGCCACTAGGATTTACAGTTAGCAGTAGAGTTAGGGTTAGTGGGGTCTGACAAACGCTAACCTTTACTCATAATTCCCGATATTTTCATAATAAAAATGCAAGGAGAATTCCGCAAAAATTGTTTAAAAATCAACGCAATTCTAACAAAACATTAATTAGGTTGATTTTACTTCGCCTGTCAAGATGTTTACAGTCTTTCAATTGACATATGACTAAAATTAACCACTCTAATCATGAGCCGAAGGCAAACAGTTGAAACTAGATTACAAGAATATTTTAAGCACGTTTTAATAAAAACATTGAATTTATTAAAAAATTAATCAGACACACGTTTTTTTTTGCTTAGCTTTTTCTAATTTAAAACGAAATACGATCATTTACAAAAATGAATTGGAAAAACACTTTTTTTGCAGTAGTCAAAGGAAATGTCACAATATATTCTTACTTCCATTACAATGTAGTAATTATGTAATAAGTTATTTCTCTTGCCTTCTTTACTGTTTAAGAATATTTGGTGAGTAATGGAAAATGTAACTACTGTAAAACGTCTTCTTAGCCGGAATAATTATTTTCACGAAAAGCAAAATGACGCGAAGTTATATATATTTGTGACAGTAGCATAGTGAGAGGAAACACTCGGAAAAATAGGCAAGTCCGAATCAAGTATCGAGATATTAGACGAAAAAAAATTTATATTCGAACATTGGAAATATATAGTTCGTCCACCAAGACGAGAAATAGCTACATATGAAAATGAAATTTTCACTCACAGTCTTTACTTGTCTTTAAGCATCGTTTCACACTTAACGCGTTTTCTTTACTCTTCCTACCATCACTTCTGTCCCCTTAAAGCTATAGTGACACTAAAGTCGAAAAGGGGGATTATATAGAACTAGTGTTTACAACGAGGTACGCCAAACATAGTTGCATAACGAATTCACTACTTAAGAGTAATCTAGCTTGCATCAACTAATCGGAATCATTTATCAAAACCAGTTTTCGATACTCTTTACTTAGATAAAAGAAACAGAATTGCTGCTCAAAAATTAAGTTTCAGGGAGTTGCTAACAAATGATCAAACAAACAAGAGATATGAGATAACGAACGTTTCAAATAGAATTTAATTTATTTGGCAAGAAATAGCGTAGTGCAACAAGCCATGTAAAGGCCGCTATTTACATCAACATACCGTCGGAATGTGTGTCCAAGACCGCTTTAGACATGGTTATTGTAGTCATTGTCACGACATCCTCTGGCAGGTTGTTTTACAAAAGAGTAATACAGCTATATAATTCTACCTTTCTTTTGTTGAGCCAAAAGAGACAGTAGTACATATTTTGTGACTTGGCACTGGGGTAAAAAAAATTCCTCGTCAGTGCCAAGTCTCCTCTCATTCTTCGCTGCTTAAGTCAGAATATATTTAGTTTTGGGGGCTGCTCTTTCTAGGTAAGCGTTAGGAATCCTGTCACCATACTTGGCTAAGATCAAAGTGTAGTATCTGTTCCGATGGATACTGCACGCCTGTCCTGTGCAGTTCTAGGAGGTCCACCCTCCCAGGCTTTGCCTCCCCTCTTTGGGGAGGAGTATATTTATTGCTTACTGTCTGAGGCGCCCCTACCGGGGGATGCCGACGGCGCTGCCCAGGCAATTTTTAAATGGCCAGAGTGCTCACCTCTCGAGCGCTGGCTTTTCAAACCCTACTTTCTCGACCCGATCTTGGGTCACATCTTACTTGTGGGAGTAAGATAAAACTGGCCTTGTGCCTAACTCCTGGGGAGGAGTAAATAAAACCATACTTGTTGGGAACCGTTGAACACGTTCTAGGTGTACAATATCATTGTAGCTTAACAGTTGTTTCTTGAATAGCATACTAAAAAATCAGCCGTGCCAGAGTTATGTATAAGTGACGAAAAGTGTCCGTATGGAAGTTAGGAAATGGTCACCTGATTAGGTAGAGAACCCACCTAGCTCTGTTTGCCATCTCGATATAATGTCGCTTTGTTTTAAGGGAGCTGTGAACAACCGTATCACGGCCCTTCGCATTAGCGAATTAGTTTCGGACAGATACGCTCTCATTGCAATGGTTAGACAGATAGACATATTCTAACACCACAATTTTACAGCTTCAAAAGTATGCACATCCGCACACGTTAGACGTTATTTCGTTATTTCGTTCCGTTTCTATTAATAGCCCGTTCTTCCTACTTTCACTCATTTAAGATTTTATTTTTAATACATATAACCTTTGCAGCTGTTTACATACTAATAACACGCGTAAATTTTAGAATATTAATTGCTACTTAGTAAAACTGTCAGTCTTCTTCTAAAATCAATATATTATGTATTTATTTAACTGTATTTTAAGTTGCAATTGTCGCACCCAAGCACCACCAAAGCAAAATGACGTGAGAGAAGTTCGTTTTCAAAGTATGGCGTCGACTCTAAGTAAATATACATTTTCTTTTATTTGTAAATTTCGTGATACTCACGCATTTCCTCTATTTTACGTTTCATTAAAAAGCGCAAATCTTATATTTTCATTTAATATTTATTTTGATATAAAGGCTATTTCCTTTCCACTTTATTATATTACATATGCATATTTCTTCAATGTGACATTTATTATGTTGAAATAAAAGTATATAGTTACTGATGGCGGACCCTGTAGATTGGTAAAATATTTAATTTTTATTAAACTGGTGGTTCTTATGTAGGTCGAAGGCGGTTAAGGAAACAAAATAGACTTATTTTGATGTAAACATTGCCTTACGGTTTAAGTGTGACGTGTTCATTAGAACAACCGTTACTTAGTATTATGTACCATGTCACAGCAGTCACTTTTCTCAATGTTATCTTTTAAATCATGCATCCTTGAAAAGCTATTGTTTCACCTTTACAATTGTCAACATTGTTTAATGCCATTTGCCATTTCTTGAATATTGAAAGAGGACACATTTGAGTCTTCGTGTGGCTTTGACGTCACGTAGCGAAGTGGACTACTCGCTTCACCCTGTTTCCACGTGCGGTGTCATCGGAAAGAGACGTGTAGAAAGACAAGAAAAACGTGCTTGACGGTATAGTGGAATGATATTAACGCAATGGTTAACGCGATGCTTTGCAGATCGGATGAATGATATGAGAAACTATTTTCAATTAGTTTTAACAAACGAGCCTTCGATTCTGCTTTGGCTTGTTTACTTGGTATTTCAAACGGTGTTTTATGTGTACATACTTGTTGAAATGTGTTTGAAATGCACACATTATACACGGATTATTTATTTATTTATTTATGAAGCCTGAGCCATAATTGTGTTTGCTTCTGGTGCAGTTAATTTTCTTAGAATGGATATTAGTAGATTTATATTTATATGTATATCTATATATGTATGTGTATATTCGTTCATCGGTTTAGTATGTATTTTTGTATTTAGTGAGGAATGCACAATTTCCGCATGTTGTAGTATATTGATTACTAATTTGTTATGTAAGTTTTTCTTTACTTTTTATTCATCTGAAGAATATATCAATTGGAAATTTACGCAGAAGAGTACCTTATAGGTAAATCCCAGACCACAATTGGGGAGATATGAAATAATATCGTTTATTATTATTATTATTATTATTATTATTATTATTATTATTATTATTATTATTATTATTATTATTATTATTATTATTATTATTATTATTATTATTATTATTATTATTATCATCATCATCATCATTATTATCATTATTATATAGTGTTTGTTTATTATTAATTTTCTTATTCACAGCCCCGGTTTGACTGGTACATATACAGTCCCTCTGATGGGAGGTCTAATGTCTCATTAGTCGCAATCAATTACGATACTTAGTTCATAAACATACCTTGCTATTGAATGCAAATCACAATCATAATAGCATGATAAAACCCTCACTCTTGCCATCACCCCTCCAGTGATTGAGGCATTTCATCCCCGATCATCTTCAAAGTAGACATTTTCGCCTGGAATTAAATTTCACAACAACTAAAGAAAAACGATTATTCGAAATTGTGTCCGCATAACCATTCATTGAGCTGTTGACGTCGCCTTCTCTTCAGCTACCGGTTGAGGTGGGGCGAATTCTGAGCTACGTATATCTACTGCCCTAAATCCTTATATATGAATGATTTATACGTGATGTTCGCCTAAAGCTTCACAACGAACTTTCCTACCTCGTTCGCTTCCTCTGTCGTTAATCAATGTGACGCCACGTCCGCCTCCAGCTACAGCAGGTTTAGGTGACATTTGAATGCATAATCGCTACTACATGCCCCCATTTTCCTGTGTGTTTGTTAATGTTAGCCTTCGAATATAAATCATTAGATATATACTATCAAACGTACCTGTTACTATTAAACCACAAAATTACCGATGGTGGATAGCCAGACATCAAAACGATGACGGCAGAAACTAGGTGTAGGACAGCATTTCTGGAAAAGTCTACTGGTGTCACTATAACATTTCAAATTGAAACTACTTCTATGTAACTGTAAAAGAAACTGATGCCCTCTATTTTTTTAACTTACTTTTCTTATTCATATATATATATATATATATATATATATATATATATATATATATATATATATACTTTCATGTATTCAAATTAAATTATATAAGGAGATATACTTTTTTTATGTAATGGTTTTGCTCAATACGTGAGTAGAGCTAGGTAGTAATTTATAAAAATATATTCATAGCAGTTAAGCTACACAGAGGCTTCCGCGTTTCATCATCGTAGAGGCTCGTCAGGCTAAAATGCATTTTAGCCTGACAATTTACTACGAGGCTGAAACGCGGAGGCCTCTATGTAGCTTAATTGCAATAAATACATTTTAATAAATGTATACATACATACATACATACATACATACACACACACACATATATATATATATATATATATATATATATATATTGAGAGATAGTTTGCTTGAATCATTGTGTGTAATGCGTATATAGAGAAGCATTATCATGATATCACAATGCAAGAAATGGAAATATGTCGGCGTTGAGAAGGAATACAAAAACATGTGTTTATAGTAATATATATATATATATATATATATATATATATAATTATTCCATGTATACGTATAATACATATATGTATATATAATTATTCCATGTATACGTATAATACATATATGTATATAGTGATATGGTATATTGTGTATAGATTTCAGTATTTATTTACGAAGTGCTTAATACGTGAGTAGAAATTAGTACTAACATATATTTAAAAAATATTTATGGCAATTAAGCTACACAGAGATGTCCGCGTTTAATTCCCGCAGGAATCGTCTGGCTAAGTGCACATATCTTTTGTTACTGTTTTTTTTTTATATATATTATTTTTAGTCCAGCTAAACAACCACTCATATGTGTTATTATTTCTCTGAACTAAACACCCCGTTGATATATAGTCTACAGAAGCTTAGAGTAATTTTAAACAATGAAAGAACACGCAGTTTAAATTCGCAGGGATACTAACTAAATCCCAAATATTGCAGACTTACACTTGCACAAGCCGACTTACCGCTGGAAAATTCACAAATACTAAAAGAGATTCAACTATATAACAGTGAACACACACATAGGGTGCATTAACTTATATTGTAAAATATAAAACGGGGATAATCAGCCGTTTATCATGTAACTGTTTCAGAAATGTAAAAAGAGAACAGTTATAAAATGTATGGTTCTCCAATGGTACTGATCAAATCACAACCCAAATACCAAATGGATAAACCATTTTGTTTTTATTTAAATGATATATATATATAAAGCTATATATATATATATATAAATAAATAATAATAATAATAGTATAACATTACTCTTAAAACTACAATGTGATATCGTATATATATATATATATATATATATATATATATATACAAAGAGATAGATAGATAGATAGAGAGAGATGGAGAGAGAGAGAGACAAAGAGAGTGAGAGAGATAACCTTACAATAAAAATATGTGTGCACTTACACTGACGATTCTCCGTGGGGAGTAAACGCGTAGCTTAATTGCTATAAATTATTTTTAATTCTTTACTATATATATATATATATATATATATATATATATATATATAGAGAGAGAGAGAGAGAGAGAGAGAGAGAGTGTGTGTGTGTGTGTGTGTGTGAGATAGGGTGTGAGAGAGAGGGTGTGAGAGAGATGGGAGGACAGAGAGAGGGTCAATCCTGTTATGCATAGTCAGAGGGAAACACATCCACTCACATTTCAGCGTCGTTTGATTTTGTTTATATCTCTTATTGTGCGCGTGAGAAGGAACAATACGGTTGATTGTAGGCCATTAGGCAAGGTGGGTGCCGGTTTAAATCCAATTATTTACTACAAAGCGATACGTGCGGGAGTTCATGTTCCTCAGTCCAACGATCTATAACATTTGAACATTTTCCTTAAAAGTCGGCCACGTTTGGACAAGCAAACAATTTTAAGCTCAATTCTGCTTCTCCTTGCTAAAAACATCTTCTCTGACAAACTAATTTGCTTTTCCTTTTAAAGCTAAAAGCAATAACGATTTCTTACGTCGAATACCGATAGACGATCGATGGACACTTGTCGTGCAAAGAGTCGATTTTGAAGAACCTAATCCTGGATTGCAAAACTTCTGTTGAATCACGCCTCTTCGAAGGGTACGCCAAAAAAGAATCAGAATTTATAATTGTAAAGAAACTTACTAATATATATTTGTTATTTCTTTAAAGTCAATTTTCGTTAACTTGTACACGAGGTAAATCTCAATCGGAGTAATACGAATAATGTGTGCGCTATGTCTTGTTGTCGGAGAAATAAGAAGTCAATTATAATATTACGATCTTCTTTCTTGATCAAAGATACACAGATTTTTTCACTTGACTCCTTATTTACTTAGTCATTTTTAGGCTCGTCTAAATAGATGTTGTCTAATATCGCCAGCTAGTAATATCGGGCCCATGCGACCGCCTCCAACTGCCACTCCTGTACTGATGAGGTTAGAAAATCCGAAACGACGTCGTCTGTAGGTATGAAACACTTTAATATTAAAAATGCCCTTTAAGATGTAATAGTCATAATTGTAGAGCCTTGTTTGGAATTACAACAGCGTTGTCATCCAAACGATTACGCAAAGTTCCACTTGAGCGTTTAACACTATCGGCAACATGTCACTTGCCCCCGCCTATCGGGTTAGTGTATGTTAATTTCAATTATTGTATGTCGTGATTTCTCGTAGCTCCGTGATCATAGGCGTTACGCTCGTTATTCTAGGCTAAATCTACGAAGTGCGTTCAAGGCCATGTGGCCGCCTGCAACCGCCACTCCTGAACTGATGAGGGTAGCAAATCTGAAACGCTGTCGTCTGTAGGCAGAAAACAATTTAATATTAAAAATTATTGATATATATATATATATGTATATATATATATATATATATATATATATATATATATATATATATTGATATTAAACTGTGTTATGCCAACAGACGTCGCTAGCTATAAATGCATCGTTCCTTTCATTAAGTTGAACGCTCTTATGACGTCAAGCCGCCGGATAAAGTGTTAAAACTATCACTGTGTATTCCTTATCCAGCAGTGGCCCAGTGGTTATAGATGTCGGGATTTGAGTTGTAAAATACTTGTTTCGAATCGCGTGACCGGTAGTGAATAGTTATATATCTATGCTGATGAGTCCCGATTATAAAAGGATGAAACGTGTACGTACATAGATAATAAACAAAACAAATATATATATATATACATATATATATATATATATATATATGTGTGTGTGTGTGTGTGTGTGCGTGTGTGTGTACATAGTGCGTGAAGCTATGTTGAAAAGAAACAAATGAAGTGCCTGATCGTTAGCATGCGAGAGCAAAAATACACATTATTTATTCAAAAAGTATGCATTACATATTTCAGTGATGTACCATGATTTCATTGACATGGTTAGACCTTTACTGTGTAGAACCTACCTACGTCAATGAAACAATGGTACGTCTTTAAAATATGTAATATTGAGTTTTAAATGAACATATATATATACATATATATATATATATATATATATATATATATATATATATATATATATATATACACCACCCACTTTTACAGAAGATAAGGTCAGATAAACATGTGACCATAGGTTACAAGCCGGGAACGGAATTAGATTTAAATATACATATACAGGGTGTCTCAAAAAAATGTACTCACTCGTAGAATGACGAGAAAACTTTTATTTAGGAACATAGAGTGAAATGAAATAGCATCGAATACATGAGACAGATGTATTTGAAGCTATTTTATTTCTCTCTATGTTCATAAATAAAGGTTTTCTCGTCATTCTAAGAGTGAGTACATTTTTTGGAGACACCCTGTATATGTATATAGTTTATTTATATCAATAAACTAATCGGTACCGGCTATTTTAATTTAGAGGAACTGGTAGTTTATTATGAGAGAAATATGCTGTTTTTTTTCATATTTACTTTTTACGACTGTGTGTTTTTTTTCAGGATAAAATTTCAAAAAGTTTTTAGAAAAAATATAAACAGAACAAAAGAATAAAAAAGTTTGAAAGGGACAAAAGAAAAAGTATTCTGTGGAAAGACCCACACTACAAAACAACCAAATGCCAAATCTATTGTAACATTATTAATGAATAACTATTATACTCGTATTATTAAATAATTGAGAACTCTGTTAGATTTATTTATACTAAACAAAACCAAATATATATATATATATATATATATATATATATATATTATTGATTTTTTGAAAAATAGTATTACATAATAAGGTAATGTTTAAACAAATTTATTACGAATATTTAAGTAAATGGTATTTGAGGAATTTAGATGATATTGTAAGACGAGCTGATATTTTAAGACAGCCTAAACCGGAAGATGAACATTTTAGAGATGAACAATTTGTGGATGATTAATTCCAACGGAGACGACAGTCGATGGAACGATTGAGAAACAAATAAATACACGTGTGTGTTTTATTTCGTGCATCTATTGTTTCTATCTCCGTGGTTGTGATCCTCGGAATTCAAACGTTACACGCCATAGACTTTAGCTACAATCGCCATGACAGCAAAGCCACATTGATTTCTATTAGCACCTTTAAGCCGATATCAGCATTTCAAGAACGATGTTGGAAAGATGATTAGTTAGTATGCAACTTAAACAGAAAAAATAATTGACTCATATATCTTTAAGGTTAAACCAGACACTGAATTCACTAAATAACTGTTAAAACCACAATCCGCCCACATTCGAGGACAGGGATTTTTATAATTAAGTTAATAGCCACGAGTCAGAGATTTAATAGAACGATCTTGGCGATTTGAATAATGTATTAAAGTTTTTCTTTTAATCAAATCAAATAAATTCAAATAAAGATAAATTATGTTTCCAAAAACAGAGTTTTTCTCTTTTATAGTGTACACCTGCCGTTCAAAAATGATGTAGAAAAGATACGCTTCGCCTGTGTTCGCATTTGCTATTTATCAAAATATATTACTAAATTTGTTATATCAAATCACAGATTTATGTCGATTATTAACATTTTTATGAGTAAATTATTATTATCATTTTGATGCCCATGAAAACGAACACACCCATCGTTGACGTTTTTTTTTAAGTCAAAACTTTATTTCTGAATTCATTTCATACAGCGGAGTAAGTCTGAAGTGGTTTTCTTACTTGTTATTTGCATTCTCGCTTCCGCTCACCACATGTAATGGTTCCGCCCGAGAGCTAGAAAGAAGCACGTGTTTAACTCGCTAATGTTAGCGTGACAAGAATATATATATATATATATATATATATATATATATATATATATATATGTATATATGTGTACATATATTTATCCACGAACTCGTGTTTTGCCGTCTACAGCTCGTAAGCGTGGCTAGATATATGGAGATTCGAAACCGGGACCTCAATGGGTGCACGAAAATCCTCTAGCAATGGAAGAAGTATATTTCGTATACATTTTGTCATTTATTCATATTATTGTTTTTGCTTTTGCCTTATTGATAATTGAATGTTTTTAAAAACTATTTTTAAGGGGAAATATTCACTTAAATGCTAAAAGGGAACATTCTGTCTTTCATACGGTAGCGTATATATATATATATATATATATTTATATATATATATATATATATATATATATATATATATATATATATATATGTATATATATATACATATATATATATATATATATTAAAGTGAAATATTTTTAAAATCAACAATCGTGCAAGTTAAATGAAACAAATATTTATTTAATTTTTCTGCAAGCTTTCGTTGTAGAACAACTTTGTCAGGCGAGACTGTCTGACAGTTTATTTCTTCCTTCTCATTTCGATGGTATTTACCCCGAGGGGTAGAATCACGATATGAATAGAAAGAGACGTCAAGTTCTTAAGACGTTAGGATAAATGTAGTCATGGCGATGTTATGCGCAGATTGGCGCTTTTTTAAGTAAGGAAATTGACAACATCTTTGAAACACGGAGAAGAATGTATTAAAGTGTAATATTTTTTAAATCAACAATCGTGCAAGTTCTATGAAACATTCATTTATTTAATTTTTTTGCAAGCTTTCATTGTAGAACAACTTTGTCAGGCGAGACTGTGTTATACAGGGTGTTTCAAAAGTCTTGGGAACATAACGATTTTTAATAACTCAAAAACTATTAGGAGTTGAAAAATGAAATTGGTACCGTTGGAAAGGTTAAAGTTTCAAGTTTTGTGGGGAATCTTCAAAGTTGATCAATATGAGCACCATTCGTCACACCGCAGACATCTAGTCGATAGTCCATTTCCTGCCAAACGCGTTCCAGCATCTTGACGTCAATGGTTCCCACAACTGCCGTTACTCGAGCCTTTAGTTCGTCAATATCTCTTGGAAGGGGCGGCACATAGACTTGTTGCTTGACAAAGCCCCATAGGAAAAAGTCACACGGGGTAAGATCTGGAAACCTAGGAGGCCAGGGCATGAGAACGTCATCACCTCGCCCAGATCTCCCAATCCATCTACCAGGCAGCCTTGTGTTAAGAAACTGCCTTACTCTAAGACTCCAGTGTGGTGGTGCACCATCTTGTTGAAAAATGAAGTCATCAGATTCTGCTTGTTCCAACTGAGCCATTAACCAGTCTTCCAGCATGTTGAGATAGGATTCACCAGTGATAGTTGCCTCTTCAAAGAAGAACGGTCCATAGACACCTTTCTTGGAAATTGCACAAAACACGTTCACTTTTGGTGAATCTCGCTCGTGCTCAAGAAGTTCATGAGGATTCTCAGTACCCCATATGCGAGTGTTATGCTTGTTAACTTTGCCATTCAGATGGAAGGTCGCCTCATCGCTAAAAACAAGCCGGTCATCAAAGCCGTTATCTTCCAACTTCTCTTGCATTGCAATGCAAAAGTCACGGCGAAGTGGCTTATCAGTGTCCTTCAACTTTTGGACCAACTTGAGCTTGTAAAGTACCATTTGCAGTCGTTTCCTTAAGACACGCCAGACAGTTGCTGGAGCAAGCTGAAGTTCCCTGCTGGCTCTTCTCACTGATTTACGGGGGCTCCGCTGAAAGGCTGTCCGAACTTGCTCAACTGCATCTTCTGAAGTTGAAGGGCGACCTGTTCGCTTACTTGGGCACAAACACCCATCTTTCACAAATTTAGCATGCCATCTGACAATGGATTTCCTTTCAGGGGCTTCTTTTTTTTAAATTTCCTGCGAAAAGCACGCTGAACACATGTCCACGATTCAGTCTTTGCAAATTGAAGGACGCAAAATGCCTTGTCTTGTTTAGAGAACGCCATTACTGCACCTGGAAAGATAACACGAAAATCATTAGTATGACCAAAAACTTGATTAAGCAAGCTGTAAAATGGCACCAGTTTCATTTTTCTACCTAGAATAGTTCATGACATATACGCATTTGTAATGTTCCCACGACTTTTGAAACACCCTGTAGTTTATTTTTCTTCCATATATATATATATATATATATATATATATATTATGATACTGGGACACACGTTTCGGGATCTACGACTGATCAAAATGGCTAAACTTAGCGCGATTTGAAACCGGAACTCACGTAACTGAAGATTGCCGCCCTACCACTGCGCCATGTAAACTCACTAACACATTATTATTTATTATAGAGTGGGGTATAAATTTTAAAGACACATGTGCGTGTGTTTGCTTAGTCTAATCAGAATGGTCAATTGCGAGCTAGCAATTGTAAAACATATATTTGAAAAACGTGTACTAGACAAGTTCCGGAAGATGTTTTGACTGGCAGCAGCAATTAAAAACATAGTGCCAGTATTTTAAGGGTTTGTTGAAGATCTAAAACTGATTTCTACTCTCTGGAATGAAAACAGAAATGCGCAAATAAGAAAACGAAAAAAGACCGGAAGTGAAATATATATTATTAATTATGAAGCAAATTTCACTCTGCCTATTTTTTTTAACTTGTTCTTCAAATAATTAATGCCTACAGGTCACTTTAAGATTAATGTGATTTGTAGTTTGACGATTACAAATACTATAAGTTGGGTTGCAATAATTGGTGGAATGCGCTAACACCACATTTAAAGGACAACATCGGAAAATCAACTAAGAGTATACGGGAACATTAACATTCAATTTCACCCAAATGTATATTTTAAGCAGAAGATAAAAACCAGTCAAACAACAGCCACTTAAAATGTATCTCTTAGCAATTTAGCAAACAAACAAGATTAAAAAAGAATAACATTGTTTACTCGTTTTAAAAAACGCTATCTTGTTCGGTACTGGATGATCATTTTCCGTTAATGTAGATGCGGAATTACTTTTTTATTTTTCAATTTTTACTCCAACTTTTCCAGGCTGTTTTCATGTAATCGCTTAAAAAGTAGAGTCACATTTTTCTTTTGGTGTGTGTTAGCATAGGAATCAGAGATCCAATAATACCTTTATTGCTATAAAATAGGACTCACTTTTCAATGATCGATATAGACACAATTCAGAGGTTGAAGCATGATTTTCTTTGATTTTTCTGAAATTTTTAGATGAGGATTAGTAATTTGTATAATTTCGATGATTCGGACTACTACTCTCATCTTGAGAGCTATCATCACAACATGTCGGCCGCTGTAATCTCAGGCTTTCTTCAGGTGTATCTTTTCGAACTCTGGAAGATTACTGTCGAACCCGGGAATCTGAACGGAATTTAAAACACAGAAAACTTACGCATGGAGGTAGAAACGAAACTTTAATGCCTTTGGTAACAGTTATTTGTGGACTATTTTTCTTTTGCGTATCCTTTTTTGTTTAGTTATTCTTGACAATAGCCAAATGAGGAAAGTCAATTGGTCAAATAAAATAAATATATATCTGAGAAATTTTAAATGATTACTTTATATTTTTCGTTTTTATTAGTAAAGACAAACAAATAACAAATAAAGTTAATGACGATTAAAAAATATGAATCTTTTGCTTCATTTATAAAGTGAATGAAAAATATGAGAAGAGGGGGGTCCTTATACTTAGAGTATGATATCATGACAGACCAACTACATACACTGAGGGAGTCTCTCCAGGAGAGTCCGAAATGCTCTGTGCGTAAGCGAAGTCAGTCCCTCGGTATCTCCCGCAAGACTTGCAGGAGAGTGCTGGCGAACGATATCAGGGCTTACCTATACAGAATACAGACGCTGCAGACCCTTACAGCCTCAGACAAGAAGCAGAGGAGCGCTATGGTAGTCAAGATGCTCGATAAGATCAGGGAGACACCAGGTTTCCTTAACCTCTTTTGGACCTCAGGTGAAGCCTACTTCCATCTTGACGGAAAGGCGAACTCCAAGACAAATGTATTCTGGGGGTCCTCCAGACCCAATGAAGTAGCCACCAAGTTCCTGCACTCTCCCAAGTGTACAGTGTGAGTTGCAATCTCGGTCAGAGGCATTATTGAACCAATATTCATCGAAGAAGCTAGCGCAGCAGTGACAGTCACCAAGGAGCGGTATGTAGAAGGTCCTCAAAACCTTCAAGAGTGAGCTCCAGACCCTCTACCTGTCGCTCATGAGCAAGTTCTGGTTCCAGCAAGACGGAGCAAGTTCTCACACCTCATACCTGTCCCGAGATTGGCTGAAAGAGAACTTTGGAGGCCGAGTGATCAGTCTCAAGACTAATTTTGAGTGGCCACCCAATAGCCCGGACCTAAGACCCCCAGAGTTTTTTTTACTTTGGGGCTATCCTAAGGACAGAGTGTACGCATAGAAACCTAGAACTATCACGGAACTCAAGGAAGCCATCAGGGAGGAGATGAGAGCCATTCCCAATTCAGTCTGTAAGAACGTCATGGACAACTTTGTTCTGCGCCTCAAGAAATGCACGGAGGCCATCTAGAACACATGCTGTAGAACGGAGAAAAAAGGCCAAATACCCTAGTGTTTTGATGTGATGTTTTGAATATAATAAACTAGTTATGCCCCAAAAATCATTGTATTCGGACAAATCACTAAGAAACGTGGCCTAATAAGAGTTGGGGGCCTGTTTTTTGGGGGGGTCACCTTGTATAATTAGGTTATATGGAAAACTATTTAAAATATTATTCATTTTGATAACATTAAAAATGGAAAAATGTCGTTGTTTACGTGAAACGGCGAAATGAAAATTGGAAAGAAAAATATACTCGCCATCTTTAGTAAAGAAATAGAAAGATGCTAACTAGGGAAGAACGATAAGTTCCTTTTATGATTTTCTAATTCAAAAATGTTTATAAACTTGAATTATAGTGCTTCATTAGATAGCCCATATCTCGACTTGTTTTGATGGTGACTATATTTTTCGACTTCATTTTTATTCTATGTGTGTGGTTAATCTTGGCATTACAAAAAAATATTTGAAAGATCATGTTTTTGTTTTTTACTAAAACTTAGTTTAAGTGAAAAAAAGTTGTTTCATGCCGAAATCTATTTCACTCTGATGCGACTGAAATAGGAATTAACATCAAATAATAAAAGAAAAGTCAAAATGGCTGTTTTATTTTTTAATTCGTCATTCGTTATAACATAATACATTAAGAAGTAAAAGACAAGTTTAAATAAACAATACTTACAATTTAAGCAGACAATTCAATTTTATTGGTTAGCATTTTAGATGAAAATGGTTTCAATTACAGAATATGCAGAGTTATAATTTTTCACGAACTAATGTTAGTTCTTACAGCGGAGGTGATTCCTGCAAAAACGGTCTTATGATAAGAGAACATATACTACACTACATACACTATTTAAAGATATTCCGATGCCTGTCACTAAAACATTATTTTTATGGCTTTCTGGTTAAGATCAATGTGTAGTATCTGTTTTGCACATCTCAGTGACACTTGACGGATGTTTTGTGTAAATTATCTCCTTGAAATGGAATTCGAAAAGTTTTTAAAACTCTATCCTATTTCTGAATAAAATGTCTTTAAATAATGTTATTAATAATTAAAATAATAATAATAATAATACTATAGATAAACGAATGCGTGCATAGAAGAAATAAATATGCAAAAGAGAAATATCGAGATTTGATTGAGAGATATTAAAATTCATATATATATATATATATATATATATATATATACATTATTTTAAAATATCCTTTTATCGGTAGAATGCAATACGCCTAGTCAATAATAATGCTAATATAGTTAGAAATATTGAAACAGCTTTCGCATCTATTCAGTTATATATATATATATATATATATATATATATATATATATATATATATATATATATATACTGCTAGAATACTTGTTCTAAGACTGATAAAATACATTAAAGAACGGGAGAGCTTTTTCACCTTACGAAAATTAAAATTAAGATGTGATGATATTAACAATTAAGTCTAGAATCTTTATTCTAACTTTGATCAGAATGCAATATTTTATTTTAATTCTAGAAAATGTGTAACAATTTAGGCCTAGGTTCAATGATCTTCAGATGAAATTGAAATTAAGGGAATATTGTTTAATATGTGGATAAAACTAAATGAAAATGTAATATATTTGAATTTTCAAATAGAAGGGTCTGCCCATATTATACCCCCTAAAACTCGTTCAAATACTCCCCCTCCCAAAAAATGAAATTTGATAAATATTTATCAATATGTGTTTGATACTATTGTTTATATTTTACAAAAGTTAGGGGAATATAAATGTTCACGAATGGATTCTACCCCTTTTTGCCCCTGATTGCACAAATCTAAATTAAACTAAATAGAGTCTACATTATAGACCCCTTTTCTACCAAGCAGCTTTGTTGCCAAACTAACAATAGTCAGATATTAAGTTTAAGACTGTATCCCCGTTATAAAAATATGTAAACATATAAACATACCTAACTTTATATCGGCAGGGATACTGATTTGATGAAAAATAGAATTAAGAATAAGGACAAGAATTCGAAATAAGTGAGTTTAAATCTTATTATAAACAAAATAGTATTAGGGGGATTTAGCTGGCATCGAGAGAAGTGGCCTGTTATAGCAATACATAGAGTACCTAGAAGGCAAGTATTGGATCAGTGCCATTAAGGAGTGATTGGTTCCAACAGATACGACAAGCGACTAAACAATAAAGAGATAGATGAACAAAAGTGTGTCGCATTTGATGCATCTTTTCTTTCTAACTCAGTGTTTGCAATAATCGAAATGAGAATGTTACACGCCATAGACTTTAGCTATTATCACCAAGATATATCGGCCACGTTTATAAGTATTGTAACCTATAAGCCGATCCCACCATTCCAAGAGAAAACTATTAGAAAGTCGATCAGTTGGTGTGAAACATCTGCTACAACCACAATCTTGTGACAGAAATTACGCAAAATGAGAAAAACGTACGCTCATTCAAACACTTTTTGGAACTACTAGTTAACTGTTTCAGTTAAAAAGAAACATCACTCTCTTTTCTTTTTCAGGCGCATTAAAAAAATCAGATTCATCCAGACTTTTATATAAATGAACACTTTTATTTGTATATTACTGATAGTTCATCAATGTTTCGGAATCTTTTGGATTATTTGGAGGATTCGAACTCCTGTTCTTATCTTGGATGTAATTTGCACAACAACTCGGGAATCTTTATGTCGAACTCGTGAATATGTACGGAATTTCGAACAAAAACCTTTATTAAATTACCGAGAGTAGCTTGCATTCGTTCTGTCAGCCAAATACCGTTTTCTCGCGTGATCTAAAATGGTTCTTCTAGGTCAAATCATTTAAATAACACACACTGTTGGAAGCCATACAATGTATTTTTAAAAATGAATATATATTTTCATTTGAAAGTCCTAGACTACGTTCAACTAATAATACTAAAGAAAGAGACACATAATTCTTATTACACGCTTTGCGTGGCGGTTTTTACGTCGGAACTTTAGAAGTTTTAAATTAAAAAAATATTTATTTATTTAAAAATGTCTTTTTAGCTCATAACCGTTTTCAAAAATTAAAATATTACAATGCTTCAAAAAACAAACTTTCTATAATGTCTTATCTTATATAATCTAATTTTTGAAACATTATATTTACTTTCAGTATTTAAAGAGACAGATTGACAGTAGCAAAGAAATGTTCGATATAATACCTGAAGAGTTATACAAACGACATTCCTTAATCTGTTCTTTCGTTTCTGTTTTTTCAATGTTGTAATGTTGAAATAAGTAAAACATAAACTGGTGTTATGTTTAAGTATTTCTTTCCTTTCTAGACTGATTGGACCTGTCTATTCTTACTATTTCACTCATAGATAGAGGTATTAATGCGTATAAAGTATTAAAATATTTAGTCTATATTCATGGAGAATTAAAAGTCACTTAATGAATAATTTAATAAATCGTGAGTTTCAAGCAAGGCATATGAAGGATGTAAGCTGGTGTGAGTTGAACGCCGATATGCTATTTTATTGAGTCGATCGTGTCAGTATGTATCTGCCTCAGCTGGCATGAAATGAAGAATAAAATATAGTCACCAGATTTAAAAAAAAATACAAACATCTTCTCTACAGTAAAATCACACTTTATTTAACAGTTTCAGAACACAGACAAAGAAACATCGGAATATGAGAATGTAAGGCAAGTTGGTTTTACAGGCACGTACAGAAATGTAATTGAGTCTAAGTTGTTATTCTCGAATGTGAATTTGCACCTCGTCCTTGGAGCTAGCCTTCCGCCTAAGACACTACAAGAGCCGAAGCAGATAATCGACGTCTTATTATCATCTCGACTGAAACTGTTTATATTTTAGCGCCAAACTAAGACTGGGCGGAAATGAGGACATACTCGCCTGTATATAACTACGCGAGTTTTAATATCCCTGTGTTAGCCAACCGAACTACAAACTAATAACTGCGATAATAATTGCGTGTAAATACAAAAGAATGAAGATATCATGCAACTACTACAAACATGTTTATGCAAATATTCAGACGCTGTTATTTACATTTTTAAACTTCGGATTATTGTTCTAATCTATGTTTATATGTATAGTTATACTAGACAACCGTGACCCGTTGAGTGAATATATATATATATATATATATATATATATATATATATATATATATATATATACGTATACATATATATATATATATATTATTTTTATATGTTGCCATTAATTGATAGAGTTCCGTTAGCAGTCAGCATATATGACAGCTGATGCTTTAAACGAAGATACACTTTACGATTGTTGCTTAGAAATATAGTGGGGAGTTATCTTTTCGTAGTCTAAAGCCTATTTCTCAGAGAAAAGAGACGTTGTTAGTCTCTATCGGTATTTCAATGGTAGGTGCTCGACTGGGCTCCAACCTATGGTTTCTTCTCGTAAGACATTCACAGCAACAACTCGTCTTCTTACATAAATAGGAAGTGAATTTCCTATCTTTTTCCAATTGCCTAGCGTCATGAGGAATTCCCATTGACAAAGCTTGTTTGCAAGGCTTCACGCCTCTGAGATATCCTGATTACAATTTGGTTGTCTTCAAACCAACTGTCAACAAATTATTGTCATGTTCCGCCCCATAAGTGATAACACACAGTTTATATTTTTGATCAATATTATTATCCCAATAGTGTTCTCATAAACCAGTGTCAACGAGTGGCTCTTCGCTTTGATAAGTTCTTACCCAATGGTAAAACTGACCCCATGATCAGACATATAAAACATATGTCGTCATGTGGGCAAAACGGACGCGCACTTGTCCGAGACAATGGCTGAAGCCTTAGAAAGCGATTTTCAATCTCTAATAAAATGGGTTCATAAATAGATGCTAACATTTAATGCTGATGAAAACACGGTCCTTTCCTTCAACAACTACAAGAAACCTTTTCAACCAACGATTGACAGGGCAAATAACACCCTACCTGAGAGTCCAACGTTCAAACTCCTCGGCCTTACATTCATAGCTAACATGAATCGGAACAAATACATAGAAGACATTGCCAAGGCGTCTGCCAAGTAAGTGGACTCTTTCTATCGTGTTAGAAAATTTTTTTCCACCTGACACTATCTGATATATCTACAAAGCAATCATCCCCTTATGCATGGAGTAATGTTTTCACATCTGGGTTGCTGCACCATCCACTAGCCTCTACTTCTTAGACAAGGTCCAAAAAAAAGAGTCGCTAATCTAATAGGTCGCTTACTATCTACCAACCTTTAGCCTCTGTCCCATCGCCGCAATATTGCATGCTTGTGCTTGTTTTACAAGTATTTAAATGTAATGTGCTCCAATAAACTTGCTGCTATGGTAAATCCTCAACGTAAATACACTCGAGCAACTCGACTAAATCCCATTAATCCACGGTGAAGGTCTCCAAATACCGGAGAGCATTCTACTCCAATAGCGTATTTCCTCGTGCTGCCAACCTTTGGAACTCTCTTCCTGCTCCGTGTATCCTACTGTACCAATATGCAGAAACTAATAACTAATGGGAATAAGCATCTTGCTGCACAGGTCACAATTTAGGTTGACCCCCCAAAACGCTTACTCTAATTCTGAGCAGCCTCTTACATCTACAGTGGCAACTTGCCTTGCTTGGAGGGAACTATGTTAAATAAATATATATTCCTTATATAGGGTTTAACCGTTGCAGTCTTCCCCCGTCAACCATATCTATCACTACGCGTTATTTACTTCCTTCCCACGACAGGACGATGTGGTCCAAGGCAGAAAGGAAGGGGGTGGAGCCAGCGCCCCAGCGGAAGAGCCAGGCTGTCATCTAAAAATAGTCTTGGCATCCCCGTCGGCATTCTCCGACAGGGGCGTCTCAGGTAATTGATAAACCACCCTTTCAAAAAGAGGGAACGCAAGGCCTCAGAGGGTGGACCTCCTAGGACTACTAGTCCTGTCACTGATTCTGAGAACGTATCCTCGCCTGGTATTTAGGCGGTACAATTATCAGCGGACTTTCGCCTGATTGAATCATTCTGGAATATCTATTACTACGCTGGGAAGTCAAACTCTATCTGAACTTATATTTATAAGTATACGAGGCTTGGGGGCAACACACCAACAAAACTATTTATCTGACTTTAATTAGATTTAAAAAATTATTTAAACTCTGACATTTTAGAAATTCCTTTTCCATAAATAAAATGAACCCTCTTTACTTTCATATCATTATTATGGGTATTATTATCTAGAACTAATACCATTCCTTCTAATTTTCATAGAGAAATTAAGACAATTAGTAATTGATCATGTAATTTACATACGTTTACAGACACACGTACTTAAATTAGAGAAAAGTCTATTTCCCTCATCCCCTTTCCCTCTCTCTTTCTCTCCCCCCTCTCTTACTCTCTCTCTCTTTCTCTCTGTTTCTCCCTCTCTCTCTCTCTCTCTCTCTCTGTCTCTCTCCTTCTCTCTCTGTGTAAATGCTCACGGAGACATGAATTAATTTTAGAGAGTAATTGAATCAACATAAAGTGAGTGGGAGCGAGAGAAATATGTAGACAGCTAAGAGAGGGCAGATTGGTGACTTGTTGAGTTCATTATAAAGTACGTCTAATTAACACAATTAGAAAAGAATATTTTTTCAAAAATACTCAATCCCAGATCTAAGGTATATTTAAGCATGTATTATGTGCTATTGCAAAAATCATCATGTTCGCTAATCGGCGAGTAGAGTAGGGTTTACTCCTTGCTCGAGTTATACTGAAGACTCAAACAATTGTAATTGATGCCCCATGCTGATAGCTCAGCATCATAAGGTGCGGATCAAGGGTAGGTGGAGTAATCCTGGCAAAGAAGTGGCGCCCTTACCTACACATCGGTAGTAGCTAATGAAAATGGAGCTTTCGGGTCGCCCTCGCCTATGACCGATAACATTACTCTTTAAAAAGTATATAAGGGGAAGGCCTTAGGGAAGCCAACATTGATGAACGGCCATCTAGTATAATATTAGATTACCGAAAGGTAATGCATCGCATGCGAAGGTGCGACGGAATATATGAATCCTCAGAAACTGAGTGTGCTTAGATCATCTCAGCTGTATATTGTATATACATTAAGCTTTCTGACTTTGTTAACCTTTCTATGCTCATCTTACAAGAAGCGCCAGAGAGCAGAGGAAAACAAACACCGTTATCTCTGCAAAGATTCACTATAACGAAGTAGATAAAGTGATTGGTTTCGGCGAGATGATCGAATTAAACATGTTCCCCGCATTGCATCAAGCCGTAATACAATATAAACGACCGGATATGACATTTAATCGGAAATACTACAATTGCTATGTCGCCCGTAGCGCCACCTCGGTAATTGTGGTAAGCATTGTGCTTCGGCAAAATACACTCGTGTTGGAATTCAGACGAATAAACAAGGCACATTTCCGTTTCGAAGATTCGTCATGCGGCTGATATCTATGGAATAGAAAGAGAATATTAACAAGACTGAGTTTCTCTTTTATCGATACTACAACAGATTAAGATGACAAACAACACAGTAATGAGTATATATATATATATATATATATATATATATATATATATATATATATATATGTATATATATATATATATATATATATATATATGAAAATTTATTACTAAAAGGTACACTTTTAAGGAGTTGAACCTATTGTGAGGTAAGGAAAGCTCAATATACTGGATAGAGCAAAACTATGATGAGTTAATGAACATAATTAGACCTGCAAAGGGAAGCAAACCATACTCTTCGGTTGTTCAAAACAAGGACGTTTAGTAGATAACAATATTTATTTTTCCTCTCTTTCATTCCTTAAGCCAAGCCTTTCAAAGATTAAAATCTTATCATCAGAGTAAGTTAATGATGGATAAGTCGACAGATGAAGATAGTCAATATTCGAAATTTGAAAAAAAGTTTCAAGATTCAAAGTGCATAGGAGTGTCACCAATACATATATATATATTTGAATTGCATATATTTAGGCTGCATTTAACCATTTATACAAAAATTGTTAAAAATAACAGAATTTGTCAGTTTAATTATACGTTTTTTTTGGTTTTTTTTCAATTTTTCAAATAGTCTTTTTTCTATCAAAATAAAAAAATGATTTAATGTTTCATAGGTTTCACATGTGTCACACACATTTTCAATTTGGCACCTGAGGATGATTCGACGAAGAATCGAAAACCTCCGTGAAACCTATGAAACATATGGAACATTAATTCATTCATTTGATTTTTAATATTTTTTGTGTCACAATCAAAAAATTCTTGAATTTTCCATTAGTTTTGCTTGAAATTTCGATGTTCCGTCGAATCATTTTTATTCTGTTTTCGGTGTCTAACATCTTTACATGCGTCATTCCCGGCGGTTTTTTATCAATTGAAGATGATTTAAAGAATTAAACAAAACTGTTTGTGATACTGATGGAGGATTAACTATTTTTTTGTTATTTTCACACAAAAAGGATATTAGAAAAAAATAAAATGGTATAATCAGGCAGAACCACTCTGTTATGTTTAACAATGTTTGTTTAAATAAAAGAATGGTGCCTTGATATACTTAGTATATATATGTACATATATATATATATATATATATATATATATATATATATATATATATATATATACATTTATGTGTGTATAGATATATGTATTAAATTCAAGGTTATATCATTCTGCGATTTAACAAATATATCAGAACATATGAACTTTTATGAACATATGAACGTGGTTTTAGAGTAGTCGGAGGCAATATCTGTAATTAAGGCTGTTTTAGATCTAGAAATACTAAGAGAAATTAGAGGTGAATCCTGAGAAAAGCACCATCAGAAAATAGCAAATTGGGAATCAGATACTTCAGATCGCTAAATACAAAAGTCAAACACAGCAGAAACTCCAGCAAAGAACAATCACATCTGATCACTAATAAAAATGTGTACGATCTTTATAGGGTACTAACCTGTGTTTGCTTTACGAGCCTGAAAGCCGCTGATCTGGGACGACACTTGTTCCGAATCCTTTCACCAGCGAGGATTGCGGAATCCGCGGTGAAGCCCGGCACGGCAGCTCTGCTCGCCGAAACAAGGAAGCGCGGAAAATATAGCTCGCTCACTGACCGTTTCGTCTTCCAATCACTTTCAGTGAAAATGTCGGGTGTGTTTGGCCCCGAGACTGTTAAATTTTTTCAGGACATTGGACAGAGAATTTCAACGTATAGGCACGAGCCCCGTGAGGCAGCCTGGTTGTTCCAACGCATCTTCCTGGCTATCGTTCGTGGCAGCGCTATGTCAGTAACGGCGGCGTCACTTCTGTTCTAATCGTCATCTGTTTACTCTCTCTTTCTTTATCTCTCCCTCTCTATCTACCTATGTCTGTATCCGTCTCTGTGCTTTTCTTTCTTTCTCTCCCCTCTCTATCTACCTATGTCTGTATCTGTCTCTTTGCTTTTCTTTCTTTCTCTCCTCCTCTCTATCTACCTATGTCTGAATCCATCTCTTTGCCTTTCTTTCTCTCCCCCTCTCTATCTACCTATGTCTGTATCTGTCTCTTTGCTTTTCTTTCTTTCTCTCCCCCTCTCTATCTACCTATGTCTGTATCCGTCTCTGTGCTTTTCTTTCTTTCTCCCCCCCTCTCTATCTACCTATGTCTGTATCTGTCTCTTTGCTTTTCTTTCTTTCTCTCCCCTCTCTATCTACCTATGTCTGTATCCGTCTCTTTGCTTCTCTTTCTCTCACTAACTTGTCAGAGATTGTTGTCAAGTTGAGTTAATATTTTATTAAAGAGATTTTATTTTTAAAAACCCAATAAAAAACACGTATTATTAAATAAAGTTGCTGGCCACACTTTTACATAACACGTGGCACAGTTTTTGCCCAATCGGATTATTAGTTTGCAAATTACCGTTATTAAGTGTAGCTGCTGTTTCAAATTTTCAAAACACTGAACACATCTGAAATGTGTGTGCTAGTAATATACCGCTTTTTGATTCGCAAAAACTTACTGTTGAGGCAACTCAATCGCTTGTTAACTGCTATTCGTCGTCGGAAACAACGGTTAACAAGTAGTATGACGAATTTAAATGATTCCACTTCCAATTACCTCTGCACGTACACTATTCCACAGATTAGGCCCCCAGTTACTAAGGCTGTTTGTAGACCTCAGAAGAATACTTCAAGGAAAGAGATTTTACTCCAGTGAAAAAGTGGTATCGAAAACTGAGCGGTATTTCTAGACAAAAGACAAATCTACATAAAATATATCGAATTGTTAGAGAAGCATTGACATAGTCTGTTAGATTAAATTCAGTTCTAGAGAGAGAACACATCATTCATTTACTAATAAAACAACAATTTCGACTGTATTGATCGACATATTCTCCTTCTATGAGTGTAGAAGAAGAATATTATTGATCAATGTTTTATTAGTAAGGCCAGCAACCTATTGAATGATGTGTACTCTCTCTAGAACTGCATTTAATCTAACAGACTATGTCAATGCGACATTACCTTAACATTAAGTGATGAATATGGCAGCCACTTAATATTTCATTATATGATTAAAACATCTTTTAAAAGCCATTCGTTTAACTCATGTTTCGCAAGAACTCAATTAAAATAAACAAAGTATCATGGTAATTTTAATTATTATTCTTCCATATCAAAATCCCACCTCATAATTACTGTGAATGTGGGATCAAGATTTCTTTGCATGCACGCAAATTAAATTTCCATACACTCACATATCTGCATATGAAGAGACTTTTAATGCCTACTAAACACCATCATCCAGTGTCTTCGGTCTCCGTTTAGAGAGGTTTGTCAGAACAACCTGGCATGAAGATACTTCTCCCTACAAGTAAACTCTGACCAAATATAAAAAAATAACACTATTTGAAGCCCAAATAAGACTCTATCGGCATGCCTACACATTAATTCATGAAGGGAATAGAGCACCTTCTCCAAGTGATATTACCTCTACCAACATCACTTAGCTGGATATTCCACCAGACAAAATGAATTATAATCCTGAAATCTTGAAAGCAAAAGACAATACATATTTAAGTGATCATTTAAAGAAGGAAAAAATAATGTTCTTCACTGTTTTACTAAATCAACATTTAAAAGATTAAAGAGAAATTGAATTACACATTCGGATAGTTATGTATCCCATACAACATTCAAGTGTTCGCCCAAGGAAGCGGCTCCTTGATTTCTCAGATGTAATCAAGTTACGCGAAAAACCATAAGTATTTAAAACAAAATCGGTCTGATAAAAATATTCATGGAGTAATTTATGTGACAAATCGCTATTTGCTGCTGACTACCTAATATTAAATTTATATTTTGGTTTTGTATAGAAAATGCATGCTGTTTCTTTGAAAAATAACTTTATCGAACTAGGATAATTTTAAAAATGGATGTTAGCAGCGGTAAATTGAAATTAAAATTAAAACCATATTTGTAATCAGCAGCAAATTCAGCAACTTATAGTAAATAAATAAAATACCATATTATTCAATTTTTTTATACTAAATAGAATTTCAATATAATTATATTTCATTTCTAAGTAGAAAAAATATATCAATGATTCGGAAATCTCTAAATGTTGGGAGTGAATCGATGTTGTAGCACGTGACATTAACACTTATTTAACCTATGTATGAAAAATATTGTCCAGTTTCTTAACATCGCATGCTATTCAGGCGTTTGTAACACGTTTTTGACATCTCGTTCATTTTTTTATATTGTAGATAATAACTCTATAAATTCATGACAAAATTAATATGTTGTAATCAACATCAACGACTATTATTGTGACCATATGTTTCAGATTTAAAAAAAATATTTGTCTTCAATTTTTTCCTTGGGAATTTTCGTTTGTGATCATTTAACAATTTCATTGTTAGTTTTACTTGAAAAGAATTGATAAACTACATTTTATGCTGAAGAGAGGGTTATTAAAAGATTTTTTAAACATATGTACATAATAATATTTTACCATATTACATTTTTTTAGCATGATTAATACATACTGAATTATAATATATTGGCTCTGTTGAACTTAAAGTCATGATCATCGAGCTAAATGTTACATTTCGTATTAACTTGTATTACAGTGTTATATTTTATATTTATATAATACTAGCGGGACCCTGTGGAAATTCCACAGTGTTTTCTACATTAATCTGTATAATTTACAGTTAATAATATTATCCGGTGGCTAGAAATATGCACATATTTTACTCACCAACATTTTTCGTGACGGGATGGAAGTATATATTTATTTATATTACTCGGTTGCCGGGGCAAACGCTGTCTCTTCAGCGGTCACCATCGGTCGCGACTCTCGTCTAACTCATCCCCTCCCTCCCCTCTCCCTACCCCCCCATTGTCAGGGGCAAAATTAGATACTAAAGGTTCTCAAATAGGAGTGCCAGATCGTGACACACAAAATAAATAACACACACTCTATCGTATAATAATAATAATAATAATAATAATAATAATAAGAAGAAGAAGACATTTAAAATATAAAAAAAATAATAATAATGAATAAATATTGTAAGCCTGAAACCGGCCCATTTGGTAAGCGTTTCCGCTAATGGAACGGCATACCAGAGTTCTATCCTCGGTTTAGTAATAGCAAATACTTTTTTTTTTTGCTTAAACTCTTAGTATTATAAGGTCAGGATCACGGACAATGAAGCAATCCTGGGAAAAGAGTGGCGCCATCCCCTACATCTCGGGTTAGTATCAAATGTAAAGAGATCCTCTACTGTAATCGGACACTTTAGCATTTCATAAAGTCTGAAATTTGCGATCACCTCACCTAAAATAAGCGAACGCCATTTTAGATTGACGAATTTGACAAAATATCTAAATAAATATTTGAAATAAAAAAACTTAATTTCTCAGATGTTAACAATACAATATCATTGTCATTGTCTATTTGGTACTTTGTTACATTGGGACCTGGGCTAACTTTGACCCTGACTCTTACTTTAACCCTAACCCCCAATGACCCTGAACTTTATAGCTAACCCTAACCCCCCACTGACTCCAACCCCAACGACGGGGTCAAAGTTATCGCGGGTCCCAATGTAACAAAGCACCCTCTATTTGTTAGTAAGTTACGCTTGCTTTATTATTAGACGCCCCCCCCCGGATAAGAGTGAAATAATTAAAAAAAAAATAATAATTGGCATTCAAATAACGCGTGTACGATGGACACTCTACTAAAAAGGGTTGATATACCGTAAAAACTGGCAGGCTTACCGACAGAAAACGAAACTATACTTGTTACTTTCGTCTCTTTCGTTTTTGTTACATATATTTTTAAATTTTTGCGATTTATTTATTTGTTTTTCTTGCGTTTTCACTTTTCAATTACGTTTAGTCTCTCTCTCTCTATTTTCTCTCTCTACCACTCTCTTACGAGCACTCTCTCTTTCTTTCGTACGCGCCTTTTGTGTTTCACTGAAAAAAAAAACAATCATTGCTTGTGAGTTAAATAATAATAATAATGGCTGTCTCTCGAACCAAAAGAAAGGAAATAAATGGTTTTAACGTTTGAAGTTATCGTCTGCCAGCGTTCGCGTTGGCACAGCTCGTAAGGAGTTTTATTCGTAAATATTCTAAATATATTTCAAGAACAGATATTGGATTTTTGTATTCGAAGCACAGAAATTCATAGAAGTTACCTTTATTTTTGATAATGTTGCATTGAATAAGTATTTCACAGTTCTCTCTCTCTCTCTCTCTCGTCGTTCAAATGTTTAACTGAAGAAAAAGTGCATAAATGCCGTCTCCTCCTCCTTCCACGCTGAAGAGACAGTAGCGAGCGGGGTCAGTTAATGGTTTAATTAAGTTAATTTTGATCTATTTAACAACTTCATTTCGTTAGCTCGGAGTTATAAAAACATATAATTGAAGAAACATCACGTTTGTAACATCTTTATAGTTAAACTTCTATTTCTCTCCCTTTCTCTATAGCCGTCTCTTTATCTTTCTACTTTTCTCTTCCCTAGTCGCCCCATTTTACCGGTACTTTCTCATTTTGTCTTTTGCGAAAGCTGTTTCTTCCCCACCATTCCTCTTATGTTGAATGCTAAATACATACCTATCGCCACCCCGGTGCGAATGCTAAATAGTACCTATCGCCGCCCCAGTGTGTGTTATAATATACCTATCGCCACACCGGTGCGTGTGCTATATACATACCGATCAACGCTCTGGTGTGCATACTATATACTTACCTATCTCTGCAAGGGTGCACATACTATATATGTACCTATCCCCAGCCCAGTTCGCATACCTAACAACTCATATTAATGCGCCCCTGTCGTGTCAGAAAAACAAAATAGTGTTCATTCATGTATTGTCACTATCATGAATTAAAATTAGTTTAAAAACGTAAAAAAGAAATTTTTTGCCCCCCCCCAATGTTTTTTGTATCCTCCTCCATACATAGAAGTACTTTTAATAAAAAGGAAATTAGAAAAAAAAAAAAATTTTTACCCACCCCACAATATTTTTTTTACCCTCCACATATATAGAAATATTTTTAATTAAAAAGAAAAAAATAATAATTTTACCCCCCCTATTTTTTTCATCCTCCCCCATACATAGAAATATTATAAATTAAAAGGAAAAAAAAAAATTTTTGGACGCCCCACAATTTATTTTCATCCTCCCACATACATAGAAATGTCATTAATTAAAAAGAAAAAAAAAATGTTTACCCCCAATTTTTTTTTACCCTCCCCCTATTCATAGAAATATTTTTAGTTTAAAATAGAAAAAAAAAATTACCCCCCACAAAAAGAAAACATTTTTTTTATCCTCCCCCATATATATAAATATTTTTAATTAACAAGTAAAAAAAATTGTTCCCCCCCCATTTTTTTACCCTCCCCCATACAGAGAAATATTTTTAGTTAAAGAAAGGAAAAAAAATTTCCTCGGCGCCTCGGTCATATCAAAGAAGCATACTGCAGAAACCTCCGGGTCCTATATTGTAGAAGCCCCCCCGGTGCCTGTACTGTAGAATCACCACTCGTCCGTATACTGCAGAAGCACCCTCGGCTCATATACTGCAGAAGCACCCCTGGTCTCTATAATGTAGAAGTGCCCCGAGTGCCTATACTGCAGAAGCCCCCCTCCCGGTCCCTATACTTCAGAAGCCTCCAGGTCCTATATTGTAGAAGCACCCCCGGTTCAGGGTCCTATACTGTAGAAGAACGCCAGTCCCTATAGTGCAGAAGCACATATAGTCCATATTCTGCAGAGGCACCCGTGGCCCCTATTTTGCAGAATACTCTGGGTCCTATATTGTAGAAGTATCCCCCGGTCCCTATACTGCAGACGCCTCCAGGTCCTATATTGTAGAAGCACCCCTAGTGCTGGGTCATACACTGTAGAAGCACCAGAAGCACCCCCGGTCCGTATACTGCAGAAGCATCCATTACACCTATACTGCAGAAGCCTCTGGATCCTATACTGTAGAAGCCACCCGGTGCTGGGTCCTATACTGTAGAAGCACCCCAGGTCTGTATACTGCAGAAAAACCCATGGCCCCTATTCTGCCCAAGCCTCCGGATCCTATATTGTAGAAGCACCCCTGGTGCTGGGTTCTATACTGTAGAAGTACCCCTGGTCCCTATTCTGCAACAGCACTCATGGTCCCCATTCTGCAGAAGCCTCCGGGTTCTATATTGTAGAAGCACCCCCGGTGCTCTGTCCTATACTGTAAAAGGACCCCTGGCCCCTATACTGCAGAAGCACACATGGTCCCTATTCTGCAGAAGCCTCCGTGTCCTATATTGTAGAAGCACCCCAGTGCTGGGGCCTATACTGTAGAAGCACCCCTGGCCTTTATACTGCAGAAGCACCCACGTTTCCTATTCTGCAGAAGCCTCCGGGTCTTATATTGTAGAAGCATCAGAAGCACCCCCTTACTGATCCTCCCTCCTTTTCATCTGCACAGTAGCTCTATCTAGGAAATTGAGCACTTTTCTCCCAGACAACGCCGAGTACTTTGAAAATCAAGGAGGCATCCAGAGCACTACTAAAATTGCGTTTACTGATTCCCCCTCCTGTATAATATTCGTTTATATATATATATATATATATATATATATATATATATATATATATACCAAAATTAAGTCAAACAAACATTCTCCTAAATGTTCACCTTTTAATGAATATAGCCAAGAATATATGTTTACAAATAAATGTAATTATTTTGTTTCAGTGAGTATTCAAACTTATATGAGGAAAATGTATGACGTCATTTGTAATCCACTGATGCAGTTTTGCCCGGAAAACCTGCCTTAATACTCGTATCATTCCAAATTGAATTGCATCGATTTCTTTAAAATCTCATTATATGATGACACTGTCGGAAGATTTTATTCGACATGATTTACATTTAAAAATAGAAAATCGATAGTTTTGTAGACTACTTAAAATATTTTAAGAACCGAAGGATATAACGGTATGTTTTAACATGTATTTACATGACATATGTGAATACAGTTCCCAATAGACTCCAATTCTTTAAATCACCATCGCAAATCCCTTTACATTATGTAACGTACAACCCTCGTCGGGACCATGGCGACGAGCACGTGAGAATAATACATGAAATAAAAGGTAAATGTGTCCGGAAGTGGTTCGTAGGTCCCTGGGCCTAATATTAATAACGTAATACAGGGTAGGGGATTCTCTAGTTCGAAACATCAAATAAAAAAATGGAATAACAACAAACAGGTAAGAGACAACTCAAACACCAAGTTAAAATTCTAGACATATATTTATTTACATGTTTAAAAAGGCAGACATGTATGGAGCAACACAACAAAAAGAACAACGTAATATTTTATGGGGAAAAGGGATATCGTCTAAAGTTATCTAATAATGAGCAAAATCTATAAACATAAAATCGTGTACAGGCAAATCAAGGAAGAAAATAGTTTAATAACTTACAAAGATGGACAAATGGTACAAGATTTCCCACAGGAGTTGAAAAGTTCAATAGTCTCGGAATTAAACAATCGTCCAAGTTTCACACTAATCTTTGGATGTAACTGTCAACGTTAAATGCATAGGAACAAGTTATTCCGACATTAGTTTTGGGCGGTGCTGCACACTCCTCATATAAGATGTGTAGTCATATTTCTCTCGGCGATACTGTAAGATGTTCTAGTTCTTGACAGATCTTGGTTATGTAAATAATTCGTCTCAGAAACATTGAAGATCGCTCTTGGCTGTAGATCAGTAGAGCAGAAAGCTCAAGGCCACTCGGCGTGCCATGGAATCAGATTTTGTCGGCTTCTTTCTTTTCTTTCATTCCCTCACAGCAACGATCGGCTAGATTCGTCTCCGGTGGACAGCAACTATGTGATCGACTCGCCGACTGGTCATCGTGGGCAGGTGCATGGGTGTGTTGAAATAGCTACCATGAAAGAGGTTGCATGAACCTTGATTTGAGGTTAAGGCGATGTGTACGCGTCATGAAGGGGAGGGAGAGATCGTTTAACAGGAAATATCGTTTGATTTCATCTCTAGTAAGGATTTACGATATGGGCGGGGGAGTCGACCAACAGTAAATAGCATTCAACTTCCCTTCGAAATTTGTTCGGGTTTATAGGGAAATAGAAAAGCTGTAATGTGACAAAATATACGTTACTCGCTTTGGTATATGCATGAAACACATTTTGTTTCTCTTGTAATTTTATTTCAATTACTTTTTCCCCGTGACAATTATCACAAAGGTCTAAACTAAAGATTGGTCGCCAATAAAGTTCGTTGGTTTTCTTTGGAATTTGAGTGACGATAATCCCCTTAAGTCTGCAGTACTATGCGTACCAATTCCAGTCGCGGTCTGAAAACTGATTTTCCGTCTCCTAGCACCACAGCATTTTTGTGGTGTGACAAAGGGGTTGTCATCTGATCGGGGTTTTCTTAAATTTTTTCCCTTGCAGTTACCGTTCCTTAGGATGCGTGTCTATTGTTACTATATTTATAGATGTGCTAACGCAACTTTATTTTATTTCAACTAAACTATAAGTTTTCGGTGTTCGCTACGCGTGTTGTTTTCCGTACTTGAGGATTGTTCTGAATATTGTATCATTGAAACTATTATTCTTATTTACACACAAGGAGTTCACACACAGGTCATCATCAGTGATTACACACTGATAAAAAACGGTGGCGTTCACTGAAGTCTAAGTTACAAGCATCTCCCTATTCTTCTTCCTTAAAATATTGTGCAATATTTAATTTACTATTAACCAAATATTCCAATGATGGTAATATATACTATACACATCTTTCTCTCTCTCTTTCTCTCTCATATATATATATATATATATATATATATACATATATATATATAATGAAGAAGAATGGAAAGGAATTAGAGAAGCAAAAGTCAAATCATAATTCAATTCAATATACTCTTCACAATAGGTTGTTCGCTTTTAGTAAACCACTTTATTTTAAGCTCCTACCTAGTTGAACTTTTCTCTCCTATTTGTGATATGTTCAACAAGGAATTCCTCCCGCTTTCGGCAAAAAATATCATCACTAACGTTAGATTTTATTTTTTCAAATTTTAAATCTTGGCCTTTGCCAACTTATCTATCCCAGCGACTTCCTCTGATGATAAGATGTTGATCTTTGAAAAGCCTGGCTTAAGGAAAATTTAACTTGAATAAATTGCCTTTTTTGCGGAATATACCTTGCTCTGAGCAATTGAATTGAATTATGATTTGACTTTTGCTTCTCTAATTCCTTTCTATTCTTCTTCATTCTACCTGCTCTATCCTGGATATTGAGCTATATACTCTTCACAATAGGTTGTTCGCTTTTAGTACACCACTTTATATATATATATATATATATATATATATATATATATATATATGTTTTTATTTATACAAACATTATTGGTTACATATGTGCATGCATGTTTCGGTTGTAGTCTTCACAGGGAGTCAACGTCTTCGGACCAAAGAAGACAGAGAGACTTGTCTGTCTACTTTGGTCTGAAGAGGTTGACTCTCTGTGAAGAAAACAATTGAAAAATGTATACACATGTGTAACAAATAATGTTTGTATGAATAAAAATGTATACTTAAGAACAGCTCTACTTGTTATTGACCACTTTTTATACACACTGGGGTTTTAACGGATTTGCATCTACATAAACAAATACAATACGTGTATCATATATATATATATATATATATATATATATATATATATATATATATATATATATATATATATATATATATATATATAATCAAATTGTTTCGCTGTATCACATCTCTTAAGTGCGGTGTGACAAGCGAGTGTCTGAAGCCACGATCGAAACTCATCCGTCGAGCTGATATTCGGCGCTTTTATCCTTACAATATCATGCGACACCGACTGAACGTAAGTTAAACCTCAGTGTAAACATTTTCAAGTGCTGAAAGCTTAAATTAGTTGTACCCAATGAGCTGTGCCTTAAAACTAGTGGCAGTTGGCGACTTCCACACCAAAGCCTTTTTCAAGAAACGAACGTTATATATTTATCCACATACAGACTGTGTCACTGTACCAAAGCTCTTTCCGTATATATATATATATATATATATATATATATATATATATATATATATATATATATATATATATGAAAAATGAAAAAGGAAAAAACCAAGAGATATATTTTTATATATTCATCAACGTTTCGTCTTCATTGTAAGACTTCCTCAGGATCATAATTGGAAGAAAAATGTGATGCAAGTACATCGAAATATTGTGTTGACATGATTAGTAGATAAGGGAAAATAGTAGTTGTGACTACTATGAGCGCTGGAGGAGAGTCCAGGCGGTGAGAAGTCTGTAGTGGCGAAGACTGAAATGAATATGGAAAGATTTGAGTGGGCACCATCAAGGCAGCAGTGAAAAAGGGGGTTGTAAGAGTATTAGTGAATTTGCCTTAGGGTGGGAGAGAGGGAACGGGCTGAGGTTTCTGTTGTGGTGAGGTGTGGCATGGATTTTGAGAGGCTGCGGAAAGATGAGAGAAGGGGGAAACTCTGTGTGTTTGGCATGTAGGTGGTATAATAGTTTTAGAAATAAATTTGAAGAAATGAATATAACTTGAAAATAGGCGGGGATGGGTAAGAGTGTGAAAGAAACAATTAAAACGGTTAGGTAGGTGAGAGGAGATTTTGTTGTGGTCAGATGTGAAAGTTTTTTAGGCTGGAGGGAGGGATGGTAGGAGTATTGATAAGGTGGCAATGTCAGGAATGTGTGAGTATAAGTGTGGTTGAAAGAATTTGTAGAAGGGTGCTGTGAGCTTAACAAGAAAGAAAAAAAAATGATTTTAATTTTGGGAAGTGATAAGTAAACTGTGGTTTCGTTCAGGATGCGTTGATTGTTGGAGATTAAATGGCGAGCAAAAAAGGTTTACATATCTTAATATTTGTAAGGATGTATAGATTGTGTTCATTTGTAAGGCTGTTATTTGTGGTTAAGTAGTTTTGATTCGTAGTGGGTGATTCCTGAGTATGTGAATGAATATATATACGAGAAGGAGTTAGTATGTAAATGTGTGTGCGAGGAGCTGTAATTGAGAACGATAAGAAGAAAGGTTAGCCATGATCTAGATTTAGTTTTTGTTCAGTCAGGATATTTTTTTATTAAGGGGGTACATTGTATAAATCATTTCGTTGTCTAATGGTGGTAAAAGATGTAATGAGTGCTGTTTCAAGTAGTCTTATAGTAGTATGTATATATATATATATATATATATATATATATATACATTAATTCAGCAGATTTCAAAACTTACAATAATCTGTTCAGTCAAATGTTAATTATCACAATCAAACTCTGAACTACACGCTGAACAATGTTCTTCAACATGTGTGCGCTTTTCTAGGAAATAAAAATTGTCAATATTACATTTTTCAAGGTCAGCATGTTATATTTTATCAATAACAATACCAGAAAACCTTAAATGTATATAACTGGCAACGCAAAGGAACAATTTAAAATCAAGATAAAAACAAATAAAATGTCGATTATTTTATTTTAGACAAAGTACAATCAGACAGTATTTATAGGCCAACTATTAGTTAATTTGTTTTATTTAGTTTTAACTGGACTTTATCTTTATTTATATTATTTAAAATATTTTGTGGATTTTTTTTTATTTTGAAATATTTTGGGATTCTTTATTTAGTGCGGGGGGGTGTAAAAGATGTTAGGTTTTTAGGGGTTTCCTAGATTTGTTATTTCAAAGACAACAATTTAAAAAAGTAACTTGAATTACTTTTGGGTATCATCAAATTATACATATATATGTGCATTTATGTGTTTTTAAAACTGTCCACATATAGGTGCATAGGCTACTATAATAATTAGTGGCTTTATTTTATCATTTTTTAAATTTTATTTTGTCGTGATATCTGATTTGCTTATAAATTTCTTTCTTTTTTGATTTATGATAATCGTCTAGCCAAAAGCTAAGTAGACGTGCATTAATAGATGTGGATACAACCCTTTTTCTTAATCGAAATACGGCAAGATATCAAACACACCCTAATAAATATTTCCTTAAAACAACGATTTCGATTTAAAAACAGTTGTTTAAAGGGCAACAACGAAAAAAAGCATTTAATAATCCATAAATTATGTTACTTTTTACATAAATAATATAGTATGTTATTATGTAATTATACGTCTGTTGCTTTATATATGTTTATTTCTTTATTTGTTATATATTTATTTATCATTATTTGAACACTGTTAAAACATTGTCTGCAATGTGTATTCGTTTGCGGACATATAAAAAAAAGCATTATTTTCTATTAATAAAACGAAAAATAATTGACATGAAAATGTGACTGTGTTTATCTTTCCGCCGTTTCTTGGATAAGTTGATCAGAAAAATGACTGAGGAACAATGAATCGGATTTAAGCCAAAGGACTTTTCATAACACTCCAGTTGTTTGCTAAATCATCTGTACCTAATGATATGAACGTCTGTAAAATGAATATATATATATTTATATATAATTATGAATATTTTTTCATCAATATACATATACGTCAGTGTAGAGAATATCATTCATACCGATCGCCAGACTCGAATCCAGGAACACAAATTCCGACGTCTTAGCCTACACGACTGTCATAAAACACTCAGTAAATTAGTGAAAGATTATTCCTATTTGAAGGCAGCCGTTGCCAAAGTGTTCTACTATTAAAAGGAACACACACTGAAGCAACGATAAAGGTTGCGCTAATATTACTCACTACAGAGCCCAGCCAATATTTGGGGGCGATAAATAATTATAAATATTTGTTTTTTATCTACATACGTATACGTTTCATTCTTTTGGGAATCGTCAGTGTAGAGAAAATATTTCATAACAGGCGCAAGACTCGGACCTTCAACCCTTATATATATATATATATATATATATATATATATATATATATATATATATAGTAAGTAATGAAAGTATATTTATTGCAATTAAGCTAAACAGAGGCTTACGTGTTTCGTTTTTGAAATAAATACTGAAGTTGATACATAAAACTTATATCCCCCTTATAACATTTCATGTGGATCCATGAAATAGAAGATATATATATATATATATATATATATATATATATATATATATATATATATATATACAATCTAGACACAAATGAAAGTTGTTGGAACCTTATACGTCGCAATTGACGGGAGAGTCCATCATATATATATATATATATATATATATATATATATATATATATATATATGTAATGACTATTTGTTTTTTGTTTATTATCTATGTGTATGTTTCGTAATTTTTTATTCGGGACTCATCAGCATAGAGGTGCAACTATTCACTACTGGTCGCGTGATTCGAAACCGAGGGCTAGAAGTATTTTACAACTCAAATCCCGACACATAGAAGCTAAATTATCAGTTATAATTTAAAAACTTATTTCAGCGGCTTGACGTCATAAGAGCATTCAACTAAATGAAGGGAATAATGAAGGCATTTATGGCTAGTGACGTCATGCTGTGTTAATACTACACTTACAGTGCCCATCTAGAGGTTTTTCTAGGGGCTACAGATAATAAATATCTGTGTTTTGTTTATTATCTATGCACGTATAGATTTCGTTTTTGTTTAATCCGGATATATATATATATATATATATATATATATATATATATATATATATATATATATATATATATATATAAGTATAAAGGTATACTCAAAAAAGAATAAAAGGGAAATACCAGCAGAGTGCTCAATCAAATTAAATTAAGAGCGTAATATTTATATATATATATATATATATATATATATATATATATATATATATATATATATATATATATATAAAAATATATATATAAAAGGTTGAAGGTCCGATTATTTTTATATTGAATTAATTGGTTGCATTTATTTTCTTAATTAAGATAGTTTATATATGTAAGACATATTTAAATTACAGATCTATCAGATTTCCAAACAGGGCAAATAGTTGGCCCCTGTATGACAGGTGCTATTATAACGGAAGTAGCTTAGATAGTGACCGTATCGAGAAGAACTATCTTGAAGGTGATGACAGCTCATTAAAAGAAAGGGGAAGTACTCTCCTCTGAAAGAATATTTTGGAAGAAAGTCGAACCTGTTTGAGAGAGATCGGAGAGCCCTTGTAAAGATTGTCAAGAAAAAGCACAAAACCACGGCAGCCAAAATTACAGCAGAGCTTAACAATCATCTGGTGTTTCAATTATTTTGTCTAATCCCCGTATATATGAAAATACAGTATTTTCTTGAATTTAAATTTAAATTTAAATCCACTTCTTGACGTACTGTTTTGCTATTACTTAGGCAATCAAAACAAAAAGTAAATTTTAAATTTTTTGACGCGTCAGAAAAAAAGGCCAAAATCGTGTTCAAAGAAAGAGCGAGAGAGACAGACACACAGACGGGCAGATTTGTCTACACTGTAATTTTCAACACTATACTAATACTGTCTCCGAACTTTTTGATCGTAATATATTCTGACTTAAACCGAATCACTTCTTTTCCTAGTAAAACAGAAAACAGAAATTACAATTACAAGTTGCAGTGGACTTATTTTTTAATTGTTGCTGTGCAGATCACTCTCCAGTTACAGAAGTTAATTCTAGTTGTTTCAATTAATTGAATTGCATAAATTGACCGCCTTCTTGACTTTTATTTGATACCAGACTGATCGAGTTAGAAAATACATGAAACACATCATCTTGAACTGAAAAGCCATTTTTGTAACTCAGGAAATCAATTCGAACGATTTAAAAAGCAAACAAAAAGAACATTAATAACGATGAAAATTGAAACCAATTGAAATGTAAAATATAAAAAAGAAGAGGTCGATCATTTTTCATGATTCCTATTAAAATAATCCAATCATACTTTTTGTTTAGACTAGTAGGGTTTTAGAATAATAAGGACTTATAATATCAGTGTTTGCTTCTATCTGTCTTAGAATTATAATGACAAGCTTTACCTGTGGTATAATTATAAGGACTGTTTTACCTGAGTTAGAATTTTTAGTACATTTTTTACCGCTTTTATAATTATAATGACTATTTTTACCTGTGTTAGAAATATAAGGGCTAGCTTTATCTGTGATAGAATTATAAAGACTAGCCTTATATGTGTTAGAATTATAAATATTATTTTACCTATGTGAGAATGTTAAGGTCACTCTATACCTTTTTTAGAATTATA
The DNA here is from genome assembly GCA_963556195.1 of Sepiola atlantica. Lineage (NCBI taxonomy): Eukaryota > Metazoa > Mollusca > Cephalopoda > Sepiida > Sepiolidae > Sepiola > Sepiola atlantica. The sequence goes on from OY744528.1 coordinate 32,186,158, forward strand.
CTAACTATTCTTACATGGGTTATTAATATAAAGGCTAGCTGTACCTGAGTGAACATTATAAGGACTAGCTTTACCTGTGTTAGATATATACGGAATAGCTTAACCTTATTAAAATTACACACACTAGCTTTTCCGTGCCAATTACACAGCATTTTCAAGCAATATCCTAAAAACAGTTTAGTGCAATGAAAATTACTTTTTTAAAGTATGGTCGAAGAGAATTGACAATTAAATAACTGTGCCCATGAGTTCCGGTAATTTCGTAATTGATACTTTGATAATATTTTGTTAAATCCTTTAGCTATCAATTGTCGATCGACCATCTCTGATATGTCGGTTTTCTGAAAGTATTTAATATGTTTGCCAGTATGACTTATATCAAAAGTTCTGATAGGGCGATGAAGATCACGTGTTTATTTAGATAGTATAGTTAAAACAAGTCAGTGAAGTTCATTCACCGACGTAAATATAATAGCATGTTTTCAATTAGGACGCACGTTAAGACTATTCTAAAACAAGAACATGAACAGTATAAAACTTTAGGAAATAATGAATCAATCAACAACTTGGCCTGGAATTCTTTGTAGAATTAGCCAATTTATACGTCAGGCGCGATCATAAATTTATCCGAATACAATTCTGACAGAATAAAAAATGAATTCCAAGATTGTTACCTAGACCTAGTTAAACGTCTAGGTTAACAATACTAGAAGAAAACACTAAAATGATTATGAAAGGTTTACCAGCAACGCACTTTCAGAAAACTGGCCATAAACGTCAATCAGTTTTATTTAAACTAAATAAAACTACGCCCCGCTCTAGGCAGCAATGACATAAACTTTGGTATATTTTTTTAATTCCCACCCTCGCCGAATCCCCCACCCCTAAACAATAAGATTTTACATTTTTAGGAAATTAAATGTTAACATCTTGAAACACTTGGCGGAAAGAAGTAAAAAAACACTAAAAAAAACAATTATTTTAAAATTTAGAGTGGAGAATCAGTGTCGTTAAATTTTCCAAATAAAGAATTTAAGAAAGTAATTAAAAAAAGTTATTTATTTATTTTTCACAGAAAATGTAAAAGCTACAAAAATGAAATGCTTAAAATAAAAAAAGCATTGTTAAAGCGAAAAAGGTGTCTACAGAATAAAATCGAACGCGTAAAACAATATAGATATGCAAATTAGTTTACAGAAAAAGTAATTTTTGTGGGCATCCATTAAAAAAAGATTGTTCTTATTTATTATTGTTTTATAAAGTCACTTTAATTAATTACTGTTACGGTTTAGAGGGACTGACTTGAGTAGTGTGTTTTAAGGATAGTTGGGGTCATACGGAGGTACAAAAAAAAACTTGTTTCGACCTTATTTCTATTGAAGTGCGTGTGAAGCTTATAATATAGTCGAATGTGTTTACATATTAATAAAAATAAATTGTTAATCTATGTTAGCGTTTATATTGAGGGAAAAAGAGGGATGAACCAGATAATGTTTCTTTTGCTATTGTTTCTGCGTTGTCTTGTAGTTTTTTTGGGTATGTTAGAGATTGTTTCTGGATGGCTGATTTCGGGGATGGTTTAGTTGTAATGTGGGCCATGTTACAAAGTCTCATGGCTGGATAAAAGGTTAGAAATGCTTTTGCTTGTATTAGGTATAATAGTTGTAAATAATGGTGGTTGCCAGGATTGTTCAGTAGTTTATGGTATTGTCGAATAGAGTTATTAGTTAGGTCTAAAGTTGAGTATAAGAGGTGCACACTAGTTGTATTGGTATCTTAAATAAAAACAAAATTAAAAAATAATGTATCTCTCTTGAAAAAAGTATATTCATCAGAAAGTCTAAGAAAAAATAAAACATAAATCATTTTATCATTTAAAATTTAACCATTTTTTTTTTTACTTCACGTAGTGCTTTAAAGATGCTATCAATTTCCTTATTCAAAAGGCGCCAACAAGCGCAACTACATCGACTGGACTATACTTCACTTTAAACAATCGTCTCTAACAAGCTCACGTGTATTCGAACTCTACGGTGGATCTGACTCCTCAGGTTTAATACATGCAAAATGAAAAAGAAAGAAAAAGAATAAGTCTAGCGCCAGAAAAGATGTATTCATCGAAGTCTCAACAACAAAAAAATGATTTTATCATTTAAATTTGCACTATTTTTGTCTTGTTTAAAATTCTAATATATATAAATATATATATATATATATATATATATATATATATATATATATATATATATAAATATATATATATATAAATATATATAAATATAAATATATATATACATATATATATATATATATATATATATACACATATATATGTATATACATATATATATACATATATATATATAAATATATATATATATATATATATATATATATATATATATATATATATATATATATATGTGATAAGTCAATGAAAGTAATAAGACCTGCAAAGGGAAGCAAATCAAAATCTTCGGTTATTCAAAACAAAGACGTTTAGTGAATAACAATATTTATTTTTCTTCTCTGTCATTCCTTAAGCCAGGCTTTTCAAAGATTAAAATCTTATCATCAGAGGAAATTAATGATGGATAAGTTGACAGATGAAGACAGTCAATATTCGACATTTGAAAAAGTTTTAAAGTTAAAACGGGTATTTTCCAGTGTATAGGAGCGTCACAAAAACAGAAATCCAAGTAGTATGGGATTAAGATGTATTGGTAAATCCAAAAAGAATATTTTCGCTCTATCCAGTATATGTAGATTTCCTTACCTCACAATAGGTTCAACTCTCTAAAAGTGTACCTTTTAGTTATAAATCTTCATATGCATATATATATATACATATATATATATATAAATGTATATATATATATATATATATATATATATATATATATATATGTATATATATTTATATATAAGTATGACATATTTAAAAGTAAAGGCCATGCAACAAAATAAATAAAAGCTACATAGATGTTACGATCCTAATGACACATCGATGAGACTACATCCGGTGAATTTAAAAAGCTTCCTGGAACTGTAGACAGCAGACAGCTACGTGATGTAATTAAATGTTACTTCTTCAACATGGGAAGCCAATTTTGCTTTTCAAATGTCACAAAAGTCTAACAAGAAATGTTACTAAATTTTTCTCTTTTTATTTCAAAATCACATATGACCAAGGTTATGAATAGTTCAAGACACTCATTAAGATAAGTCGATTTTGAAATAACTAAAAATCAAGTTCATATTAAGAAATGTTCCTGTTAAGATCTATCTAAAGTTATGTAGACCGGAAGTAAGCATAACAATCACCACTAGACTGCTTCAAGATAATCTCAAAATCTATGAATGAATAAATAATTTGTATATATATATATATATATATATATATATATATATATATATATATATATATATGTGTGTGTGTATAATAATGATCATATAAATACTATTTCAACGTTATGGAAAATTTAAAGGAAAACGCCGAAAATTATCTATATATCCATTAAGGTTTCGTCTTTATTTCAAGACTTTCTAAAGATGACTAATTTGGAAAAAAAAACATTGATTTTTGTTTGTTACTTATTCAAATCAGTAATCTTTAAAATGTCTTAAAATATATTAAAAACCTTGATGAATATCTAAATAATTTAAGTTTTATTCTTCTCATTTTTAATATATATTTATATATGGTTGTATGCTTATATATGTGTCGGTTTGTTAGCGTGTATTTTTTAAAAGAATATTCATTTTACATTTCTTTTAAGTAATGTTTTTTATGTCTGCTTTTTATCTTTCATTAATTTACGTCTTTATTTTTTATTTATATTTTATATTTGCTAACTCTATTTACTATCCATTTATTTATTTTGTATGAGATCATTAGATTTAGCACAACTGACGAAGTGTTATCGAAAAGAAAGGCGTATTTTCAGGTAAAGGTATTCTTAGAAAACGTTGGAATAAATGTATTACCCTAGAATTAGAATATAGTGATGAATAACGTCGATATTCTGCATAAAGGTTAACGTTTTATTAGTTAGGACCGACACTTATTAAGTTTTGTGTTGTGTAGACTTGTGAGCGAATAAAGTTGATAAGCTATAATGTATGCATTTTAAATATGTTTATAAACTATTTGGAAGGGTAAGGGTTAGGGTTAGGATGAAGTATCTTCATGTTGGGATGTCCTGAAAAACGCATGTGCAGAAAGATCAAATACACTGGAGGGTTGTGTTTTTGTAAACATTAAAACTCTCTCCTTGTGCATGCGTATTCAAGTAAATGAGTAGATCTTATAATGTATGTGCTTACTTTTATAAACGTGTATGGACGTCTGTATACAAGGTGGAGTAAAATGATCTGATACATTTTCAGGGTTTAATAAAGCCAATAAAAATATATAATAATACATATATCTTTACTTTGTAAATCTACTTTTTTCTTTATTTCATTTGAATAATGAAAAAAGTGTGTAATCTTTTAAATGAACATGTGATAACATTTTGTTTCATTTTGTTTCAGGTGATATTTTATTTGGGATATATATATATATATATATATATATATATATATATATATATATATATATTATTAAACATATACACTCTTCGCTCTCGATCTATTGAATAGTCAAAACAGTTATCATTCGTCAAGAAATTGTTGACATTGTAAATGAAATAATCCTTCGAGTAATGAATAACTTTTGCAAACGACTTCTACATTGTGTAGACAATAACGCTAAATATTGGACTGGTGTAATTTTTTAAACATGTGCCCCGAACTTGACACGCTAGTTCTCCCTTTGATCCAAATCCTGCCGACCAACCCGACAAGCATCAAGATCACACCACTTAACTGTGGATGTCCACAGATGCAGGAAGGCTTTCTACATCAATAGCTTCTTCTCTCGGACCGCTTGCTTTTAGTATACCATCCCTACGCTGTTTTCCTGACTGTACCAACGTGCAAACAATTTTAAAATGATTTGAACCGACATCTGTGAGCATGACTCCCCGCTTAGGATACTTTCTTTAACTCCGGCTCTCACTCACAGTAGCCCCTTACGGCTAAATTGTCAGATTATTTGTTTGGGGTGAATACAATGATAAACAAATGAAATAAATTTAAAAAATAGAAGAAAATGATATCCAATGTAAATTTGCAAAATAAAAATACGTTTTTCATCATATAAACCACCAGAAAAATGGTATTATATGTACATAGGGAATATAACAAAAAACGGTTTTCATTGTGTATTCTAGTTTGTTTTTATTTAACCATACAGATATGTTATATCTATTGTTGAGACGGTAAATCGAAATCTGAAAATCTTAACTTTTCGGGTTATCAGAACCGGTATCAGAATCGGAATTTTTTTAGCCTAATTACCGATTCCCAAACCGGTTCTTTTACCTATTTTTGTTGTTGTTTGTTTAAAAAAAAATTTCCATTGCTATTACTACTAATCAAATGTTTCCGTGGATTAACAGATAAAGTGCTGAATATAAGAACTTCTAAGTGACAGTCTTCTGGAGGTTGAAAGTTCAATCCTTAGTGTGGTCGATATTAAGAATACAATTACGAATTACTAAAGACTTATAACCGGTGAAGCTGACGGAATTAGAGAAAACGATCCCTTGTAAATTAAATATGAAGGGTTCTGTTATAAATGTCCTACATATTCCAAAATCCGACAAGATACACCTGAATAATCTCGGAGGTTATATCCGTCGAAACTTAGTGATAATAGCATCAAAGATGAGAACAGTAGTCCGAATAATCAAAGTAATATTAATGATAAAATAATAAATATTTATTATTTTTAAACTACTAGTATAATACAGGGTGGGCAAAAATAAGGGTCCTATTTTTAAAAATTCATAACTTTTTTATTTATTGATTTTTTTTTTTTTTTTTTTAGAATAAGTAAAGGACCCCTTCCGAAGCAAGCATGAGCCGTATTAGCCCTAAGGAACGTACCCTCATTTAGAAAACATTATTTTTGCTTAAAAAACTCAAAACAGTGTAAAAAACAATACTTTAGTTTTTGTAAGTTTTAAGAAGTGTTTTTCGGCTAAAATTTGTTTTGTTTATTTCAAAAAATCTCGGAAGGGTCAGTCTACACACACATAAAGTTTGGTGAGTTTAACTTTTATTTTGTGGAAGTTATTCAAATTCAAGTTATTCAAATTTAAGTATAGGACCCTTATTTTGGCCCACCCTGTATATATCTCATAATAACGAATGTAGGTAAAACATTGCAACGGAAGAAATAGCACAGTAAGATGGCACAGGTAAAGATGGCGCATGTAAAATGGCATAAGTGGAAAAATTAAAAAAATGGCACAAGTAAAAAATATAGTTCAACATCTCACAATGAGCTTATCAAATCACAATTTTCAATCAATTACAAGGAAACTATTAGATAAATAAATAGTTAGAAAGATCTATTCGTGTAATGTACACCCCCCCCCCCCTCACAAGTGTACTTTTACTTTTGCGAAAATATATGCATATATTACACGTGTGTTTTACGGTAATAAAAAAACAAAACAATAAACAAATTAACAACAACTCGATAACTAAATATTTAGAAATATCAAAAACTCGAGATCGGATTCGGGAATTGTATCGGATTTGGAGATTTGGATCAGAATCGGTAATTGTATCGGAATCGAGGAAAATAGTGGAATCGTCTTATCACGAGTCAGATCATTTTGCCACAGCCTGTATATTCAAATTGGGTACATAGTTTACTTATTCTTTGAATGTATGATAACTTTTCGTAATTACATACGCATATTATTTGTAGACATTCTAAAGTGGACTGATCTTTGAGCTCTCATGCGTTAGTGTAAAGTGAGTTCTTCCATTGACTGTTAGTCTTTCTTTTCATGTGTCCGTGCCATTCTGAGTGTAATTAATGAACGGTAATTCCTAGAAGAATCTTTTTTGTTCTTCGATCTCCAAAGCCCAAGAGAACGGACAGCGGAAATAAATCACATGCCTGTCAGATTTGATCTTGGACACAGCACTAGAAACATTTTTCAAAAAAGAATTATCACGCCAGACGACTTGACAGCCATGTCAGTGGTTTCATCGTAATCTAAGGCGCCTCCTATATTCGGAGCATGTAATTAAGGTCAGGTAACTCTTGCTGCGTCGGACATGTTTAATTGGATTTCTACTATCAGACAGAAGTGAACAAAGGAAGGATGTTAACCTACCGGCGTAAACAGAAATAAATAATTGAATATACAGTATTTAATCGGAGTACAGTTAGCTGTATGTTGTGCGCGAGAGTTCGGAAAAGTTATTTTAGTTTTTCTGACTTTTAATAGGTAACTTATTTATGTATAGGCGAGAAGTTCCACTGCTTTCTTGACTCTTCATCCGTTATAGTGTGATATGATGTATGTGATATTTATTACAAAAACACAACATATATGCATGGCTACACTATCTCTAAGATCTTTATTTCACTATGTATTATCTCTGTATCATTAAAATAAATATATCGAAAATAATATTCAAATGTTAAATCATTGATTGGTTATTATATTTACATTCGAGCGTTAAACGTTGACGGGCGTATCTTAATTCGTCCTGCTTATTTAACATCTAAATCGCATAATGCAAAAGTTGGGTCTATTTCTCGCATTAACTCTGAAGTCAAAAATGCAAGTTTAATTCTAACATTACACTAAATGTTAATTATCTTGTTTTATTATTTTACTTCAGTAACTTCTTACACATAAGGGGTTCATTCCTAGGGCTAAGGCTTGATTTCTTTATGATATACATAGTATTAATTTAAGATTCTCATTAACTTCTAGAACGTAAATAAGTAAAGAAACGGACGCTATCATTTTCCTTCTCCAAAATTAATAATATAACTTTGTTATATTTAATCTTTCCTGTTGTTTTTGTTTAGTTTGGCCAGATTCCAGGGTTAACATTTATTAGTCTGGTGGAGTATATAATATTGGACTGTTACTTGGAGAAGGTGAACCATTCCTCGATGAGATAGTGCGGGGCCATCTCGAGTAGAGCTCATTAAGGCTTAGAATACAATGTTATTTTGAATATTTGGTCAAGTTTACTTGTAGGGTGAAGTAACCCCATGTCAGGCTATCGTGACAAATCAACTTGACGGTGGTGTCTAATAGGCATCCTCCACGTAGCCAGGGGGTGCCAGGGGGTCAAGGCCCCCCTACAATTACATTTCCACCCCTTGAAATTTGTGATCCAAAAATTATTATAAATAAAAATACTCTGATATTTCGTAGTCAACTATACTTCTTCATTATGAACCAGTATTTATTTTGTGTGATATATTTTACAGCAGGGCCGGATTAAAGGGCCAAGGGGCTAGGGCCAAGGGGCTAGGGCCCTGGGCCACCCACCAAGAGAGGGCCTCCCTCCAATTTTTAACATGTTTAAAACCTGATTTTCTATTCCTGGTACTAATGATAGCATACTAAATATTTACGGATTTTAAACTACCAGTTAAAATTAATATATTGACCATAATAACATCTAAATATTTATATTTAAATTTATGTTACCTTGTACAAAGAAAAAAAAAGAAAATGTACGCGTTCTCAAACTAAAACATAGCTTCGCTAGTTTCAGATCAAGTGGTGAGGGAAACAAAGCCTCAATGCTTTTCACCTGTTTCCTGCTTGGTGAAAGAGATTGTCAGTGTATCTGTTTTTTTTATCAACTTACCAAATATATATTTTTAAATGTTGTTAATTCACACTATTTAATATTATAAATTATCAATTAAATAATATGAACATAAAATGAATTCACGTTGTGTCTCTGCCAGCTTCTTTTACAAAGTTTTTTTCAATTCATAAAAGAAAGTGTTGTCTTCATTTCAAAGATAAAAATGAATACTCATGGACGGCAGGGGAGTGCTCAAGCCCCCTCACTTTTTGACTTGGGCCCCCATATTACGGTCATCAATAATTAAGTTGATAAGCATGTGTTTAATTTTATCTAATTAGCTTATCTATTAATTGATTGTTGGTCTTATATTGTCATCATTACAATATTAGACCAACAATCAATTTTATCTAACATTTGACGAAAACCAAGCGAAATGGGTGAGTTTTTGTTAAAGGTCCCTATTCTATAGGTATATTTACGAACTTTCATTTTCTTCTCTAAAAAATCGACACCCCGAAGCAATGAATTAAACTGATTTTGGCATTTCTTTAGTTTAGCTGTAGATCACACTTTATTTGCTTTCCTTTTTTGAAGACAGCAGCAGACAATCAACCGGAATAACAGAATTAGGAGTTTTTATACAAAATCTTCTTCTTCTTTTCTTTTTTATTATCATATATGAAGTAGAGAGGATTTTTCCCCTCTACATATTGCTTAATAGGTAAATAGCCCCATCCATCACAGGCTACTAAACTCACCAATTCATTACGATTATTCACTCGAGCGTGTAATAGTAAATATTCATTATTTTTCACCAACAAACACTAAATATTACATTTGGCTCACCATCTACGACTCTCCGCCAAACCAACTCCATATAGGTGGTAGAAAAACTTTTCTCCCTAACAATTCTTTATAGTCACTCCACTCATCGACACCGGGAACTAGTAAACACAGTTTAATTTTCACAAAAGACTTCGTTCTTATTTATTATTTGCCTGGTATTAATTTACTACATAATATAAAGCAATACGCAAAGACTTAATGACCGCTCCCGTTCACTCTAATGATTTTCCGCGAATATCAGATTACGTTATTTCTATTTCTACTTATGACTTCTATATTTATATTCATTCCGGAATTAATTTGATGGTAGCTCGGGATTATCATAATCCATGGTTTAGTCTGCTCATCGATGAAGGCAATTCTGAGATGAAGCATTATCTCGATACCCAAGGTTTTCAATGCTTCCACATGCCCATATTTGTTTGTGACAGACTGGGTGATAGACAGGATGATGTTGGTGTTATTCATGAACGTTTCAAAATTTTCGCGATCGACGCTGTTACGGATGAGAGAACATCCGTAAAAACGATTTTGAGGGCTGAAAAATCTCCACTCGCACATGCTGCATCAATTAACATACCGGTTATTTTTCGGATTTCATCGATACATTCTTTTTTCACATTGTTGAGGATCCGCATAATATCCAAATTTATTCATTCAATCCTCTCTCCAGTCCTTCTGTCCACAGAACAACCGATACAGTATCTTTTGAGCAAGGTCCAATGAACGCAATTTGAAGTGAAGAACAGAGAAACAATGCAAGTCTGCCTTGTCTAACGAGCTCTCAACCACTATCGGACGATCATTTTTACTTCGACCCCCCCCCCCAAAAAAAAATATATGCCGGTATGTAGAAAAGTAAGTTTTTGTCTGCGTTTTGCTAACAGTTATTTATTCAATATATGTTTTTTCACCCTTTTTTCATGTTAACTATACTGAAAGATCGACACTTTTTAAGTGTAAGATAAGGAAGACGTGCCATATGTTATGTATAACGTATAAGTTAAATTAAAAACTTTACTAGCAACATCGCTTGATTTTTTATTGTCTTTACAGACTTATTTAACATAATTTAAAATGTATATACAATGAAACAATTTTTCTCTCCACCCAATTTTACGTAATAAAATCTAATTACAAGAACAAAAGTCTTATTTTTTTATTTGTACAAATATTATATAATGGATAACTGCACTTAATTTCTATTTTCATCCAAAACGTGTGAAATCATCCGCTATATAAGTCATATATGTAAAACGAAAATGGGAAAATAGCTTGTAATAATTTTGTGTTCTTTTAAAACTTATGATATATATGTTGGTGCCGCTTTGGCTTGTTATTAATAAGAATCAAAATATCTACACTTTACATCTTCTACTTTGGCTTAATATCAACATTGGCCGGAATAGATTACTTATCCTCCAGCGACTCTTCGTTGAATAATTAGCTGAAGTGGCAAACGGTCACTGCTTTGAACATAAGGGTTTGGGGTCAAGGTACGGGTGTATGGTAAGCGCTTACGATTACGAACTAGGGTAATTTGTAAATTATTAGGGTCGCGTTTTAAGGTTAGGTGGAGGGGTTAGGTTTAAGGTTCCAGTATCGGTAATTATGCATTCTTTCGAAACCAATTAAGAGAAGTGCATCCCTTGCTTTTGTAACGTGTTGATTGTAATATGAGATGTTGCATAACAAAGTGTAGATAGCATACCAAAGTAGATTCATGACACGTAGATAACAAGATTGAACGGCACAATATTTTACTCTGTGTATTTTTAAATTGCAAATATAAACTTTAAATGAATATATATTTTAATTAGTAATCATTTTAACATTGTTAAGAACGTCTTCCATTACAACGGTTTAGGTATTTTGCCTGACCATATAATAAAGTCAAAATAAATATAAACAAACTTGGTCTAAAAATTAGTACGATTTAAATTTATTATTAATATAAATCATGGAAGTGTTTGTATACGGAAGGCGTTTTTTCTGCTACTGTTGTTTTGATTCTTACAGGAAATCAAATATCGAGTTGCTCCACCGCTAAATATTACCTGACATTGTCTTGTAAGAAGATTACACTTTTGTCTTTGTTGTTATAAATAAATAATATTTTTATACGGGAAATACACGGACCCCGTTGAGAATTGAATGTTTAGTATATCTCAAGCAAACAAGATTAATTGTTATTATATTTTAGTTAACTAATAATTAAGATAACAATAGTTGCTAAATTATACAACGTATTTGGAAATTCGATGGCATAACTTCAGTGTGGTTTTCTATATGTTTAAATGGTCTCTTTGAGTGAATTGATTTTTTAATAGCACTACGCTAATTTTCTTTGTGGTGAATTTCTGTCTCTGCTTGGTATTTTGTCTGTGCTGTTTATATTTTGGTGTGTTTCCTAAAACAAGAAATAAAAATGGACAATATTCGGAGATTGCCGACCTGGTCCCCCATGTTGGCTATCAAAAGAGCCCTGTCGATCATTAAGCTCGGATCTTTTTTCTACCACCTACAATTTTATATTTCTTTTCTGTTATGTTTTCAACGTGTTGTTGGTGTATAGGAGACATCAGACCCAGATTTATTTTACCTTTGATTCTGTCACAGTGATAGTTTTTATCTATTCCATACGTAGAAAACAGAGTGTATTGCTCTCATCAGTGCAGGAAAGTAATAAGTTCAGATGGTCAGGAGGCGCGAACCTGGTTGACAGAGTCAGCCTAGAATCTGACAGCAGTCGCCATATCCACTCGGCCAACAGAAACTGTCACGTAATTAACGGAAATTAAGATCTATATGTACCTAGAAGCGGGCACAGATAGAATACTAGTCGAGAGTGTTCTACAAATATATTTGTATATGTATATATATATATATATATATATATATATAATTCAATGTATCTGTGTGTGTATGTGTGTGTCTGTGTGGTATATGTGTGTTCCCTATAGAGAGAAAAGTTAGAGAATCTACTTTAAATCTAAAAGTATATTCTGATGTAAGATTTACCGTGAAAGACAATGGAAGTGTTCCCGTATCTCTAAGTGCATCCTTTAAACTTCACATATATCCTATTTTTCTGAAATTAAAATCATATGTATACACTTTTCCAGGGAAGACACTGTAAGTGTTTCCGAATATGTGAGTGGCCTCCTAACCTAAGTGAGATATGCGGCCTCCGACTTGTTTTAAACTTCAAATATATTCTGTTTTGATACAATTTATATTATATGTATGAAGATCTCCAGGAAAGGCAATGTAAGTTGCCTCGAATCTCTACGCAACCTCTACGTGCTTAATATCTACGTGCACCGACCTTTAAGTGGCCCAATTGGACATAACCCAATTAAGACGTCAAATACGTATATCCGATTTCGATGAAATTCGAACCACATGGACTAGTCACTGATTTAGAGTGTTTTCAACTATATACGGGGGCGATACGGGTTGACGGGAGTATAATGGTGTTATGAGCATTGTGAATAAGTACACAGTGATGATCCTCATTCAATCCCGAGCAACGTCGGGTCTTCCTGCTAGTTGAGTAATTATTGTAAGCTAATAACGATATCTCTGATCAAAATAACAAAAGCAACAAAATATTGAATTATATATATATATCCCTTAATAAAACATATGGAAGTAGTGATATCGCTCTGCTTCACAGGGCAACTTAACCGCTTTCATTTATACATTTGCGAAAAAGTATGAACCGATTCATATTTTGATCTATTAATAAAATAATAGGATAGACTTGCCCCTCAAGCCTTGGTAAAGCAATGTAATCTAGACGAAAACTTCAAAATGACACTAGTCTTTCTTGGTTTATTCCAGTATTTATTCGGATCGTCTTGGATGTTAATTGGCACATGACCCAAGAAATACTTAACTCGAAAAAAGAGATAAGAGATTACACAACCTTTGCTTTACTATAAACATGGGGGGTATTCATTTTATCTCAGAACAGTGAGAGGTCAGTTAAAATCCCTAAGCTAGTCACGCTAGCTGGCTAAACGATATCTACTCCCGCCTCTATGATTGAATGGGCAATTATCGTAAACTTGAAGAAAAAAGATTAATTTCATGCCAGAAACCTATCTACTCTAATTGCATGGAATAAAGCGATGAAGTACACGACTTGTGAATCATTAAGGCCCTCTTTACCTCTCTAGTGATTAGATGGGTGAGATATACAGTTAACTAATGGGATACAACCTCAGTCCGTAATTCTTAATTAGAAATTATTCATCGGTGTGAAATAATTGTTTGTGATAGGTCGTTCACAGAAAGAACAAGAGAGAGAGAGAGAGAAAGAAAGAAAGAGAGAGACTGTGTTTGAGAGAGATAGAGTGAGTGAGTGAGAGAAAGAGATATATAAATATAAAGATAGAGTGAGTGATTAAGACAGAGGGATGGAAATGGAGAGAGATAAAAAAAAGAGATATGGACAGAGATAGGATGACATGGAGGGTGATATATATATATATATATATATATATATATATATATATATATATATATATATGTATATATATATGTATATATATATATATGTATATATATATATATGTATATATATATATATGTATATATATATATATATAGAGAGAGAGAGAGATTGAGAGAGGTTGATTGATTGAGATGGAAAGAGATAGAGTGAGAGAGCTGATGCGATAGACGGAAATAAGGATAAGTAGAGAAATGGAGAGAGATGGAGAAAGATAGAGACAGAGATAGAGATGGAGAGATGGATAAATATTGAGAGAAGTGGAGAGATAAATTGAGCGATATACAGAAGAAGAGTGTTCGAGACAGATAACGATGAATAGATAGATAGAGATGGATAGAGATGGAGTCAAATATGAGGAGATAGAGAGAAATAGAGATTGAAACTAATAGATTAATATAGAGATAGAGAGAGATAAAGAAAGATGGAGATGGAGACATATATATATATATATATATATATATATATATATATATATATATATAGAGAGAGAGAGAGAGAGAGAGAGAGATAGAGGGGAAGTAAGAGAATATATATGTATAATCACCTGAAAAATCTATTTCGACGAGAAATATTAAAAACAGAAAGTTATCTACGAAAGGGACATGATTCAATATTTGCAAGACGAACATAAATCAGTCATAAGACTACATAGCTCTGCCTTACTTCTCCATATTGGATAAAGTATTGCCGAATGTATGCTATGGAAACGTTTATAACTCAAATATAATTTATCTGATCAGGATTCAATTTTCCATATTGGTTACTGTTACAGATCCATACATTAAATTTGGAATAAGCAGAAGTAATCAAGCAATATAGACACATATTTAATAGAATGATAAAAATATAGATATATACATTTCATATATATATATATATATGTATATATATATATATATATATATATATATATATATATGAATTAAAAAGTTGGTATAATAAATATATATATATATATATAGATATATAGATAGATAGATAGATACTGATAAGTATACTTTATCTATCTATCTATATATAGAGAGAGGGGGAAAGGGAGATAGGGAGATAGATCGTCAAATAGATGAATTTAATAGATACTTATAGATATTGATATATATAGATAGATTCGATAGATTGATATATATAGATAAGTGGATCGATAGATGTAATATATACATATATAGAGATATATAGATAGAATGCTTTGATTGATAAAGATCGATAAGTAAGTAGATAGATTTAATATATATATATATATATATATATATATATAGAAAGAGAGAGAGAGAGAAAGAGAGAGAGAGAGAGAGGGGGGGTGAGGATAGAGAGAGAGATATTGAACTATGATAGATAGATGTAATAAAACCGATAGTAGCTATATATATATATATATATATATATATATATATATATATCAGATATTGATAGATAGATAGATAGATAGATAGATAGATATTTTTCAACCTTTATATTCTTTCTCCCGAAAACTTCAAAGATGGAATTTCCTTGACTTGCGTTAAATTCTGTGTTTATTTCTCATCAAAAGCAAAACAAAACCAAACTTTTTTATGCATTTCTGACAAATAACCGTTCCACAAAGAAGCCATAAGCTTCATTCATAGACAACTGTCCATTGTGTATTTATTCTATTGAAAATGTTCGGTGCATTCTCATACGGTATGAGATATATAAGTAAACAATCGTATTTTGACTTCCAAACACCAAGTTTTTATACATATGTTTACTTACCGAATTTTAAAATATTCAATCTAACTATTGACAATCGTTTTGCGCAGAAACAAACAACGAGGAAAACCCACATCATTACACGGATCTTTCGTTCATGTAGCTCATCAGAATACAATCAAATCACTTCCAGATAAAAATCCCAAAGCAAAAAAAACAAAAAAACTTGTTATGCATTTCTTACAAATAACCGTTCCACAAAGAAGCCATAAGCTTCATTCATAGACAAATGTCCATATTGTATTTCTAATTCGGAGCTAAGCACAATACGATCAATACCACAGACGATGCACTAAACACTGTTTAATCTAATTAAATATATTTAAAAATAGTTTTTCATTCATCAATATATTCAATTTTTTTTAAAATAAAGATACGAAAATCGCCCCCCCCCGCAGTACCAAACTAATATTTCATTTTATCAATTTAACTCCGGCATAGGCATATCAAACCTCACATGCGTACGATGAGATTACATTCAATGAACAGTAAAAATTAAATAATATGAGATAAATAAGAATAAGTAAAAAGACATATATATATATATATATATATATATATATATATAATTTATTTAGATACTGTATATTACATATTTCAGCAATGTACCGCGGTTTCATTCGAAAGGGAAGATTTAGACATCTTTAGTAAATCTCTATGCCCAGTGACATGGGGAGTTTTTTTTTTATATGTCCCCAAAAAGATCGGAGGAGATCGTAAATCTTCGGCCACGCCGTCAAATTTTTACCAGGAAAAAAAAAGAAGAAATACAATGTCTGTTTACCATGATTATGGTTTGATAAAACCGAAAATTTGGGATTATAAGAAAAGAAAAAAAAATGATTAAATAAATTTTCATTTATTGATATAAATTCACGCGTCTGTTTACTGGTTTCTCAAAGAAATGTTCAAATATATATATATATATATATATATATATATATATATATATATATATATATATATATATATATATATATATATATATATATATATTATTCCCTTGACTAAGGTCGGGCACCCTGAGAGAGTTTAATAACAAGTAGTACTACTAGCTTCATGCGAGTTAAACACTGTTTTTTTGTTGTTGATCACTCTTCGTTGCTTGTTGTAAATACCCGCCGACTTGGCATTTACAAAGTTAAATTCCTTCTAACTTTCAAGCTAATTTGTAAAACTGTTGCCTGCGAATTAGTAGTGATTTTTAATCGGAGTTCGCGCCCGCCGACCGTCGAAAGTTGATTTGCTGCACTTATGATTGCGTAAGCATGAAACATCGATGTCTGTAGGTAATAAATAATGCATATCTATTAGAAAAGTTCATTTGTGATACGTTTTCATTAAGTCCCAACCCTTTATCGCTATTTATGATAATCACTTACAACTTTAAGCTTTATGTTTTTTCTAAAAACGTTCCTTTCTCCAAAACATTGCCCTTATTAATACTAGTGTTTTTAAATTTAAAATTATGTTCTTTTGAAAGCCCTTCTTTTCCCTAAACCATAATATTATTAATTTTCTGCCGCATCATCTTGTATATTCTTGATGTGCTTGTTTTATTAATATCCATATGAATAATTACATAATTGTATACAATCTTCTATGTCTCTGTATGTACTTGGCGTGCTGAGATTATTGAACTATTCTATATTT
Organism: Sepiola atlantica; assembly: GCA_963556195.1. Classification (NCBI taxonomy): domain Eukaryota; kingdom Metazoa; phylum Mollusca; class Cephalopoda; order Sepiida; family Sepiolidae; genus Sepiola; species Sepiola atlantica. The sequence goes on from OY744528.1 coordinate 32,203,598, forward strand.
TCTTATTTCGATTTAAAGTTGGAAAATTAGTGTCCAGCTCTTGAAATAAGGCGTCTGTGTAACCCACCACAACCGGTCTGTAACAATACATATATATATATATATATATATATATATATATATATATATATATATATATATATATATATATAACATATATATATATACATATATATAATATACGTATATATAAAAAATATATACTCATATATATATATTAATATACACACACATATATATATATATATATATTAATACATATATATATATATATACATATGAATACATATACATATATTTATATATATAACTAGCGGAACCCGTCGCCCGGCGTTGCACGGGAGAAAGTACTACCTATTCCATGACGTCAAATAAAAAAAAGAGAAATTTCCTATTTTTCTCCCCCCCCCCGTCTATTGTGTTGGCGAATGTTTTAAATTTAAAAAAATATATAAAATGTGGTAGAGTACAATGGGATCGAACGCTAAAACAGGCGATTGTGAATCCTGCCTTCTTACCGACTGCACCACGCTTCTGGTTAAAATAGATGTGAAAATAGGTCAATTAACTTAATAATAAATAAGAACCGGTGCTTTGTGAAAATTAAACTGTGTGTATTAGTTCCCGGTGTCGATGAGTAGAGTGACAGTACAGAATTGTTAGAGAGAAAAGTTTTTGCTACCACCTATATGGAGTTGGTTTTTAGGAGAGTCGTGGATGGCGGGCCTAATGTAATATTTAGTGTAAGCTGGGAAAAAAGAATAACAAATGTAATAAAACACGCTCGAGTGAATAAGTGTAATGTAATGGTGAGTTTAGTACCCTGTGATGCATGTGGTTATTTTCCTATTCTCCGAGAAGGTACAGGGGAAAAATCGTCTCTACTTTATATATTAGAAGATAATACATATATATATCTATTAATACATATATTAATACATATATAATTTTTTTAATACACACACATATATATATGTATTAATATATATATATATATAAACTGTATATATATGTATATATATGTTAATACATATATATACATATATATATATACATATATATATACATATATATATACATATATATATATGTATATATATATATATATATATATATATATATATATATATATATATATATATATATATATATATATATATATGCTCTGAAGCTTGTAGTATAACCTTGTTGAGTTTTCAATTTGAAACATTTTGGGATATTATGAGGAGTGTATACTAATACATATTTTTTTTTAAAGAACTCAATATATTCATATGTATATGAAAGGAAATGAGTGATGACGATACACATTGGAAAATGTACAATATGTATTTATTCATCGAATACTTCAAGCAAAGAGTACACAAATAAACTTTGTTTTCTTACTTAACACATGGATTTTCAAAAATGTATGCTGTTATAATAGGAGGAATAAAACAGTAAACTTATATTACTGTTTAGCACGGATGTTAAATTATAAATGATTAAAAGATATAAAAATATACAAAGTTTTTTTTAGAAAAAAGAATCATGTATATCTTATATATATATATATATATATATATATATACATATTTATATATATATATATATTATATATATATATTTTATATATATATATATTTTATATATATATATATACATATATATATATATTTTATATATATATATACATATATATATATATATATATATATATATATATATATATATATATATATATATATATATATGGGTCAAACATGTTTGGCTGTCAGTAGATGTAGGAATGAGGGAGGCGGAAGTTTGAATCTGCCGTTTATTTTAAGCGGGGAGAGGGCAGAGAACAAGAAAAAAAGAGAAGGAATAAAAAGAAAGGGGACACAAAATTAATATAATATTTTGATTCAGACGAACTCTCTATCTAAAATAGAGATTTACTAACAAGTCAAAGCCATCAATCCCATTCGTTTCGCGTCCTTTGAAGGAGACAGGCTACTGCTGATTACGCTATAACCAAACATCATAGGTCTCTCTGCTTGTTCACGTCAACAACCATGCCGAAGTCTGTACACTTTCTTACAAATCAAAATTGATATTCTGTATTATTTTTCGACATTGTTTTCTCCATCCTTATGAAGTCTTTCAATAAAAACAAACGTTGATGATTCCATAAATCACATACTTGTTGGTTTTCCTTTTTCATTTTACATTACGTCGGATCATTTAATCCCCACTTTTCTTCATATATATATATATATATATATATATATATATATATATATATATATATATAATTAGAAAAATATAGCTGTATGTGTTTTTCTACAATAATTTGTCCGTAAACACAGACGGTCAATCCAACCACATGTACAGCCTGCAGCAGGATTCATAGATTTGTGGGTTGGAAAATGGTTTCATCCCGAGGAAATTGGATGGAGAATTGTGATACAAAATAAGATGCAATGCCATATCATAAGTTAATTCCCAATTCAAACGAACGAATTTAAATAAAATAATAGAAAAATGTCAAGTATCTAAAGAACAAAGAGCCACCACAAATGCATTCTTGACTGAAAGTGGGAAAACAAGTCAGTCGTGTTTGTGGATTGAGGTTCCATTACATTTGGCAGCAGAAAGCAATTACATAAGTTATTCATGCAAACAAGAGGCGGGCATATTTGTTCCATTTGCATAGATATTGGTGCGAAACACCGTTTTTTTTTGCTATGAGAGTGAATTTATTGTTTCCCCTTTTCTATATTTCGATTTTCGTTATTTATTTGGCTTTTAACTCTCTGCTACAAATGGTCAGACTGTTTATCTTAATAAATGTTAGTTTAGAAGAGCTTTACAAAACCGCGGCCAAAGAAAACCAATACAACTGGGATGACATACGCGTAAAAAACAAACAGAACCCATGAAGCAAGAGAAAAATACGAAACGGAAATAAAATATGATATGTTCTAAAACAATCATTTTAATTTATGCAATAACTTCCCTCTCTGAATGATACTCTGTTTCCTCTGTGTATGCACACAAATGAACAATGATATTTGTTTTTACTGATAGGTCACCGCTTATCAAGACCAAGAGTTACTCAAGGATAAAGGTTAACAAGATTGTTGCTTGGAAGATGATCGCCACTATGAAAGGATCAGAAACAGATGGGTGGAATTGGAATATGGTTACTTAAGAGAACTTGTTTTTCAAGACGACGAGTCAGAAAGTATTTGTTTACGTTAGGATTTAAGAGCACCAGTTTTAGTCGGCTGGGAAGATAACTCGCAGTATCATGTTCCACGGATTGAATGTACTATGAAAGAAACTCTTATCATGGAAGATCCGTTTTGTGTTTGATACAGAGAGACTTATTTGTTTGTATTAGCTAGACGAGAACTAGCTGTGAATGTTTTACAGAATGACCATGGATTAGAGCTCAGTCGAGATAACCTAACAATACTGTTGAGAGAGGCCAACAACATCGCTTCTGTGTGAAAGAGAATGCAGAATAACTAAAAAGATTACTCTCTCCCAGGTAAGCAATGAATCGTGATATGATTCAAAAGACTCATGCTATACTGAACTATAAATAGGGGGTTGGGGAAAAAAGAAATAAGACCTATAAACCAAAGATAAACATCTATTACTAATGCAGATTTTGCATCTCTCTCTTTCCCTCTCTGAAGACGAAACTTCATAATTACTTCTATTAGAGATGGATATTTGGTAGATGTATGACTGGTGTCAAAACTATATCATTCTTTTAACAATGAATATTTGGTATCTGTCCGTCTGAAGGCGAATATATAATACTCCTTCTTCTATAACTAATTGAGAAGTGAATATGTCTGTCTGAGGCAGAAACTATACTAATACTTCCATTAATTATGAAAATTTAGTATTTGCCTGTTTGAAGTCGAAACCCTACTATTACTATCTTTCAATGCTCAATTCAGAGGGGTTAGTGTGGTATTTATTCTGAGTCCATGAGGCAATTATCTCCGGCATTAACTCCGTCTTTTTGGATGATGTAGTGAAACATTGTTATATAGCGAAGAAGATGCCCGGGTGGAAAAATTAGTGTAGCGCCATAAAAGGGTGGTTTAGGGAAAAAATCGACAGTCAAAAATAACGTCACTTCCGCCAGAATGCCCTCCCATTCCCTCTTTCTGCTGATAACTATACTAAGTGGACACGAGACGTCGCCACTCCTGTGGGGTCGGCTGTTTACGATGTAGTTAACTGTAATGAGATAGACAATTTATCTGCATACCTATCTGTTTGCCTGTCGCTCTCTCTCTTTCTCTCTCATGCGCATGCAGATTTCTGTTGCATTCAAATAAAACCTACATAAGCAAACAACAAGCTTCCACGTTGTTTTTAGTAACAGGCGGGAAGCAGCTTGCGTTTCAAAGCGCGTGCATCATCACTGGTTTACAACGAAAAGGGCACGGGTGTATAACAGTTTAAATAATCAACGGTAAGGCGTAATGTTACAATAACGAGTCGGTGCTACAGAGGTTGAACTATTCAAACGAAATAGTCGTCGATAAATAGGTAGATGTTCCACGAAAACGAGGGTCTAAACGAGCGAGGGGCAATCACTAAACCGAAGAGGGAGAGTGACGTGAGAGGGGGGTGCGAGTCGATTTGTTTTCTTTTCTTGACTCATAAAAATGGACAAACAATAGAAAAGATACGAACACGAAAAAGGAAATTTAAAAAAATGGACAGAAAGAAAAGAAAAGCAAAAGAAAGAAAAAAGAGAAAAAGAAGTGAAAAAATGCAGCAACAATTAGAGAAGAGAGAGATATTGAAATGTGTCCCGACGATGTGAGTACAATTCCTTTCATTTTTGTTGCTGTGTAAATTTACATGCAAAAGGATAACACAAAATTGCACACATTTTGGATAAGAAAGAGTACGTTTTACTCACGTGCGAACAAACAAAAGAAAAATAGAAAACACAAACGCACAAACAATTGCTAAAAGGAATATATTGATAAACTCACGAGGAGATAGATGAGGACACATCTGGGTGGATAGAAAGGCGTTGGTTATAGCGCGCACACAGACTCACTTGCACGATATATCAAAAACGCGCATACACACAGAGATGGACGGAAAGTAAAAAGAGACGAGTGTTTTTTCTTCTTTGTTTCATCATTCTTACGCATATTTTTTTTTTTGTATATTGCATTTTGGCCAAGAATAAAAGGAATTATTTTCTGAATTTCTTCTTGGTGGTGGTGAGCAGTTTGGGTCTGTCACCTGCTGTTTGTGCTCGTATGTTCTCCTGTGGTGGGGGTGGAAGTAGCGAGGATCAACGCCACGGATAATTAGTTTCGATTAGAGAAACTTGTGTCAGAAAATAAAAAAAAATTAAAGAAACGAGAGTATTTTGAATTGTTTAGTCTGAAGAAGTGAGTTGGTGAAACATGGAGCTGTTTTTGTTTCTCGGGGCTGACTTAGGTGAGTGTTGGAGACGGCGGATATGTCTGCGATAGTTATGCAAACCGATTGGGGTCAATGTTGAAATAACTGGAACCCTTTAAAGAAGGATAGTTAAAAAGTATGTGACACCGGCTATGGGTTAAGGGGTGAACCTTGGGAAAGAATATAGTGAAAAAGGCACGTGGTGTTGACTTCCGGTTAAAGTTGGCCTTTGGTGGAAGGATAGTGAAAACTGCACGTGACGCCGGGTTAATGCGAGCTCCTTTCAAAAGCGGATAGAGAAAAAAGCATGTGACTTGAACAAACCATCGGAGTGTGGAGTTATAGTGTTATTTCTGGAGTCCAGATTGAAAAGCGGAAGAGTGACGAAATGTATGATTGACAGTAGTAGAGATATCTGACAGAAAAATAGATAGCTATCGAAAAGAAAATATAGCGAAGGTTAAATGCGGGTTTACTGTTTTTTGCCTGTTTTTTTAGATCTAGAATGTAAGACGTGTTGAAAGGGGCGGACGCTGAAAATACCTCATCTGAATTTATTTTTAGAGCATCAAAAAGGAAACATAATCGATAGCAAAGGGCATGTTCGGTGGAGTGGTTTGAGTTGTGCTCTAAAAAAGGTGGCATAAAAGCGGAAGTCGAGGAAACCACGTGACTCTCGTAAGAATAGATTCTCATTATTTTTTCCTGCTGACGAAGTAAGTCAGTGGACACGAAACGTCGCCACACCCACGTAGTCGTCCGTGTATAATGTAGTTAAATGCGACAAAGCAGGCGGTTTACCTGTCTATCTACTTGTTCGCCTGCCGCTCTCCCTCTCTCTTCTCTCTTCCACACGCGTACGAAGCGTACTATTAAAATAAAACCTTAATAATCAAACAACACAAACAGTCAAGAAGATCCCGTAGTTTCACAACGCGTATATTGTACACACCTTGAAAAGGACAAAACCTAATATTACAGTATCTCTTGTGTTTCTATGACAACATCCTCCCAGGCATAACCTCCTCGTTTAAAGTGGGGAGTGCAGTTTGTTTTCGTTCGTCATGATACCATCATCTCAGTCGTTACGTGCTACTATTTTTGGGGTCGAGTAGTATAGTATCTATACCGTGGTCATGATACCATCTTCCCAAGGATTACCTCCTCATTTTATTTTGGTGGATCGGTAGTATCGTATCCGTATACCCTCCGGCGCATGATCGCCTCTTTTGAAAAGGTAGTGTATTATATGTTCTTTACTCATGAAAACATATTCAGAGGCATAACTATTTGGGGAAAGGGAGTGTTGTAGTGTTAATATCGGGTCACGTGTAGCAGATATTGCAACAATCAGGAGTAATACATACTTGAAACAGACAAGCATGTGCGCGGTGGATTGACACGATTGGTTTGTACAGAAACACTTCTTCAGACAAAAAAGCTACAAAAAATAGACACCAAAAAACACCTGCAAAGTTTAGTAGCAAATGTCATCTGCAGACGCGAATACTATATTCCTTAGGGTGGGGACGACATTCTAATTAATTTTAAATCCAAGAATAAGCGTTTATGAGAAGATAGGTTTGCATTCAAAATAATGTTATGTAAACTAACAAAAATTACGATCGAGAGCAAACTGTCGATCTAGCTCGAGATATACACCCCTGCCAATTCTCGTGTTGCCGTCACCTTTTTAACTCACCCCACCCGACACCTACACCGAAAATAAAGTATTTTTTAAGAACAGCGGAAATACAACACTAGTATATGTTCGTTCGTCATAATAGAATTTTACTAGGTATGCCCTTCTCATGTAAGAAGGGAGTGTAGTGTATGTCTGTTTGTAATATACTAGCAAAATATACGACTAGATAGGGCAATAATTGTATATCAGTAAAGAAAATTGTATAGAAATTGCAACACACAAGTACACAAATAGTATCATATATTATGTAATGAGAGGTATACTACAGCTAACAATGTAAATATGTAATACACCAGGTCCCTAGACTTATCAAACAATTACTGTCCAACATTACTCCTTTTGTTGTTTAATGGTTATATATATATATATATATATATATATATATATATATATATATATGTATGTATGTATATATATGTATGTATATATATGTATGTATATATATATATACATATATATATATATATATATATATATATATATATATATATATATATATATATATATATATATATATATATATATATGAGAAAGGAAATATGAGAGTAATCCGACGTAATTAGAAATGAAAAAAGGAAAAAAAAAACAAGATACATTTTTATATATTCATCAACGTTTCGTCTTTATTGTTAGACTTTCATTTTTCTTAAAATTATCATCCGAGGAAGTCTTACAATAAAGACGAAGCGTTGATGAATATATTAACACTATCTCTTGTATTTTTCTTTTCTCATTTCCCATATATATATATATATATATATATATATATTTTTTTCATTTCTAATTACGTCGGATTACTCTCATCTTTCCTTTCTAATATATATATATATAAATATATATATATATATATATATATATATATATATATATATATATATATATATATATTAGAAAGGAAAGATGAGAGTAATCCGACATAATAAAAAATGAAAAAAACAAAAAAAACAAGATATATTTTTATATAGTCATCAACGTTTGGTCTTTATTGTAAGACTTCCATTTTTCTTAAAATTATCATCCTGAGGAAGTCTTTCAATAAAGACAAAGCGTTGATGAATATATTAAAACTATCTCTCGTATTTTTCTTTTCTCATTTCCCATATATATATATATATATATATATATATATATATATATATATATATATATATATATATATATAAATATTCAATTTTAAACTTGAGCAATAAAGCCGCAAGAAACCATAAATACGATAGAAATATGTTTTTATTTCATTATTTTTCTTATTTTGGTCTTAAATTTCCGTTTCTACTATGCTCATCCATCGTTATGATAATCTCGTTATCTCGTTAGTTTACCGGCTTTGTTGTCATCCGTCTGGACTAGTGCGGCATCTACTAATAGCGCATACTCGTTAACGATGTAAACAACGTGCTGAGCCACGACCTTCGTTAAGAAAACCTGTCCACTGATCGCGTTTATCTACTGACGTCAGAGTTGTAGGTAGGTGCTAAGCAGATACACAAGACGTTTGTTACACGCTACGCGCGGACATATGACTGTGTTACGTTCTGTCTGAAATATCATCTTTGATCTAAAATTTATTTGCCATTTTATTTTATTGATGATTTGTACCTGTCGCTTTCAAGGTGGAAGTCTGATTGTAATTTGAAGGTAAACCAGTAAAATCTCATAGACTAAAATCCAAGATGATTACGCATTTCACTTGATAGAAATATCTTTAATAAACAACAAATACTCTACACTTTTAGATATGCTTTTACAAAATAACAATCCATATTTAATAAAACATTTTGTTTGTCCTGATACAAAATTATCATTTTATTTTTAACGTAGGCAAAATTGTACCTTTTTACTTACTCATCGACTGCTATTATTATTATTATTATTATTATTATTATTATTATTATTATTATTATTATTATTATTATTATTATTATTATTATTATTATTATTATTATTATTATATCGACTAAAAACTCGTAAATACTTGTTTTTTGTATAACAAAACGTACGGCGTATATTTGATGTGCCTAACATTATTTGTGGGTAATGCCGTTCTGAAACAGTCCAAATATGATAAGGACTAGAAAAAAACAAGAATTGAATTAAAGTTACATTCTAAACACTCTAAATATATTTTTTTCAGAATAAGAAATTCAATAAAAAGCAATTGAACTTGACAATAAAATAACGTTGTTTATATATTTATTTACAAATAGTTTTGTATTTTTACAACACTTACAAAAACTATTATTTAATAATTTATTTTTTTATTTATAGTTTTTATGTTGTAAATTGTTTATAGTTTATTTTTAATTTGCTTGTTTAATTTATTTGTTTGTTTGTTCCCTAAATTCATGATGGCAGTTCCATGCTTTCCCAAATTCCATCTCTTCTCATTTTCTTCTCATTTATATCCTAATTCCCCTTAGAGATCAACCTACTTGTTTTCAATCCGAAACAAACCGTAAAAAAGCGGCGGTCTATTTTTTAGAAAAGGTTGGATGGGTCTTGCTAACCGTTTTTTGTTGTTGTTGTTTTTCCACTTCCAACTTCTAATAAATTTGTGCGCACACATGTGTACAGTTTGAATTACTTACTAAACACCATCATCGAGTTTCTTCGGCCCCTCTGTACAAGGGTTTGTCAGGACAACCTGGTATGAGGATACTTCACCCTACAAGTAAACCCTGACGAAATATTAAAAATAACATATTATTTGAAGCCAACTAAGTTTCTCTCAACTCGGCTATACATTGCCTCATACGAGAAATGGTGCACAGCTCCTTACTTCAAGTAACAGCACTTGGCTTAGTACTCTTGTGCTGGTATCCAGCAACATTCAAAATTGACCGCAATAAAAGTGTATATATATACATATATATATATATATATATATATATATATATATATATATATATATATATAAAATGAAGTAATAAAATAAGGTGTCAATCAAATGTTATTGGAATTCAAAGTTCAAGCAAAGTATCCTTAAGTCCTTAGCTCATGAGTTTTCAAAGATAATTCTTCTCTTCAGATTATTTTTCTCAATGTGTATGACCTGAATGCATTGTATGGATTCAACAAAAAGTATGTTTTTGGGTTGATATGTTTGATGTTATGTATTTTTATGTATTTGTGTATATAATTTTATATATTTTCAAAGCGTAATTTTATTACCTGTAGTAGTATAACTGCGGTAATGGTCCTCTGAAGAGAAGAATTATCTTTGAAAACTCATGAGCTAAGGACTTAAGGATTCTTTGCTTGAACTTTGAATTCCAATAAAATTTGATTGACACCTTATTTTATTACTTCATTTCATATTATAATATTACTGCTTCATCCAGTATATTGAGCTTCAGTTTTTATCCGGATGTTTCACTAATTATAAGATATTAGTTGAGGCTTATATCTTTTGTTGGATTGCTTCATATATATATATATATATATATATATATATATATATATATACATATATATATATAATTTAGAATTTTCAACACATTTAGGATATTTAAGGAAGGATAGCCCTTCATGTAAATGTGGTGTTGTGATTATCAATTATTCCAGATAAGGGTACGTTTAAAAAATGGTAGGATAGACATGGCATGACTTACGGCACTCCAAGTACTTACTGTTCATACTAATGTGTTTAAAATTAACATATTTCTAATATGTTTTGCAAACATAACTTATACAAAGTGCAGTATATGATCGTCTAATTCGTGGAGATGCCATAATTCTTAAAAGATAACCACAGCTAGGAAAGGTATGAGATGTTACGAAACATCTCAAACTAAGCATCCACTGGGAGGCCAATGCCCTTTGCATCGCGAAGCCATCAAATAAATTAATTCGGTATCGATAACTTACTGGAATTTGACGCTGTGAAGAAACAGAGGTGCTTGTATCTGACCGAATCTTATTATTCATTTCTTCGCGCATAATGCATCAATCAAAAAATATGAGCACAACTTAAGCGTTGTTTTCGACCACCTAAAGGAGTGTACGGCCTCGTGGAAAAGTGGCAGATGCTCAGCCACTTAGATAACAAAAGAAACGAGTACCAACGTAAAACGTGGCTAAACATATTCGGTCCGAATACGAAAAAATAAATGGAGTTGCGGCTGAGAACAATGGCTGGTGTGTGCTATATTTCGAAAAAAAATGAGATCCACATAAGGCCTTTATTTCGTTAATGGCGGTAGTCCTGAACAATAGCAAAGTACGAACTGTAATTAATTACACGAAACACCATGCTTTCGGGCACGTGTTTGTGACACGTGTTTATGAAGGGTAGGAAATGGCAGATTAAGGAATGCGATGTTGACATTTTTGACATGAGGATGACCTATCTTCAGGTGCACATATACAAGTCATTATTACTCTTTTAACTCCTGAGTTAGATTAGACTTACACTTTGGCCTTAATGAATGCAATACATTTCAGACTCAGTTATATCTTAGGATAAGGAAATAAAACGAACCACGTCGTTCAGCATCGACTACGTTTTCGTCGATTCGAATCTCGCGCCTCCAGATCATAAGTACACACAACTGACAAAAATGCGCTTGTTACCCGTCCAAAGAGATGCCGATAGACTACGGGGACGAGATATTCAATGATTTCTATCGCTCATGGCGCGGTAGATCACCTATTCGGCGTGCGGAAAACATTTGGTAATTTTGCTATTAGCAAATGGTCCCGCGCGGCGACAGCGTAAACAAAACGCCGCGCCAAAAAGGTTACATATAGCTGGAATTATGAACCGATTGACACCTTCCGGAGTATACTAATAGAGATACAAACTAGGAGACCGTGGTCAGATCCGGTTAAAGCCGATTAGTATATGAACGGACATAAATTGGCAATTTAAGTGTATGCAAGATCATTTGCAACTACAGTCGCGCTTGAACCCGATGGATTAGTCCTGGAAGATGCAAACCGGTTGGATAATATGCAACACATCAACCTAACATCACTCGACGCTGTGATGAAGCGAGTTAACTTGGCGCTCCAATGGCAGGCGAAGGTTCTAAATATCAGGGCAAATTCAGTCGACGTTTTCCGATGAACACCGGACGCCCTAACAACCAACTCAGTTGACTGAATGCGACTAGTTACACGGCTTAACCACGACCTTCGTTAAAAAAAGTCTGTTTGATCAAAAATTACTTCATAAACTTCGGGTTGAGCGAGACATGTCAAAAAGTCAGGCTGTTGATAATCGATGACAGCTTTTATAAAAAGTGTTAGAAAACTTTCATCATTGCATTTTAATATTAATTTAAAGAAAACACAAGAATAAATTCAAAAAGTATAGTTTAGGTCTGTGTTTCTTCGGTGATCAAGTTAAATTCGTTTATTATTTTTATTGTGAAGAATTTGAAACCATTTTTTTTACATATTTATTTAAAGACATGTAAAATAAAGCAATGTCGATTATAATTTCTAAAGTTACAATACCAACCTATCAGTCATGTAGAAAATATTGTCGGTTTAGATTATGTAGTTACGTGTGTTACTATTCACTTGACTCCTCACAAGGGCAGTGTGACACAGGGTTTGTTTTTAATGTGGGTCAAATCCTGTTCCATAAAGTCGCACTCTGGATTGGGATCAAAATAAAAATTGCCTCCGTCTGAGATGAAGAGCGCTAACAAAAATAAGGATTGGTTTTAGCAAATGTGGACGAATAAAGGAGACGAAGAGTAATACAAAATATAAAAGAATGGAAAAACTGAAAGAAGAAATAAAAGAAGAGCAAAAATGAAGAAAATCAAGACAATTGGAAAGGGAGTGGATAAATCATTATGGTGGAATAATAATAATAATAATAATAATAATAATAATAATAATAATAATAATAATAATAATAATAATGATAATAATAATAATAATAATAATAATAATAATAATAATAATAATAATAATAATAATAAGAAGAAGAAGAAGAAGAAGAAGAAGAACAACAACAACAACAACAACAACAAGAACAGGAAGACGAAGAACACGAAGAAGAAGAAGAAGAAGAAGAAGAACAACAACAACAACAACAACAACAAGAACAGGAAGACGAAGAACACGAAGAAGAAGAAGAAGAAGAAGAACAACAACAACAACAAAACGAAGAAGAAGAAGAAGAAGAAGAAGAAGAAGAAGAAAAAAGGCTCAGCCAGTGTTTGCTTGGAGGATAGACATCGCAATATTGTGTTAACATTGCAAATTTAATTAAAATATCACGTTTCATAAAGCAAAAAGAAAAGAAAACTTTAAGAACGAAATAAAAATGTAATTATGCCCTCGTAGTTTAAAACTTTTAATTAATTAACGTCCACCTCAAAACTAAACTTGTATTTTTATTTAAATTCCGTTTAATATCAGAAACCAGCTCGTTGTGTTTTTCATTCAAAATCTATTTTTATTCGTTCTACGTGTGTCCGTTTTCTTAACAGATATTCCCATATGTTATTTCATCAACAAGTTCATCATAATTATATTTATTATTACTATTATTATTACTATCATTACTATTATTACTATTATCTTATCATCATCATAATCATCATCATCATACTCATCATCATCATCATCATCATCATCATCATCATCATCATCATCATCATCATCATCATCATCATCCTCATCATCATCATCATCATCGTTATTATTATTATTATTATTATTATTATTTACTCACTAGTTCTCACAGAGGTTATCATCAGTACTTGCCATCTGATAACCACAGGTGGTGTTCCCCGGAGTCCGAGTGACAACATGTCTCCCCAGATAGCAGTATTCTTCCACCTCTTTCGATAACTATTGAAAATGACTTTGCGTTACCACAACGGACGTTTATCATTGATTGCTCGTTGCCAACAGCCATTAGTCTTCTCTGGTATTTTGATAGCAATAAGTCTCCCCAAGGTCCCAGTCTTCTCCGCACTCTTCCAGTGGAGGCCTGGTTAGTGCTCTACGTCCTCGGTATCATCATCATCATCATCATCATCATCATCATCATCATCATCATCATCATCATCATCATCATCATCATCATCATCATCATCATCTTCATCATCATCATCATCATCATTATTTGTACTCACTAGGAGTTCTCGCACAACATCGTCAGTGATTGCTCACCGACAACAACCAGTGGTATTTTCTGAGTGACAACAAGCCTCCCTAGATTTCCAGTATTCTTCACCTTATTTCGATAACCACCGCAAATTACCTTGCGGTATCGCAACAGCCACTTACTATTGATTTATCGCTGGTAAGAATAATTGGTCTTCTCTCGGATTTGGGTGGCAATAAACTTCTCAAAGTTCACACTACTCTCCACACTCTTCCAGTGGAGGTCTGGTCTGTGCTGTCCCTCCTCGGTCTTCTAATCCTCTTTTGCCCTCTACAAATAATGTCTCTGTTGTCAGCCTAGGCCGACACATTTTTTAATTATTTTTTTTATTTATTTATTTTATTTTTTATTTCATTTTTCGTTTGGAGGGGGAGAAGTGGGAGAAAGGAAGATGGGAGACGTTATGGTGTTACTTGCAATTTTTGTTCATTGATTGATTTTTGTGTTGTATCAGCTGAGGCCCGTGTAATTTAGTTGGGGGAAGAAGTTTATGAAGTGATACTTCTTGCAGTTTCTGTTCGGTGGTTCGTGATGTGGTGTTCTTCGAGTTGTTTTGTTTTCTTCCTTTTGTAAATTCCAGATGACTTATAGCTTATGTGAGTTGGTTTCCGCATTCAAGGATTTTTCTTAAGATTGCAGCTGGTTTGATCATTGCTGAACTCTGTATGGTTTCGATTACCCCATTGATTTCAATTTCTCCCAGTCTTTTCTCCAGGTTTTTGTGGACTGTTCATAGTGGTTCTACGATTATTGATATTATACTGATTTTCTTCATGCTCCATATTCCTTTCAGTTCTCGATCTAGTTCAGTGTATTTGCTTCTTTTTCCGTCTCTTTGATCTTCACTCTGTGGACTGCTGGAACGGCGAAGTCTACGATTTTGCAAGATGTTTTCTTCTTGTCGATTATAATTCCATCTGGTCTCCTTGCTCGTATGGGTTTACCTGTTTGTATATCTATATCAAAGATCATTTTGTATTTTTCGTTTTCCAGTACTGTTTCTGGTTTATGTTTGTACCATTTGTTTGCGTATTCGAAATTAAATCGTTTGAACAGTTCCCAGTGTATTGCTGCCCCCAAACAGGCATGCCTGCTCTTGTATTCTGTTGCGGCGAGTTTGCTACATTCACTTATTATATGATATACTTTTTTGTCCTTTTGTCCACACAATCTGCATTTACTGTTTTCCTAGGCTTTATCTATTTTAGCTAGTATGTAGTTTGTCCTAATCACATTGTTCTGTGCAGCAATCAGTAAAAATTCCGTTTCTCTGTTCAAGTGTCCTTTTCTTAGCTATGCCCAGCTATTTTCGTTTGTTTCTTCTTTTGTAAAGCGACCATGTAGATGTTTTTCCCCAACTTTTCTTGTGTTTTGTTTCACTGCTTTCCGAGTTGCTAATTGGAACGGTGTCTCTTGCTGCAGTTATTCGTCTTTCCTTGTTCTGAGTTTTGTATTTCTCCAGCTTTTCTTGTTTTTGGTTTCACTGCTTTCCGAGTTGCTAATTGGAACGGTGTCTCTTGCTGCAGTTATTCGTCTTTCCTTGTTCTGAGTTTTGTATTTCTCCAGCTTTTCTTGTTTTTTGTTTCACTGCTTTCCGAGTTGCTAATTGGAACGGTGTCTCTTGCTGCAGTTATTCGTCTTTCCTTGTTCTGAGTTTTGTATTTCTCCAGCTTTTCTTTAGGCTTACTCACAATCATCTATACTTACCAGTTCTCTCCCCTCCCCTTTGCTTCTTATCATGTAGAGACTGTCCCGATTGTCTTTTGGGTGTAGTGCGGTGTGCATGGGCATTCAGTTTCTTGTCCTCTAGTTAAGGTGCCTGAGCTTTTCTTTTTGTCCAGCCTATGAATTGTCCAGGGTATCTTATTAACGATACTGCCAGGTGTGTATTACATTTTTACTAGATTTCATTTCGTTACTAATTGTTTTCTTGTTTACGTAAATATTCTTTTCCAATCTTCTCTTTCATTTCTGTTAATTTGATTGTGTCGTCTTCTAGAACTCCCAAATATTTGTAGCTATCCATCTCGCCTAGCACACATCTCTTCTTGGTTGGGGTGTTCCATGCCGTCTGTCGTCTCCAGTTTTCATCTATTCATTTCTAGTAGTGCACACTTTTCTATTCCGAATTCCATTTGAATGTCCTGACGGAAGATTCTGGTTGGATTTATCAGCTTTTCTATTTCTGTTTTGCTTTTTGCAAATAGTTTCAGGTCGTCCATGTACATCAGCTGGTGTAGGGTTAGGGGTCTGTAAACTTGTATCCGGCATCACATTTTCTGAGTATGTAGTTGAGCGGCACCATGACTATTATAAACAGTGGCGGTGATAGGGAGTCTCCTTGGGAAACGCATCTCATTGTGTTTTAATCTAAGTCAGGTGTTGCCCTCCGGCTCTCAGTTCTAGTCTCCATGATTCCATTGCTTTCTTGATAAGATTAATAATTCTGTCGGGTATCTTGTATATTTTTAAACATTCTATTATTATTATTATTAGTAGTAGTAGTAGTAGTAGTAGTAGTAGGAGTAGTAGTAGTAGTAGTAGTATTTGTACTCACTAAGTGTTCTCACACATATCATCGTCAGTGATTGCTCACCGACAACAATCAGTGGTATTGCCTGGAGTAAAGTGAGAAAAAGCCTCCCCAGATTTCCAGTATTCTTCACCTCTTTTCGATTACAATCGCAAATAAACTCGCAACAACCTCTTATCAATGATTTCTCGCTGGTAAGGACCATTGGTCTTCTGTGGGAGTTGGGTGGCAATAAGACTCTCAAAGGTCCTAGTATTCTCCGCACTTTTCCAGTGACAATTATTATTATTATTATTATTATTATTATTATTATTATTATTATTATTATTATTATTATTATTATTATTATTATTATTATTATTATTATTATTATTATTATTATTATTATTATTATTATTATTATTATTATTATTATTATTATTATTATTATTATTATTATTATTATTATTATTATTATTATTATTATTATTATTATTATTATTATTATTATTATTATTATTATTATTATTATTATTATTATTATTATTATTATTATTATTATTATTATTATTATTATTATTATTATTATTATTATTATTATTATTATTATTATTATTATTATTATTATTATTATTATTATTATTATTATTATTATTATTATTATTATTATTATTATTATTATTATTATTATTATTATTATTATTATTATTATTATTATTATTATTATTATTATTATTATTATTATTATTATTATTATTATTATTATTATTATTATTATTATTATTATTATTATTATTATTATTATTATTATTATTATTATTATTATTATTATTATTATTATTATTATTATTATTATTATTATTATTATTATTATTATTATTATTATTATTATTATTGTTGTTGTTGTTGTTGTTGTTGTTGTTGTTGTTGTTGTTGTTGTTGTTGTTGTTGTTGTTGTTGTTGTTGTTGTTGTTGTTGTTGTTGTTGTTGTTGTTGTTGTTGTTGTTGTTGTTGTTGTTGTTGTTGTTGTTGTTGTTGTTGTGTTGTCACTAGAAGTTTTCGATCAGGTAATAATAAGTGATTGCTGACTGATAATAACCAGTGGTGCTACATTCAGTCTGAGTGCCAACAATTCTTCCCAGGTTTCCAGCAATCTCCAACTTTTTCGATAACAATTGCGAATGATTTTGAATCATCGCAACTGCCACTTATACCTAGCCGGCAACGATAATTTGTCTTCTCTGGTATTTGGATGGCAATAAGTCGAAGTCTGGTTAGTGTTCTACCTCCTCGGTCGTTACATCGTTCTTGACGCTTTACCACTATTTCATTTGTTATCGGCCGAGGAGTGTCCCTTCATATTGTTTGCGTGTGTGTTTAGTGTATATGGGAGAGTATATTAAATGTCTTGCCGTTTCAGTTCCATTGATATTCTTTGTATTCTTGTTTCATTTCTATTGCAACTTTCATGTAGCTGGTAGGCGTTCATAGTTTATGTTGATTGGTTTCCGCATTCTAAGATTGTTCGTAAGAGTACAGTAGTTTTATTCATTGCTGCTCGTTGTATAGTTTCAGTCTGTACTTTGATTCTAATGTCTTTCTTCTGGGTTTTACATAACTGTTTCTAGTTTTTCTACGATTATTATTTACTCACTAGGAGTTATCACACTGGTCATCGTCAGTGGTCACCCACTGCCGACAACCTGTGGTATTCCCTGGAGTCTGAGTGACAACAAGTCTCCTCAGGCCTCCAGTATGCTCCACCTCTTTTCGTTCATCACCGCTGATGACCTTGCGGTAATCGCAACAGCCACCTACCAACGATTTCCCGCTGATAAGGGCCATTGGTCCCCTCTGGGGCCCGAATGGCAACAAGCCTTCCCAAGGTCCCAGAGCTGTCCGCGCTCTTCCAGTGGAGGTCTGGTTTTGCGCTTTCCCTCCTCGACCCTCTGTCCATAATTTTCGTGGCGTCAGCCTATGCTTGCGCCTCTCTCGTTCGGTTGTATTTTCCCCGGTTCTGTTGTTTTGTGCTTCCATGTGTTTGTTCTCCATTCGTTGCTTATGTGGGTTGGTTTCTGCATTCGAGGACATTTCTCAGGATTGTAGCTGTTTTGATCATTACTGTCCTTTGTATGGTCTCAGTTATCCCTTTGATTCCTATTTCTCCTAGTCTTTTCTCCATGTTTTTGGGGACTGTTCCTAGTGCTCCTATGATTATTGGTGTTATACTGACTTTCTTCATGTTCCATATTCCTTTCAATTCTCTGGCAAGTTCAGTATATTTGCTTCTCTTTTCCGTCTCTTTGATCTTCACTCTGTGGGCTGCTGGAACGGCAAAGTCCACGATTTTGCAGGATTTTTCTTTCTTGTTGATTATTATCATATCCGGTCTCCTTGCTGTTATGGGTTTGTCTGTTTGTACATTCATATCCCATATGATTTTGTGTTTTTCGTTTTCTAGTACCGTTTCTGGTTTGTGCTTGTACCGTTTTCTTGCATATTCGAAATTCAGTTGTTTGCACATTTCCCGGTGTACTTCTTTCCCCATGCTGTCATGTCTGTTCTTGTATTCCCTTTGTGCTAGCTTGCTGCATTCACTTATTATATGATTTATCGTTTCGTCTCTTTGTCCACACAATCTGCATTTGCTGTTTTCCTGGGTTTTATCTATTTTTGCTTTAATAAAGTTTGTCCTAATCGCATTGTTCTGTGCGGCCGTCAGCAGAGATTCCGTTTCTCTGTTCAGGTTTCCTTTTCTTAGCCATGCCCAGCTGTTTTCATTGGCTTCATCGCTTGTGAGTCTTATAAAGCGTCCATGTAGTTGTTTTTCTTCCCACTTTTCCTTTCTTGTCTTTTTGTTTCTGGGTTCAGTGCTTCCGGGGTTGTTTGTTGGGCTGGTGTCTCTTGCTGTGGTGATCAGTCTTTCCGTGTTCTGGGTTACATATTTCTCCAGCTCTTTTTTGGTGTCTTCCACACAGTCTTCTATACTTACCAGTCCTCTACCTCCTTCATTTCTTTTCACGTAGAGTCTGTCCGTGTCGTCTTTTGGGTGCAGTGCATTGTGCATAGTCATTAGTTTTCTAGTTCTTTGGTCAAGGTGCCTGAGTTCTTCTTTGGTCCAGCCTATGAATGGTCCAGAGTATCTTATTAGTGATACAGCCCATGTGTTTATCCCTTTTACTAGATTTCTGCTATATAGTTTAGTTTCTAAGAGTTTCCTTGTTCTTCGTAGATATTCTTTTCCAATCTTCTCTTTCATTTCTGTATATTTGATTGTGTCTGCTTCCAGAACTCCCAGGTATTTGTAACTATCTTGTTCTCCTAGCGCCCTCATCTCCTCTTGGTTGGGGAGTTCTATACCTTCTGTCTTTTCCAGTTTTCCTCTTTTGATCTCTAGCAGTGCACATTTTTCTATTCCAAACTCCATTTGGATATCCTGGCTGAATATCCTGGTTGTGTTTATCAGCTTTTCCAGTTCTGTTTTGTTTTTTGCAAACAGTTTAAGGTCATCCATGTACATCAGGTGGTTTATTCTTTGTTCTGTATCCGTAAACCTGTATCCGGCATCACACTTTCTGAGTATGTAGTTGAGTGGCATCATGGCTATTATAAACAGTAGTGGTGACAGAGAGTCTCCTTGAAAAATGCCTCTCTGTATTTTTATCTCAGACAGGTATTGTCCTCCGGCTGTCAGTTTTAGTCTCCATGTTTCCATTGCTTTCTGGATGAGATTAATAATCCTGTCTGGTATCTTGTATATTTTTAAGCATTCCATTATCCATGTTTGGGGGATTCTGTCGTAGGCTTTCTTGTAGTCAATCCATGCCATGGTTATGTTCTTTTGTCTGCTCTTCACCTCCTTCAGAGTCTTTTGATCAATGTATAGTAGATCATGTGCACCTCTTTGTCCTTTCCGGCATCCTTTTTGTTCCTCGGGGAGCAGTCCACGTTTGTCCAGGGATTGGTAGATTTGTTCTCTCAGTTGTGCTGTGAGAATTTTCCACATTATTGGTAGACATGTTATCGGTCTGTAGTTGCTGGGGGTCGTTCCCTTTTTGGGGTCTTTTTGTATTAGTGTTGTTCTTCCTTCCGTCATCCATTCTGGTATGTCTGTTTTGCGGATACATCCGCTCAGTTTCTGCGCTATTCTTTCATGCAGGGTCGTGAATTTTTTAAACCAGTATGCATGTATTCCATCGTGGCCTGGTGCTCTCCAGTTTGCCATTTTTCTTAGGGTTTTCTTGATCGTTTCTTTGTTGATTTCTGTTTCGGTTCCTTCTTCGATTTCTTGCAGTTCTTCTTTCATGTTTTTCAACCATTGGGCATTCTTGTTGTGCTTTTTTGGTTCTTCCCATATCTTGCTCCAGAATTGTTTTGTTTCTGTTGGGTTCAGTTGCTCTGTCGTTGTTTTTTCTCCATTTACGTTTTTGTAAAACTGGCTTTCATTGTTTTCAAAGGTCCTGTTCTGTTTGCTCTGTTCTGATTTGTACCTGTATCGTCTCAGTCTTCCTTCTATTGCTGCTATCCTTTGTTTTATTTCTTCATCTTTCTCATTTAGTTTTTCCTTGCGTTTCTGATTTTTGCTTCTTAATCGTTTCATGTCCTCCTTCCTTCTGTTCACGGTTTTAGCTTCTTTCCGAAGTTTGGTGATCTGGGTTTCCAGTCTGATTTCCCATCCAGGTTTTGTCGGTCCTCTCTTTTGTCCATTCTCTTCGTTTCTTAGTTTCATACTTACCGATTTTGCCCCTGCATATATTATATATATATTATATATTATTATTATTATTATTATTATTATTATTATTATTATTATTATTATTATTATTATTATTATTATTATTATTATTATCATTAATGATATTATTATTATTATTTATATTATTATTATTACTATTATTATTTTTGTTATTGTTATTATTATTGCTATTATTATTATTATTATCATTAATGATATTATTATTATTTATATTATTATTATTACTATTATTGTTTTTGTTATTGTTATTATTATTACTATTATTATTTTTGCTTATTGTTATTATTATTGTTATTATTAATTGTATTATTATTATTAATTATTTAATTAACATTATTATTTATATTATTATTTTTATAGCTATTATTATTATTAATAATAATAATTATTTAATCAGCATTATTATTTATATCATAATTATTATTAGTATTATTATTATTATTATTATTATTATTATTATTATTATTATTATTATTAATTATTTCATCAGAATCCTTATTATCATTTATTATTATTATTATTATTATTATTATTATTATTATTATTATTATTATTATTATCATAATTATTATTATTAAAAAATACATTGAGACTGTCAAGTAAAATAAAGAAGTACAACTATTTTAATTTTCCCTCTAATGAGAGAACAGGATAATGGACACATGTGAATATGTGTTTGGAAATCTTGGAGCCTTAAGGTTTCAGGATTTCAACTTCGAATGTGTTACTTGTTTTTTTCTAATCGAGGCCGGCCAAGCTGCAAACAACACTGCTAATCACCTGCTGACGATGTTTTTTCACTCTTAAATGAAACCCTGCATCTGTTTGCAAAATGTTACTTGTTGTATGCCTCGAAGACAATCACATCCAATAAGTCTTCAATTCGAAGACAACACGAAAATAAACAAACAAAAAAACGGAAGGTTTTTAGATTTGTGTGTTGCTATATCGAAATATTGGTAATTTTTTTTAAACATAATCATCTAAAATTTAATTAAATATTCTCGTTTGAGAAAAAGAGAATAACATACCAATTAGAATATTTTAACTAACTGATTAACCATATTATTATTAATGTATTCAATGGAAATTCTCACACACGCCATCGTCAGTTATTGTTCACTGATTATAACTGGTGGTGTACCCTGGAGTCTGAGTGACAACAAGCCTGATAAGATATCAAGTACTCTCCACCTCTTTTCGATAATCATTGCAAATGACTTCGCGGTATTGCAACAGCCGCTTACTATTTATGTCTCGCTGGTAACGACCATTGGCCTCCCCAAGTTCCAAGTATTATTATTATTTTTTTTGGAACATCAAGTCAATTCCCTTTAATTCAGACATTTACGCTGTACTTTAACACTTTTGCTGTTCCTAACAAACAAGCCTTTCGCAAAATTGGAAAAGAAATTGTCTCGTCAATCTGTTTAAGCCATTTATGGTGGCTTTTCGTTATGGCTCCAGCGTTCCAATTGCAACGGGAATCACCTTTACATGTTTACATTTCCATAGTCTAACTAATTCCTATTTTAGATCTTGCTATTTTTTATTACTATTATCATTATTATTGTTATTATTATTATTATTATTATTATTATTATTATTATTATTATTATTATTATTATCATTATGTTTATTATCATTATTATTATCATTATTATTTTTATCATCATTATTATTATTACTATTATTATTATTTTCATTATAATCATTATCATCAGCGTTATTATTATTATCATTACTATTATCATTATTATTTTTAACGTCATCATTATCATCATTATTATTATTATTATCAACAACTCACTAGGAGTTTTCACACAAGTCATTATCAGTGATCGCCCACTGAAATTTATCAGTTGTATTCCCGGGACTTCTCATCAGATTCCCCACACTCTTTACATTTTTTGATAACATATACACATCATTTTGCGTTATCAAAACAACCGTTTACCATGGATTTACAGCTAGTAACGACTGTTGGTCTTCTCTGAAATTTTAGTGACAATAAGCTTCTCCTATGTTCAAGTAACCTCACAAGATTTAAGTGGAGGTCTCGTTGATCTTGTCCCTGCTTTATCTTTCCATCCTTGTTGACCACTCATCATAGTTGTGTATGCTACCAACCGAGGCTGTGAATTTGTGTGTGTGGAAATAAATTTTAATTTTTTAAATTTCCCTTAAGATTGCGTGGTGTTTCTTTTTACATATGTTTTGTTCTTTTTCGATTAAAAATAATTTTTGGCGGATCAACGTTCATTGGTTATTTTTAGTTGGTTCTGCATTCAATGATTTTCGTAAGATATCTGTGTTTTCATCATTGCCGTTCGTTGTATGCTCTCAATCTTCTCTTTTATTCTAATTTTTAACAGTCATTTCTTCAATATTTAATGACTTTTTCTAGTGCTTCTACAGTAATTATTTATTATTATTATTATTATTATTATTATTATTATTATTATTATTATTATTATTATTATTAGCAGTAGTGGTAATAGTATCATTAGTTAATGAACTTATTTATTCATTTACAGTTTTCAGGAAAGTTGTCACCAGAGAGTTCTCACTGACTCACCAGTGGTGTTCCCTGGATTTTGCGTGGCAACGAGGCTCCTCAGATTTCCAGCTCTCCTCATTTTATTCGATACCCATTGCAAACCAGTTACTGTTATCGCAACAGCTGTTCACAATTAGTTTCTCGCTGACAATGCCCTTTTCTGTAAATTCAGTGGCAATAACACCCCACTTCCCAAGCTTCAAGTACTCTTTGCACTCAAGAAATAGAGAACTATTTGCGCCCCCTCCTAGGTCTTTCTATCCTCCGTGGTCGTTTAGGGCATTATTTTCTGTCATCAACAGGTTCTTTTGCCACCACGTGTGTGTGTTTTTGGAGATTCGATTATGTGACATTTTCCATTCACTCTGGTAGCTTCGGCTTTGGTTTCCTTGATTTCATTCAACATTAAATCTGTACACCCCACCCATACAACGGTTCTCCATTCCAGTCTATATGTGATTAGTTTGCATAGTTTTGTGATGTGAGTTGATTTCCGCTCTCCAAGATTTTTTAAATATTTCATTTGTTTTCATCAGTGTCGTGCTTTCATGATGTTGCTCTGTCCTTTGATTTCAATTTATTCTAGTATTTTTCAAAGGTGGAGAAAGACTAGTAACCTCTCTTTTGTGGTGAAGATGCTGCAGAGAACAAAAGAGCCCGTGCCCTACCAGATTGCGGGGTTTATTTTATATTTCATAGATATATACTAAAATTGAGTAATGCTTTCATATATAGGGAAGTGCAACTCGGAGCTCTCTTTCTTGCCTTGATAGTATACAAAACCGATTTCCCAATCAAAAGGTGATATTTTCCTTTCCCTAATGCTTTTCCGCACAAAAAGGCTCGCTCTACTGCATCATTGGGTTCATAGTAGGTGTTCGACAGAGCTCCAATCGCTGACACTCTCCCAGAAAATCATCCACAGCAAGAACTCGGCTAGCAAAAATGTTTTTTCCTTTGCTATAACAAAAAAACAAACAGAAATTATACGAACCATGTTTATTTCTTAGAACATCTCTTCTGTGAAACACAATGCCACGAGGTTGTTTCCCAACCAACTACAACATGGTCGTCTTCTACTTTATTGTAAACAAATACTTTTTATAGTGTCCTCTTAGATAATTAATTTCTCTTAATTATTCTTCTGCTCATTATACACTCTAATTCCAATCCACACGTGGCGGCGTCAATCGTCAAACTGATGATCTTTTAAACCCTTATCCTCGAGTGGACCCCGAGCCTTGATAAGTGGTGACCTATTTGTAAAAAAAAAAAACAACCACCCAAGGAAAGAAAAAGGGATCTTAGGGCACAACCCCCAGATCTTTCAGCGGTACTTCATCTTAGGGCGTATCTGACGCTTATATAGGTAAAGGAATGCCCCATGAGAATGATACAACTAGTTTTCCAGTAACGTTACGCTAGATTAGGCGTAATTTTTGCATTTTAGTTCTGGAGTGACAGTCATACGAGATTATCAATACTAGGAGATTTCCCAAGAAGATCTATTGATAGCAGGTAGAGCAAAACCAGAATCTGAGCATCGGTAGTGAAAGAAGAACATCTTTGTTTTACGCGTGTAAAAATTAGCAAGCGTCTTTTGTGTCTATTGTCTACGTGCTTCGTATCAGAAGAGAGATAATCTGGGAGATGTTGATCACCAATGTTATTCAAGGAGTTTCCATAGACAAGTGGGAAGTCTGCGTAGATGTCAGTGAATGATCTAAGAATACGATCTGGAAGCTCATTAATGAAAATAAGGAAGAAAGTTGGGCCTAAGGTTAAATGTTGTAAGTAATCTAAAGACGCCAACAAAATTTAGCTTCGAATATACATCTGGGGTCACTTGTGGTAATTATCAGTTAGGTCATAAACTAACTGAAAAAGGCTAGAACGTAAAGAAGTAACATTTATTTTTTAAATAGATTTACTTCGTTTCGTGAAACAATAATAAACATCGTAAAATGTAATTAAAAATAAGTTTAAATATTTAAATAATTTATAATTGTGGATTGTAAAATTTTAAATAATTAAGGAAAAAAGGAATTCGTTTTGTTAATGCAATTTGCTGTTTTACAGAAACTTTAAGAAATACAACGTGAACACGTCTTATTTTTAAGAATCGCGCTGACAGTTTTTTTATTACTTGATCTCAAATTGAAATTTAAAAAAATTAAATTGTAAATATGACGCTATTTAAAATTATTTTCCTCAAAAACCTCCTGGAAAGCAATACATATCCACACGGGTAACACCGGTTGAATATCGCCAGTCTTAGGTTCAGCATTGTAGATGCAATCACACAGCACGGATTTGTATTAAAAATCGTATTCACACGTTACAATCGCGAAGTGAATTTGTTGGTCGAGTGGTTAACAACGTCGCGTTACAAGACCTAAGGATGCAAGTAAACACCTGATTGTAGGCCAGTCGTAAAATCTTTGCTGATGAGACTTTAAAAGCCGAAATAAGTATGTCTATAGAGAAAAATAATATTAAATTATTGTATATATATATATATATATATATATATATATATATATATATATATTACCCGTAATTTAAAAAGGTATATCTTTTCTAAAAACAGTTGATAGAATCATGTAGCTGTTTTATATTCTTAGTTTGTAGATTTTGTAATATTTAATATTTGAAGGTGTGGACCGAGGATTTACTTGGCATTGCTTGCGTGTGAAGGCATTTTAGTAAAGCGATTGAAATAATGGTATTCATTTTCTTTCATTCTTTTAATTGCCATGTAGTCGTTGTATATTTCCTTTTTTCACTTATAATTTTTATATTAGTTCACCCCAAACAAGGCAATAGTAAGGGGCTACTGAGAATCATGGTGAAAGTTTTTGGGATCATCCTTAATTGAGAGCTTTGCAGCGAGATGTTCACATTCGTATCTCCTCATAATGTTCTTCATCATTCACCTGATAAATTTACATCCATCTCATTAACCATTATCCTTCAGTGGTTATATCCTTGATAATTGGTGACTCATTGGTATTTTTATTTACGAATGGGTCACCCATTATCAAGGCCCGGTAGCCACTCGAGTTTTAAAGATTTTCATTTGGGCGATTCCATGTAAGCACATCGGAATTTGTATTGTTATGATTGAATATATACTTGTATTCCTGCTATAAGCCCATAACCAGATATTATTATTTCTATTCTATTTTTTTAATGTAATAAATTTCCAGTTTGAAATAAAATCAACAAAAAAAAATACATATTTCCTTTGTGTGGATATACGGCGCGAAGGTAGAACCCCACAATTATATTGTACATGTATTGACCGAACTGCAATATCCTTATACTAGTGAGGCCTGTTAAAATTCCACAGTTATATCTTTCATCTATTGTATATTGATGATGTGTTAAAAATCATTTTCAATTCGAGGTATTTCTGACGATATTATTGTACCACCTTTGTTAATACTGAAACATTCTTAGCGAAGTAATCTGATTAATTTAATTGCAGTATGTATCGTGTAACAGAGTTCCATTTCCACCAGCCTTTTATCATATTTTTATTATACAGGCGTCGGGTGCGATCGCAGATAAAGAATATCATTGTATTATCTGCGTATTACATTATTATAAAATTTAATAAGTTTTGTTTACGTAATTAAGTTTAAATTCTTATCCATAAAATTATTGGATATTTGTTTCTCAAACTTTCAATCTTTTGGTAGCTGAGGATTCTTGAAGAACATTCTATTCGACAGTTTTTATACATCCAAATCTGACATTGTAAGGGCATGTCCCCCAGTACATATCTGGTGAATTAAATTCACAGTAGGACATTTACACGTAAACATGAAATCACGGCCATAGAGTTATTGTATTCACTTATATGTGGCCTCGACCTACTGGATGCTAGAAACGGACATAACGTCAAATTGTACAAAGAGAGAGTGAGGGGAGTAGTAGTCTCTTCTTTGGGAAGTAGACAGGACGTGAAAAGAAATGACTTAAGAATCGATTATGAAGTAATAGAACAACGCCCCAGATGTATATACTCCCGGAATGTCTTTCCCCTTCACCACTAGCAGAAAAGAAGACAGCGTCAACATCTTAATAAATAATTCTTTATCTAAATTAAAAATATTCGTTTTTTCTTGATGCTGTTGTTAAACTTTAATTACAGTGAGAATTGAATCCTTGATGACGATCGTGAATGGTTGTAGTTTAACACGAGATACGCGAGGTATGCTTTCATTGTGTTCTTATAGCTTGCTTATTTGCATTCAATAAAAAAACAAACATGTATTTTAGTTGTACTGTGGGGGTCGTGGAGGTGAGGGAATATGTAACACAAATTTCTTTCAAATTTGTATGGCCACAAAGTATTTCACTTGTTTCTAAACAATTAACGAAAGGTGTAAATAGTCGACTTGGTCGTGTAAAGATATATTGGAATGAGAAATAAGATCGTCAGTGAAAATGTAGATTGTCATCAAGTATTACAAGATAGAAAACAGAATAACAACAGCTGATAAATTAGATTCCAGTAAACAAATCTAATAGGCACAGAATTGTTTTTGTTTTTTTTATAATATGGGTGTGAGTCAGATCGGTTACACCTGGGTTCTGATGAGAGTAGGGACGATAGGGTTATGTAAGATAAGGGATGACAAATATGGCACCAAATTGGAGTGTAAGAACACAAACAGGGTCGCCATTGTTAAAACTTAACTCTCGTCTCGACACTAGCCGAAGTCATTAAAATATACAACAATAATGACGGTACTTGTCTAGATTTAGACCCAAGATAAAATCGACTTAGCGTCGGTAGTTTTAGGATGTGAACGTAGACGGCCGGAAAATGCCGAAGCGCGTACCCAAACAAAATTGGAGAAAATTAGTGGACTACAAGTAAGCATTTAAATTGATTTAATCACGAAATGTAGTCATTGGAAATAACATTTGATCTAACCGATAATGAATTTTAACGAACCTTTACCTTAAGATCGTTTTAACATTTTTTCAGTGAGAAAACAAGGTTTTCATGCAGGAAAAAACATTTAATAACCCTATTAATAACTATAACACCTTTTCAAAACGTGTTCGGTGATATTTTCTTTAAAATAAATTATGTTTAAAAAAGAAACATTTTTGCTATTTGTACAAGTTTTGGATATTTTTGTTGCAGGCAACAAACGTTTTAATCGAATTCTTACTGGCCGTCTACGTAGACATCCGGAAACTAGTGACGCCAAGTCGATTTAGCGTGGGCACTACTCTGTACGAGTACCAGAATGACACCAACTGATTGCTAAAGTTTCGAGGCGTCCTTCGATTTAAAAAGGTCGGAGGCCATACGTATTATGACAACATTGTGTACGATAAAACGTAATTCCCGCCTCGAGGTGAGCGGAGGTCATAAGAAATATATGACACAAATGACTCGATGTTTTATTGCGTTGGCGATGTCAGGGTTCAGAATGATTGAAAACTAACGCCGATAAAAGACAAATTATGTTATTTTTGTCATGAACATTGATTATATTAATTGTTAATATTGGCATGCTTTCAATAATTTTAAAAAACTCCGTTGTGTTACATTACGAATATCAGATATATATACTATAGTGAATCGTCATATTGAATAGCTATACCTTTCACACATGAAGAATAGTCTCTGTCCATCTAAATACCATATACATATATATATATATATATATATATATATATATATATATATATATATATATATATATATATATATAAGGTTAATACAACAAAATATATAATAGGCAACTAATATCTTTAATTAGTAAACATCCGGATAAAAATGAAGCTCAATATACTGGATAGAGCATTAATAGCAATACATGAAGTGAAAGAATAAAATAAGGAGTAAATCAAATGTTATTACAGTTCAATGTTCAGACAAAGTACTTTAAAGTCCTTAACTCATGAGTTTTCAAAGAAAATCTCTTCTCAGAGGACCATTACCGCAATGGCATTACTGCAGGTAATAAAAATTAAACTTAGACAATATATAAATATATATATATATATATATATATATATATATATATATATATATATATATATATATATATATATAAATAAATAAAGGTATATATAACATCAAATATATCAGTCCAAAACATACTTTTTAATAAATCTATACAGTTCATCCAAGTCAAAAAATTCAAAATAGCTCCAGGAAAGATTGTTTGCTATTGCTGCAATAGATAACAGTGAAAAGTGTATTCAAGGTGTATGCAAATTATTGAAACGATAGAGAAAACGATAGATAAAACAAATCATATGAAAAGTTCAGAAAACTCACTTGGTTTTGAATATTATTTGATTCGCTGCTTATTTAATTATTTCACTTAATCTATTGCTATATATATATATATATATATATATATATATATATATATACATGTGTGATTTTATTTTGTTTGTAAGTTGATTAAGAGATTTTTATAATAAAATCGTAATTAACATTCAACTAGGTTTCCATACGAGCTATTATAACATTTTTTTAAAACAATGTTGTGCGTCTTGTTCGTAGCTCCTCTTCAAATAACAAGATTACTGTCTACTTTAGGTAGCGTTTTTTATCCTTCTCGATGGCGGTGAATCCGATCTGAGTTGTTTCTTTTTCAGACTTTAGTTTTGTCGCATAACTATGCATTTGCCTACTTGAAAACTTCCAAACATTCTAATGAGTATATAGCAGAAGTATTCGATGTTGACATACAAATGTCGGTTGGTCTTCTGATGGACGAAACAAGTCCGAATTATACCAAAGGAATTTGTTTTGAAAAAGATATTCGTAGGATGTATAAAATCGTGGTCTTTCGAATACAGGTAAAAAAAAAATATATATATATATATATATACATATATATATATATATATATATATATATATATATAAACATACATATATATATATATATATATATAATTATATGATAATAGTTATTCAGATAACATTTCATGTTTCGTTAAGAACACGTTGTATTCAGAAAATTGTATCTACTCATTTAGAAAATTGATATTTTGATGATGTACAACATATCACAAAATTTCACGAAGAGGTTTCGTCGGTGTATACTCGCCCCGATCAGGTCGAAAAATGGAAAATGCATAAACTATAAATTTAATTTATATATTTCTTAATCGTAAATACCTCTATTTACTTGTATTTAAAAGTTCATAATATTTCATGTCTATCACATTAATGTCTCTTTGCCGTGTAAAATGTATCTACTAAATCGACAAAAAAGCAACATTTAAAGATACAAACATAAAAATAAGTATCATCAATTACAATGGTCTGTTTATCATCAATTAGAACATGTTGTTTCCTCATATTTGTATTCCCATGCCTCTCTCACTCTCTCTCTCTCATTCTCTCTCTCTCTTCCTCTGCTTCAAAAATGTCGTCAGTTGCGTTAGTCAAGAGGCGTCAACCAGCGCCAAACATCGGCCACTTAATTCTAACGCCACTTACAACTTGAGCTGTTTTTCTGACTCTACCGTGATTTGACTGCTCGGGGATAATACCATCAATATAAGGAAGAAAAAGAAAGAAAACACTATAGGACAGTCTCGTCTGACAAAGTTATTTTTCAACAGAAGCTTGCAAAAGAAAATTAAATAAATGATTTAGCATTTTATTTGCACTATGTATTGGTTTTTCGAAACTCACTTGAATATATATATATATATATATATATATATATATATATATATATATATATATATATATAACGTTAGTTTTGTGTTTATATATTTCTATGTACATATTCAAATGGAAGGATCATCATGACATTTTGAATATATATTTTCGGCAACACAGTAAGTTACATGGTCGTATTTTTTGTAAATTTCACCATTTAAACTATGAAGTTAAAAGTGATTAATAATTTAATTGTCTGCGTCTTAATCACATACGAAGTGGAAGAATTGAAACTGTAGTAAGCAAATAAATAACGAACGCTGCAATCACCAATAAAAAATAATTACATAAAAATACATTAAACATTTAAGTGATAAAAATTGTAGATATTTCTAGGAAGGGCGTCGTAGTCCAATGGTATAACGCTGCATTATATACATCAATTCCGAAGGTTCGATCCATGTCTAAGTTAGCCATGCTGATGACAGATGTGAGCCAGGAACACATGTCCATGGATTACTTTTATGTACGTATACAATTAATAAATGTTGTATTATCTGTTCCAGAGTTGTTTAATACTAACGTAGTTATTAGTAGAGTTGTTACACATATTGGTAGTTTGGCTTATATCGATAAATCGATGTCTTATTCGTTGACGTATAGGAATACAGAATGTTTTTCTGAAACATAATGTTAGGTTGCTACTTGCGAATATCTTCAGTTACATGAGAAATATGTGTGTTGCATATACTCTTTTTGGAACGAGTATAGTATTTTACTCGTATATAAATATATATATATATATATATTATAACTATTATTTATTTTTATCTAGTGTTTCATTCTTTTATATAATCATTAGTTTGGAAATATTAATTACTGTTGGTCTAAAGATTCAAACCCAGTCATAAAATGTGCTAAGACCTCGTAGGCTGATGTTCTTACCCCTAGTCCACCATTAATAAACACGAAAAAAGGGAATTTAAAGTATATACATGTCAAATCTGTGGATGTGAACAGCAAACAGTTAGTGAGTGTTCAACTTGCCGGGTAAGGGAACGTTACTTAGCGGTTTAGTATGACTGCTTGTTTATAAATTCACTCAGAGACTCATCCTTGTATTTAAGGGAACCATAACAATATTTTTTTATGAATATGAATTATTTTTTATCCATATACTCAAGTGTTTCATGCTTTTATGCAATATATATATATATATATATATATATATATATATATATATATATATATATATATAAATATATTAATATATATTATTTAGACAAGTCGAATGTATGAACTGTGAATTGATTTCACAAGTTTGTACACTTGCAGGCAGTCTTTTTTTTCAAGAATATTCTTAAGAACTGGTATTACTTAACAAAATCAATAGAGCAATGAAAAATATCTCTTCTCAAAGAAACAATCGTATGAAATTCTGGAATCGGATTATTTGTGATCCGGAAATGAATGAATACATTTCTTATCCAACAGGGTCACTGTCCATCTCAAGCTGGCTCTAATTCAGTGAATCACTATACATCTGAACAATAATCTTCAGAAAGAGGCTAGACAAGGTCGAATCAATATCCACCACGTCATAGTCGCCATCTTGATTAAGATTAACTTTTTCTCCGTGAAAAGATAGAATATAATGTAATGTTATTTTTTCAGTACTTATATATTACTTTTTAGTAATGCTATTACTGGCTATTTTACCAGTGTTCGTCTATGTGTAAATGGAAAAAGGAAACAATTTTGCTTGATTTGTTATTTGCTACTATGAACGTTCGAGGTGTATTGAATTTTGCACTCTTCTGTACAGCTAAACTCTAGCAGGTTTAGGCCTTTTATATCGAACGAACATTTCAATTATGAGCCGTTAATAAAGTACACTACGATCAACCTGAAGTACGGTTTATTGGCGGAATATATTATTATGCTCCGAAAATCGTAAACAGATATAAGTACACATGTATTTCGTTATTAAATTCGATCATTTGTTTCTTAAAGAAGGCCATACTAACAAATCATCTTAAAAATTCTACAGCCTTCCAGAATACTACACCCGTCAATTAATGCTCAACATTCTATTGCCAATGGTAGATACATACACTCTTTAAATCATGTCCTATTTTTTTATAATTCGTTCTTTTACGCTTTGTTCCTTCAGTTGGTAAATTATTTTTTTAAATCATTGCTGTTTTCATCATGGATGACGCACACAAATATATATATATATATATATATATATATATATATTATTTTTATATTTATTATTATATCATCTTCTAACATAAGTCCTTGATTTCCAATTGTTTCCAGAAAATATATAGTAAAAAAATCCAGGTATTTTATTATAACACATTTTTCTTGTTAGAATAGTTAGATTAAAGGTGTAAATAGAGTAAAATAATTGACGCTCGTCACGATCCGAGAATAGCAGGATTAAAAACATCATTCAATCGAAAAGATGGAGTTATGACCGTGAAAAATGTTCAAAGGATTAAATATCCACGATGCAATTTCAAAAAATCTGAATGAAAAAGTAGTACTTATCCAAAGCTAAAATCAACTTGGCGTCGTTAGTTTCCGGATATTTACGTAGACGGTCGGAAAAAGCCGAATGAAAGTAGGTGTCTAAAAAACACTAAAACTAGGCTGGATGTACACCTGAAAAACCTTTTTGTTTCTTACGTATTTTTTTTTAATATCACTGAATCAGATTAAAATGGTGTTATGGTTATAGTTATGGTTATAAAATGTTTTTTTTTCTGCATGAAAATTGTGTTCTCACTAAACAAGTGTTAAAATGGTGTTAGCGTTATAGTTAGAGTTCGTTAAACTTCATTATTACTACTTTGATCAATTTTTAATACCAATTAGTGAAATTCGTGATTCGATGAATTAAAATGTAAACTTGTCTACATATTTTCTCGCATTCTGATTGGATAAGCGTTTCAGCATTTTCTCTGTTTCTCTGTAAACATCCGGAAACTACCGATGCTAAGTCGATTTTATATTGGGTCTTAATCTGGACAAGTATCGAAAAAGTGAACGGAAGCAACATTCGGGTATTCATTCTTCTATCCCGAAATCATTTCGAATCATTAAAGATTTCCAAATGGGAGATACATCTTAGTCAAGTCAATTACAAAGATTGATAGACAGCTTTGAGCCCAGACACAGGT
>OY744528.1:32243527-32253527 GCA_963556195.1 Sepiola atlantica
ATATATATATATATTTATATATATATATATATATATATATATATATATATATATATATACATATATATATATGATAATAAAATGCACGATATATCATACAATGAAATGCCGAGGAGATAGGATGTGTGAAAAATACATAAGGATGCTTTTCCCTATTTCATCGTCTTTGTCGCACGCGCTGTATAATTCTTTTATTAAATAGTGAGGCGCGTGCTAAAACATCCTGTTGTGCGTGTATTTTTCTTATGGTTGACCATCACTCAACAAATTAAAAATCTTAACTTTTTTTGAAAACGTTCGTTGATCCGAACGAAACCGGTAAATCTCTCGTTTTCGATGATTTCTCCGTGGATTTAATTGTTTTTGTTTTAGTCTTTCTCTCTCTCTCTCTCTCACACACACACACACACACACACACACACACACACAGATACATATATATATATATATATATATATATATATATATATATAATCTTTCTATTTAAACATCTATTGATATTTAAATGATACTGTTTTTTTAAATTTCGTCCTACGTCTATAACTGGAATATATTTCTGATTTTGTTTTTGTATGTATATACTCAATATTTGTTAAGACTTTCCCATTCATTTTATATAAATGGTGTAAGCTAATTATCCCGGTAGGGTTGTTAGGGTTATTACCATGTATTCTATTATAAATACCAGTCTTTGTAATTATTACTAAGCATTAACATCACTGATGAGGCGTTTATGTGCCAGCACACTTGTAATAAATGATAGCAAATATATATATATAATTTATGTGTGCCAATATGGCGAAATTGTGAAAAAAAAGTTGGAAAATACTTAGGAAGTGTGGACACTTCTAGGCGATCTTTTGCAAGTATCTCACCGAGAAGTGATACTTGTTCGTCACGATCAAAGACGATTTGAAAAGCTGTCTAGACTTAAATTAGAGGAAATAAAGTATGAAAGCTTATAATCCGATAATAAGTGATCTGGAAGTAAATGACCTCGTTTCGATCTAAACACGCCGTCAATCTGTAGCCCTCGGCGTCGAGATAAAAATATACGGATACAACAGCGATAGCATAAGCTATGGATGGAAAATCTCCAGAAAGCGTCTGGACGGCCAGATCAATAGCCACCAGGTCGCACGCGCCATTTTTATGATGATCTATCTTCTTAGATTAACATTATGAATAAAGTAAATCTAGATTTATTGATCTTAAATTCTTTTACACTTTTTTCTTTTCTTTTTTAACTACACGGGGGATCTGGCTGGGTTTATTTTCAACAGTAATGCATATTCCGGATATAAATCAATGGTATCTTCTTGTATCGGAAACAATGGATAACCTCTGAGAAGATTCCTGGTTGACAGTTTCTGTAGTTGATTGTCTGATGCACACACTCACAAATGTAATTATAATTGATAATGAATTATGGAGAACAAGACCCACTCTTCGCCAAGCAAGTGGTGCATACAGCTGCACGGTGTGCGACGTCTCATAGACCTACGTTGAACATGTTACTCTGTATTTTCTTACGCCTATTAAATATAGTTTACCATATTATTCTAGAGAACAGAGTAATGGATGCATGTTATGTCTAAGAGATGCAACTCCCATCGATGCTGTCGGATATTACAATCAGCATGTATGCTGCTTATTATGCAGAAGAAACACATATTGCTTGTAGTTAAGTAGATCGCTTTTACTGAGGTGATTGACAAGTTTGTGGTCAATCACTGAAAAAAAAACTTAATCGTCGCGCACAAGAAACGGATTGGACTGTATTTATATGTAGAAGACTAATCTACAGTATACTGACATACTGGTTTTATTAATGAAGTTTTTCTAAGGGTCTATAATGATTTCACAACAGAGGGGATATCGGAGAGATGTTCGGATAGAAATTATTCAGCACAATAACGATATATATATATATATATATATATATATATATATATATATATACATATATTTATGTAATTATTTTTATAGGTGATGTTCAGCTCGTTGTTATTGAGCTTACTATTATTTCAATTGTTTCACTTCCTAAGTGATTAAGAAAACTGCATAATTAATCGTCCTAAACTTTCGTTGATATATATATATATATATATATATATATATATATATATATATATATATATATATATATTGATTTCATACGTACATAAAAGTAATCCATGGACACGTGTTTATGGCTCACAGCCGTCATCATCATGACTAACTTACACAGAGATCGAACTCTCGATGTTGATGTCTATAGTCCAGCGTTATACCACTGGGCCAAGACACTCTTTGTAGAAATATGTACGATTTTTATCACCCAAGTATTTAATGTATTTCTATGCAATTATTTTTATAATGCAGTTTCTGCATCTTAATCACTTAGGAAGTGAAATAATTGAAATAATAATAAGCTCAATAACAACGAGCTGAAAATCACCTATATGTATATATCTATATATATATATATATATATATATAATGGTGTTTGTTGTGGTTTCATTTTACTTCGGTCGAAGTTCTCAGAAATCAAGGGGCCTCTGCCTGGGGCTAACACTTGATCTCTATATGAGATACATAGATATTCCAATATTCTATTAAAGTTCTCC
Source organism: Sepiola atlantica (assembly GCA_963556195.1). Lineage (NCBI taxonomy): Eukaryota > Metazoa > Mollusca > Cephalopoda > Sepiida > Sepiolidae > Sepiola > Sepiola atlantica. The sequence goes on from OY744528.1 coordinate 32,246,137, forward strand.
TTGACCTATAAAAGTTATACAGGAAAAAAGTTATGAACATTAATTTTATTCTCCTTAATTGACCAGTTAGCTATGTTATAGTATATATTTGTTATAGTCTCTTTGTCTCAGCGGATTCTAGGACAAGAATTTATCTAGTCTGTTGGAGTATCCAGCGCAGTGCTGTTACTTGAGGTAACATTACTTAGAGAAGGTGCATAATTTATTTGTATAAGCCAGTGTATAGCCGTGTCGAGGAAATCTTATTTGGGCTTCGAATACTATGAATACTATGTTATCTTGAATGTTTTGTCAGGGTTTATTCGTAGGGCGAAGTCTCCTCGTTGTAGACATTATGTGTAGAGCGATCGAAGAAACTCGTGGACGGTGTCTAGTAGGCATAGTATAAGTATTCAAATACGACAATCCTACCTAATGGTTACGATTTTAAAAGATCCTTGTAAGTTAAGTACACACCAATTATTCATTATAACAAGATTAAGCAATAACTTTCAGTTTCAGTAATTGCATTTAAAATCTCATTATTCCAAATTGCCCTTAAATGTTCTATTCGTTGAAATATAGTTAACGAGATAGGCTAGATAAACTATGCATCAATGCACGGCTATTCTCATTGGTAAATCTCGGCGTTAAATAAATAAGATAAAGAAAAAATACGAAGTATGATTATTTTTAATTAGTTAGCTGCGAATGAGGATCTAACAGCTGCGTAGGTTGAGCAAATTCCATGGAACTGATTTTCTGCTCTGCTAGAAAAGCGTAATCATTAAATAAGTTGATTGGTTGATCCGTCACAGAGGCGACCCTATATATTTCGGTACAACGATGCCTATTCTGCAATCACGAACACCTTGAATAAAGAGCGTGTAAGTATATAATTAAGTAATATGCGTAACATTCAGTAAGTAGCCGAGATCGAAGAGACACAGATAGTGGTCGGCCATTAAACATTCGCCACGATATGGACCTGTTGACAGAAGCAGGCGATTTGTAAACTACCTTGTCCAAACCTCTAAATAATGGCATTCAGTTGTCGTGACCAAAACGAAACTGCGTGCTACCGGTTCATGTAAAGTAAAATCGTGGTATCAACACGGTCAAGATATAGGCTTGTGATTAAGGACTTACAGTATACATATTATTTGTTATCATCATCCGTTTAAAATCTACCTATAAAAAGGTTGAGAAAAAAACAAAATAAAGTGTGTTGTTATGCTTTACTAAAAAACTGACGATAACTCTGATGTATCAAAGTATACAAGATATCTTCATTGCAAGTGGCGGAGAACGAGTGAGGGTTAGTGAGCAATAAGAACGTACGCGCAAGAATTTTCCGAGTTTGTTTTTTCTCAGGCCCAGATCCCCAATCGGCTGACGATATCAATCTCAGGTTGACATTATATAATAAATTGTGACACCCAAGCCTAAACCTGCAAACACCAACGGTGGGACTTCGCTGTCAATGTAATAACGCCTCAAGTGGTTTAATTCCGCTACGGGCCATTTCCTCATGCCGCTTAACCTTACAGGTTGTTTTAATTAATAATTAATTACTTAATTTCTTACAATTTACCATGTTTATTTCTCGCTTGACTTCAATCAACGATTATTTTCTTTTCAATAATTAATCATGTGGGCGTGTCAAGGTTGCCTATTTCTTCCTGATAATCTTTTAGATACACGCTGCCTGAATAAAGGAGTAAAAGTCGCGTCAAAGGCGTATCTAATATAGGGGAATCCTTAGGGTTTTCACAACTGTTTCTAACCATTTTGATCATAGCTGCTTCTACATATAACAGTTGGTAGGTGGTTGTTTAGCACATTAATGTTGTGTCAATTACGGTAGATTGATTTGCAATTTTTGATGTATTAAACATGTTCATGCGACGGAGTTGGGTATTGGTCCGTTGGATACTAACAAAAAAATTTAAATGTCTAACTAGCACCAACAAAGTTTTTTTCGCCTGGATCGTCTGTTCTAAATAACTAACCAGCATGGCGGGGACCAGGAGGCAGAGAAAGGTCGGGAATTACTGGTAATTATCTCTTAACGTGTTCGCAGTCCTAGGTGTCCAATCGAAATGCTGACTTATATCCTTCTGTCTCTTTGTCCCATGTAACATTACACTCACTTCTTGCAACAGCTAGCTACAGTATGTTGAGTGTCATCTGAGTGCGCACGATGACCCCATGACACCGGTTTTCTGTGTACGTGTTTATGTTGTTCTGCGGATTGAAATCATCACATATATAGTAGTAAACGTACCCTTTACTATTTACCAATATCTTGAGAATTGGATTAATCGCCACAACAAATATATATATATATATATATATATATATATATATATATATATATATATATAATATTATTTGATATTATAAGTAATATAAACTTGTTTGTGGTTTACTGCATAAGTTCCCCTCTGCCTATCTTTTTGTGGCTGATTATATATATATATATATATATATATATATATATATATATATATATATATATATCCATATATAAATATTCAATAATAAATGAATCATTATTATCGACATATGTATACGTTTCATCTTTGCGGAATATTCAGTGTAAAGACACCTGTTCAAGCCGGTCGCACGATTCGAACCCCGGAGGACGAGCCCCATGTAAAACAATTTCAAGCTATCTAACCAAAGAGACCAATTGCAATCGCTACACGAGGAGTTGAGGTATAAAATCTATTCATGTGAAAGTAGGCGGACAAATATAAGCATCCGTTGTACAGTGTTCAACAAATAATGAAGAAAAGAAACATGCATTAGATTAGACGGCTTATATTATTTACAATTAAAGAGACCCGCTGACGGGAGGCTATAAATAATTATTTAATAATCAATATTTAATTATAATCGACCTATGTATACGTTTTATCCTTATGGAATCATCAGTGTGGAGATAATAGTCAAGAGAGAGATAGACAGAGAGAGAGAAAGAGAGAAAGACGCTTTAACGGAACATATTATATATATATATATATATATATATATATATATATATATATATATATATATATATATATATATATATATATTGATACTAACGTACACCCTCCGTAACAAATACAGAAAATAGTATGCTCCGCCAAAGTTTGCACTACTTATTACCTAGATATATAACAAAATTTTCTTTATAAAATTATAGATTCACGTCAGTAACATCATTTTTCATATATGAGTTATTATAATTATCTCTGACGTCCGGGAAAAAGAACACCTTGTTGGTTATAGCTTGAAAGAAATCTTTCCGAGTTAATTTTAAGATGATTTCGTCCGGGGGCTAGAAATAGGCACGTGATATCTCGCAAACATTTACGATACGGGATATAAGTTCATAGGTGTAGTTGTATATAGATACATGCGCATGAGTATTTATTATAGAGTATAGAATATATATATATATATATATATATATATATATATATATATATATATATATATATATATTCCCTTATATTGAATTTAATAGACACATACATTAATTTGCAAGTTTATTCTCTTACCATTTTAAAAAGTTAATCTAGTTTCTTCTATTTTTTACTTGCTCAGATAATCGGTTTTACAATTTTTATTCCATTTAAAATAATACAATTTCGTGGTAAAGTTATTTTTCCAATTCTGTCTTGCCAAACTGTTTAAAGGCTAAGTAAGTTATTAACTTTTTCTTCATTTTTTGAATATCTCAATTAAATCGACTGTACAAACCGGCCATTTTCCGGGAAAGTGATTATTGTTTTTATATTGTGTTTGTTTTCACATCTTAAAACTTAAGATTGACAACTACTATTCTACTCTTCAATTTTAAATTACTTATTCCGTTATTGATTGTTATCTTAAGGTGACTATTTAAAAATGTTTCCTATCAGCAGTAATCGGGCTAAAATATTTGAACTACATTTTAGCTAAATCCGTTATTATATTTCCACTAATAAAAAAAGAGAGTCATCTTATTAGGGAGTGGTTGAATGAACATTGAATGGTTAAGGGTGAGATGAATACATAGAGACGTGTGTGCCAGAAGACTTGTTTAGTTAATTACATATAGCGACCATTTAGGAACAATGAATTGAATCTTATTCTCAACATTCATCAATCCCAGAAAGACGGTATATTTTAGCATGTAATGTGTGGCATTCAAGTATATAAAAATGTTGTTATTAAAAAAACTTTGATTCACACAGCATTAGTTTAATAGTATGATTAAAGTGAGATGCTTTGATACTGTTGCTACGGTGTTGCTCAATTATTCGTGATGAATTAATAAATACTACAAAATTATCAAACTGATGCAGAGTCCACAAACGTTTGTTTCTCTTTGGCTTTTTCATATGCTGTAATGAAACACTATTTTTTTTAGTTCTGAAATTCAGTTATGTTTGTTAATATTCAATTTAATTTAATTCTTCGAATCAGCAGTAACATGCTGGATAAGTCCTCTATCGCTCACATTGTATGTATGTCATTCGTATTTCTCATATTAATTATTTCATGAATAAAATAATATAGACACGTTCGCACATATATCGGGTACGACAAACAATGGAAGTTAAGTGGCTTCCTTATATCATTGAGGTAAACTCTTCACAGAAGGTAATTTCACTCAAATTGTTTTTCTTGCCAAAAACAATAACAAACAAAATTATATATATATATATATATATATATATATATATATGTGTGTGTGTGTGTGTGTGTGTGCGTGTGCGTGTCGCAGTATCCGTATAAAATCTTATTGATTTACTTTCGTGAAAGGATTTACTTATCTCTCCTTATATCCTAAGCAACTTTTAACCCATTTGTTGGAAATGTGTGTTTATTTTCGACGAGACGTGCGTTTCAATTTTCATAATATCGTAACGAAAAAGCGTACTCGTTCACTTCGCTAGAACTCGCAACAAAATCGATATTCTGCCTATCATACACTTTGCAAGTGAAATATTGTTGAACCGGCTAACATATTACACGCCAATAACATTTTTCATTGGTGATGCATATACCTATTGATCTATATAAAGAACCTGGTTCAATAAATATCTTATATGTTTTACTTAACTGAATGGTCTGAAAGGTGATTTGTGTTATTTAAAACGGATTCGGTGTTTTAAACTCAATACCAAGATGCTGCTTGCAAGCTGACTACAACATGACTATTTTCAACATAGTCGTTTGAATACAACATGGTCGTTTTCAAGTCCAATGTTAACAAATTCTTCATAAGACGTGCTCTTAAATCATCAAATTTTGACCAATTCCAAACATCGTTAACAATCCTACCAGCGTTGTCTTACCGTCCACAAAACAAATCCATTAGCCCTTATCCTCGTGTAGCCTTTGGGCCTTGATAAGCGATGACCAGTTAGTACATAATAAACAGACACATAGAAATGAAGTTAACCATGCTTGAATAGTATCTAATAGATATAGATCACATCCAATGCAAATCTGATATATTTGAATTTTCAAATGGGTTTGTTCCAATAAATAGCGTTAAACACTCTTTTACATTCACTAAAACTAAAATGAGGAATATATGGAAATATGTAATAATGTATTTCTGATACCTTTTTTCATAAATTATACAGAAATTTGAAGCATCTGAATTATCACGAAAGATTCCACTCTGAATATGCCCCATTTGCATGAACCACAATTTAATTAAATATAGTAAACATTACCCAGCGTAGCTTAGCTGCTCTGTTCTAAAATTCATAATGATCGATTTATAAGTTTAGGAGTGAATCATGTGCATACAAGTAGATGAAAATACCAAACACACCACTCAATAAGTTCTAGTTCTAGGCCTTACTAATAAAACATCATAAACATTGTTATATATATATATACACACACACACACACACACACACACACACACACACACACATATATATATATATATATATATATATATATATATATATATATATATATATATATATATATATATATATATATGAAGCAATCCAACAAAAGATATAAGCGTCAACTAATATCTTATAACACGTTTATGGACACATTTATGGACACATTTCGCGACTGGATAACTTTGCCGGCCCCTTCAATTTCACGTATTTGGACTGCTGTTTGTATCTTGGAGTAATGTCCTTCCTGATTATGCTTCTCAACTTGTATGACCTGGATGGACTGTATGGATTCAACAAAAGTATGTTTTTGGATTGATATGTTTGATGTTATGTATTTTTATGTATTTGTGTATATGATTTTATATATTTTCAAAGCGTAATTTTATTACCTGTAGTAGTATAACTGCGGAACTGAAGAGAAGAATTATCTTTGAAAACTCATGAGCTAAGGACTTAAGGATGCTTTGCATGAACTTTGAATTCTAATAAAATTTGATTGACACCTTATTTTATTACTACATTTTATATTATAATATATATATATATATATATAGTACACGTGTTATATTAGTTTCTGTAGATGTAATCCGTTGAAACTCCAGTGTTTATAACACGTGCTCAATAACAAGTAGAAATGTTCTTAAGTATATTTTTTTATTTATACACACATTATTGGTTACATTTGTGCATGCATGTTTCCGTTGTACTTTTCTACAGAGAGTAAACTTCTTCAGACCAGAGAAGAAATATATATATATATATATATATATATATATATATATATATAGTCGCGGAAGTTTCTCAACCATTAAAACTATATATATAAAAGAAAACTAAAAGAAAACAAAAAAAAACATTTAGTCCCAAGTCGTTCAGTGGAAAATCACCCAGGTAAGTCAATTTATTTTTTACAGTTATTATATTAGTTTGCTTCTTACATTATTTAAGGGATCATCAGTTGTTTACACTGAACAACTGTTTCCGGAATTTAAAAACAAGACAGTATTTAATTTCATGGCTTCCCAGCAGAGTTGATCAGACCCCACTTCCCTTAAAAGACAAAAACATAAACGTTCCGTATACTAAATCTAAGTTTTGTTCCATATAAATGTTTTGCTAACTTTTATTAGTTATAAAAAATAAAAAATAAAAATAAAAATAAAAAATAAAAAAGTCTTCCTTACCTGTGTTGTTCGTTGGTCTAATAAAATTTAACCGTTACTTATAAAAATGTTGCTACATTTTAAAGTGTTTGGACGAATCAATTACACTATATTTTAGGTGATTAATGTATTCTTATTCTTAGTTTTATATAAAAAATATAAAAAATATCAACATATCAAAAACAAAAATATATATATACATATATATACTTTTAGTCCCTCCTCCTCCCTCTCCTCCCCCTTCTCCTTTGTTGTCCAACTCCAGTTGTCATCAACCTCAAATAAATACTAATCTTCCTTGTCCACTCACAGCGTTTCCAATCGGCGTTCACAAGCCA
>OY744528.1:32256027-32303527 GCA_963556195.1 Sepiola atlantica
AAAACAAATATATATATATAATATATGCATATATATATATACATACATACATATATATATATATATATATATATATATATATAATTTTAAAGAAAGAAAGATGAAGGTAAAAGAATTGTACAACATTACATAAAGTTACATAAATTAATACAAATTTGATTACATCGATAATTTTGTACAATTTTTTATCTTCATCTTTCTTTTTTTTAAATTGATTGCTCTACCCAACGTATTGAGCTTTATTTTATCGAGATAGATCACTCTACGATATTTCACTTATCGTATATTCTATTATCATTAGAATATATATATATATAATATATGCATATATATATATATATATATATATATATATATCAATATATATATATATATATATATATATATATATATATATATATATATATATATATATATATACATATATATATATATATATATATATATATAACAAGTTATATATCTATCCCAAAGTGAAATATATTATAGAGGAATAGTAAAATATATGCCCATTTAAATGATGTTCTACAAAGACTCATCTGAGTGATCTACTCAGTACAATCGTCAGATTAATCATTCACTTATATGCATCTTCTACGCCAATGAAGAAAACAACTATTTATCCGTCAGGCGTTCTGGGTGTGAATATTCTTTAATATTTTGAGATTAGTTTATTTTTCTCTTTTACATAAGTTGTGCAGGAATTTATTCTTATATACATATTAATATATATATATATATATATATATATATATATATATATATATATATTTATGGGAAAATGAAAAAGGAAAACCCAAAAAAATGGATGTTTTTTATGTGTACATCAACGTTTCGTCTTTATTTATAAGACTTCATCAGGATGATAATATAGAGAAAAAATGTCATGCAAGTACAGATACATGTAGGGTAGACATATTGGGAGGAAAAATAAAATAAAATAATGGCTACTACTGGGTGGAGGTCCGTACTTGTTGGAGAATAAAAATGAATGTTTAAGAAAATGAGTGGGGAAAAAATGGAAGGATAGGGTGAGCAAGGACTACTGTGGTTTAAATAAATATGTATTATTACATACATAGATCGATGTCTCATGCCTATGTAATATTTTGTGTGAGAGATATGTTAATTCTTGCCCGTCGGAATGCACGGACCCGGTTGTAAAATCACCACTGACTCGTAGTCCGGTATTCTACCCCTTCGGCAAACACCAATTAGAACGGAAATGATAAGAAATGAAACTCCATATACGTCAACTCAGCGAACGCACACACTAATCAGTCGAACAGTATTCAACAACAGCAAAACGTTGGAACATTGCATTTATGCCAGTGTATCATTGCTTAGTATTACATTCTCTAAGAGGCACTCTTCTTTGTAATAAGGGTGCTATATAACAATATTTTAAATAAATATCTAATTATTACCTACAGACATCGGTGTTTCATGCTTATGCAACGTTAATTCTTGCTGGTCGGAGGGCACGAATATATATATATATATATATATATGTATATATATATATATATATATATATATATATAACAGTAAAGAGACTAATAAAATGCAGTTTTTTTTAAATAAATAATTATTTTTTAATTAAAATTTACGATTCATAAAATAATCTTCATCGGGAGGATACAGACAATAGTTTTTCTTTCTATTTTTAAGTGACATGTTGTCACTTAGTCTTGAACTTGTGTTCTTATATAAGTTTAGCATATGATGCTCGATATTAGTGGTGTGCTTTGGCACGTACGTGTATGTTATGAGTAAAATATTTCCACTGTTTGAATGCATTTTAGATTGCAATTTTTAAAACGTTAAATTGCAATTTTTAAACGTTAAATGCAATTTAAAAAAAAAAATATTTATCATTAAAAACTCAAAACTTTGATTCATAAAAGAATTATAATCATGGGGGATACATACAATATTTTTGAATATATATATATGTATAAATATATATATATTTATAGTTGTCTGCGTGCGTGTGCCTGCGCCATTGTGTGTCCTAACAAATTAAAAATATCCGAGAGGTTGCTATTAAAATTATGATAACATTGTTTTATATTTTACAATCATTACTCATTTCATGTCGTTTTATCATTTGTTGTTTCCACGATTATATATAATTTAATTAAACATCAGATGTTATATAAAACTCAGTCATTTGTGTTTGTATGTCTGTCCACCTAAAACTCAGAGACCACGTACGACACACCTACACAGCTGATATATTCTTTTTATCCTTGCCTAGGACAGAATAAAACACGTTTTTGTAATATTCATTCTTTTGAGGGTCAACAGAAATAAAATTAGTCAAGAGGGTTTACGACATTTAGAACAATTTTGATTTCCATCGACCGTTGGTGTGAAATGGACTATTTTGTCATTTGAAAATATCATATATTTTAACGTATGTAGATCAAAGGCAGAATCGAGGAATCAGAATGGAAAGGAGAAGAGAGTGGGAAGTGAGATGTGGATGTGGTATAGATAAGGAGAGAGATGGATAGATTGGATAGAGAAGCGGTAGAACACGACGAGTTTTAAAAAAAAGATGTTACACTTCTATGTTGTTACATGCGCTCCCCGGGCAACGTCGGGTAACCTACGTACTGACTATCGAAGAAATAACACGTTTAGAACATGAACCTTTTGTAGGCATTCGTTAGAAGAAAATATGAAGAGGTTAAATGAAAATAGTATCGTGTTTAACTGGAACGTAATTTTCTTTACAATCAAACAACCCCATTGAAATATTGATATTTAAATGTTACCAAACGCAAGATAAATTACTCTTCTACCTAGCTAGACAAGTTTATTTGTGTTTTAACTAATTTTAAAGCGTTTTTAGTTCAAAACAACTCTGTTAACTTTATTAAGTTTGAAGGACAAAAAATGGCTGCCTTGATAATAGCTAAGAAAAAAAAAGTTAAACAGAAACACATCCCATTAATTATACCAATCGTGCGGAAATATGATGATCAACCGAACTGTATATTTTCATTACCAGTATTTTGTTTCGCGATTATCAAGTTTTACCTGCAGGGCTTATGAGCGTGGTTTTTATTCGTTCTAACTTTACGGAGTTGACCCTTGTTTTGTTTTGAACTAAAAAACGCTTTAAAATAAGTTAAAACACAAATAAACCTAGGTCGGTAGGTAGGTTGAAGTGTAACTTATATTGACCTTGGTAACATTTATTTGTTACATATTTGTTTTTCACTTTTTTTGTATTCTGTTAGATACAGTAACAAAAGCCCCAAATCTTATCTCATGTATTTTTTACTAACGTAACCGTTGACATTTCACAACTGTATCCTTCATCTGTTATATATGCCTGCCGTGTATTCTATGGGCGTTCAGCGCGAACGCAGACCCCACAATATTATTTAATACCGGTGTTCAAACTGACACATACTTATATAAGAAATCTAGTTAATGTAGTTTCAGAATATATTTCTGGTTATGAGGGTCTAGCTACAACACCCTTGTAGGGGTGTGTGACATATTTCCATTCTATGGATGTCTGAGGCCAACAAAGGCCCCACTATATTACAATTCCATATTTAGATAGAAGAGTTACTACAATTTAATCCTAGCTCGAACGCCACGAATGTATATTTAAATAGATTAATTGTTTTACCTTGCATCTTCGATGATCGGTGAACCTATATTTTGAAAATGTTGAGAAGGTGATAACATACGTACGAACGTGAAATGGCTTTATCGTATTATTATGTATATTTTTCAGAAAAATTAAATTAACTTTTTGAACATTTTCTTCTAAAACATATCTAAAATGATACAAAATGATTTACCGCTCTCCGACAATTTTCCTGAGTTTTTATTAAACGTTCTATTCAAATTAAATACACATATTTTATTTATGAAGGAAAATATATTATTTTCCCCTTGAAATTTGATGCGCCTAAAAGGTATCTAAGCTTATGATAGTATGAACATTCTACTCAAATTAAAATATCAAAGCGTTCCGATTCTCTTGAATAAATAGCAGAAAAATGGACTCCTGTTACCGACAAATATTTATAATCAACTGAGATTCAGAATAAAAACAAAATCAAAAATCAATACGTACATAAATATATATATATATATATATATATATATATATATATATATATATATCTTTATGAAGTTGAGTGTGTTTATATCTAAATGAATACATGCATTTTTTTCATTAATAACCTACATATTAAAACGGGTGAATGTTATTTAAATCAATAATACAACATAGTATTTTGAAATATTGTATACATAGTGGAAACAGACCCCCCTAAGACAGATCTTTGAATGTTAAATTTGCATCAGCCTTCTTTTTAAACAGTTCAAGAATGAATATTTGGTAGTATTTGTTTGTAATTTTATGTTTTTTTATTTTTTTGTTCATATATATGCAATAGTTTTGTCGATTTAAACAGTACTTAATTAAAGTTATTTAATAAAAACAAAAATACATTATAAAACCTTTCTTAAAATATTTGCTGGTTAATTTTCAGGTGATGTAATTTAAATATGACTAACTAGAGTAGAATATAAGTAAGAGTTCAGGAGAGAAGAGGGTGAGTGACTGACCTCTCTTTTCTCCTGTGAATGACGCCACAGAGAAAAAGGGTAGAGGGGTACCGACTGCTCCCTCCAGTTACCAACCGATGTCATATTTTTTTTATTGTTTTTAAATTCAATGAAATAATTATAAGTTTTTAAAAATACCACACACAAACACCATCGCTCATGTGAATTAATTTCTTCTTTCTTTTCATTTATTGACACATTTATTTATCAGATACATACATTGGCACCAACATTATTAAAATGTAAATATCTATTTATATGCATAATACGAAAGCTTTTGTCATGTTTATAAAAAACATAATGAATGGAATGTGTAATATTAAACATTCTGGTTCCAAGTATTTCAAGTAACGAATATTTCGAGGCGATTGCGAGCTGACAAAGCCAGTTAGTATTTATACATTTAGATTTACAGGGTAGATGCCACACTATGGATTTTGAACCACAGCTGCTTTGCGTAAGGGGAAAAAGTTGGCTATATTTATGGGCATAATTAAGGGTGGAAACCCTTCGAGAGAATTGAGATCCTCTGACTTTTGTGAAATTTATACAATATGTGTTAGAGATCATATTTTTTCTTTTGACTATTTTGAAGTGTTTTAAATGAGAATAATGTAAGCACAACCTCCCATTTGAAAATTTAAATATCTGAGATTTGCATTGGATTTGATGCATAGCCATTTTCTCGAATTATAATTGATTTAGATGAATACAAGTTTTAATATAATTATATCTTTATTTTAATCTTCGTAAAATATTAATATAGTGCAAAACAGTTATGCTCGAGAAGTTAATTTGACCTGTCCTGTGACGCCTGTTTTTTCGTATATATATATATATTTAGGTACTACTCCAGATGAAGCGCCTAATTCCTGTGACTGCTCGACGGCAACGATCGGGCAGGTCGTGGAAGCGATCGAGAACTGCAGAGACGAAAACGAGGCCTAAATATCCTAAGACAGATTACATACTTCTTTGTTTTTATGTAAAAAAAAAGGCAAAAAAAAGTTGCCTAAATATCGTAAAAGAAATATCATTTACTTCTTTGATTTATGTAAAAAAAAAGACAAAAGAAAATTAAAATGCTTCATTTGGCTAACGAAAATGAATATTTATAGTTCTTCAGCTACGGTTTGTTCATCTTTTTTTTTCAAATATATGCATTTTTTTCTTTTGTATTCTTCGTCTTATATTGTCGTCTGCCACTCTTCCATTTTTACGACTTTCAGTTTGCTTCATCCTCGTGTTCGTCTCGGCAGCCCTCAAGCGTTTCCGCGACCTGCCCGATCGTTGCCGCCGAGCAGTCACGGAAATTAGGCGCTTCATCTGAAATAGTACCTATATTTATATATAACTGATATATTATTATGATATATATATATATATATATATATATATAATTAATATATTAGTATGATATATATATAGTGATATATATATATATATATATATATATATATAGTGATATATATATATATATATATATATATATATATATATTTATATAATTAATATATTAGTATGATATATATATAGTGATATATATATATATATATATATATATATATATATTTATATATATATATATATATCCAAAATAATTAAATATTATTAGAATTTAAAATTTAAAATCGAGCACTGTCGGAAAGATTAAATATAAACATTCCCCTAAAAGCTGTCGTTGAGTACTATCGAATGTTTAGATATTTATACTCGCCGTCTTTAGTGTAAATGCCACTTAATTAATCTGTTATCACGTGACAATCTCTCGTGGTCCAATGGGACTTGGTGAACGCTTACAGATTCAGGGTCTCCTTGATAACTGGGTTCGCGCCCTACGCCCGTCTGAGATTGTTCTTTCCCTGCGCTAATGAGAGCCATGCGCTCGAAACGACGTCGTATGTAGGCAACATATTAAAACATAATTTAATATCATATATATATATATATATATATATATATATATATATATATATATATGTATGTCAAAATATTAGGCAATTCATTTTCAGGTAGGTCTATAGAGGAAATCACATTAACATTCATATGCATTTTAAATATTATTCGTTTAAGGATGTCTGGGTCGCTTTAAACTCAAAGAATAATAACGATAATTCTCTTGATCTAAAACTCTCTTCTATCTCAAACTCACTCTACTTCTCACTTTTTTTAACATTCTCTCTCCGTCTTTCTGTCTCTCTCTCTCTTTCTCTCTCTCTCTCTCTCTCTTACTCTCTCTTCTCTCTTCCGCTGTATTTTTCACAGACAACATAAATATTATTATTATTATTATTATTATTATTATTATTATTATTATTATTATTATTATTATTATTATTATTATTATTATCATCATCAGCCACAGGAAAGTTGAGATAAAAATAAGAGAAAAATCATCACATCACCTTAAAGGAACTTAAACTGCTTGAAATCACATAAACTGTCTCCCCCGCCAACACGCATACATATTATGGCACCAGCGTTGGCTGATACCACACAAAATAGTCCTAAATTGTCAAGTAGGATTGAGTAGGGAAAGCACGAAGCAGATCTCTATTGTAATGGGTCGGAGAATACCGGACCCTTCCAGAGAAGGCCGATTGTCGTTGCTAGCGAAATATATTGGTAAACTACATTTGCGATAACGCACAATTATTTGCAATGATTATAAAAGGAGGTGAAGAGTACTAGGAATCTGAGGAGACTGGCTGTCACTCAGATTTCAGGGACACACTGCTGAAAAATCACTGCTAATTACTTGTGTGAAAAGGCCTAGTGAATAAATAATAAAAGCGCATTGTGAATTGGCGGACACTTTTCATGATTTAGACTCCATGAAGTTTAATGACAAATATAATTGATAATGATTCAAGTAATATGCATTCGTGGATTGTATGTGACACAACTGATGAAACGCACTTGCACCAATATCGGTTGCTATCACGGATAGACTGCTAGAATCTTGAGACGTTTCTTGTCATTCAAATTATAGATAAAGGTGCGGGGTTTTCCCCTTGTGAAATCACTGGTAAACAGCTGGTGCGATGACACCAAGTGACTGCCAAGGTTGATTATAAGATGCAGAGTAATGGATACATGCATTAGACTCAGGGGAAACCAGCTGTTTAATACCAACAATATATCATCAGTAACGACTGCTGTGAGAATTAGTAAGAAATAATAATAATAATAACAATAATAACAAGCCGCGCGTTCGTGGTCCCCCTCTGTATGTGACTCGTTGTGGCGAGTGTAAAATGCAATACATTTGAGCAATTTGGGGCATTTTTGACCCCCTGGGGGCGCGAACCAGAATTTTTCTGATGTCAAGGATGCTCATTTTATATCCAGAACAATTGCCTACATTTTATCTAAGTTTCAGAAAAATTGAATGGATGGATCAAACTTTATAGGAGAAAAGGGTCATTTTCTGCCATTTGGGAGGCTTTTAACTCCCTAGGGAGACGAACCACATTGTTTCCAAGGTAGGCGATACTTATTTTCTATTAGGAACAATTGCCTTCACATTTTGGCCAAGTTTCAGAGAAATTGAATGGATGGATGAAAAGTTATGGGACAAAAAATGTCATTTTTTGCCATTTCGGGGCCTTATAAACCCTGGGGGGATAACCAGATTATTTTTCAAAAATCGGAGAATGTCGCTTTCTAACCTGACCAAAGTTACAATTTCATGAAAAATTTCAGAGAAATTCAATGGATGGTTGCGGAGAAAAATCCGGACGGACGGACGGACGGACGGACATGCCTCAAAACATAAGTCCCCCGATTTTATAAATCGGGTGACCAATAATAATAATAATAATAATAATAATAATAATAATAATAATAATAATAATAATAATTTCATAAAATTTATACCTCACCACTAAAAAACACACACACAAAAACACTACGACAACAATGGGATGGCACTAGCTTCGGCTAATACGACACAAATGGTCGTGAAAGGTCAAGGAAGATGAAAACGCCAAGGTGAGATAGCACTTACCAGACCTCTACTGGAAAGGTGCGGAGAGTAGTCGGACCTTGGAAAGACTTATTGCAACACAAACCTCAAAGAAAACCAATGGTCGGTGCCAGCAAGAAATCAATAGTAAGCGGCTGTTATCATAACGCAAAGGCATTTTTAATCGTTATCGAAAGAGGTGGAGAATACTAGAAGACTTGGGAGATTTGTTGTCACTCACAATCCAGGGAACACAATTATCAGTGATCAATCATTTATGATAACTTGTGGAAAACTCTTAGTGAGTACTACATAATAATAATAATAATAATAATAATAATAATAATAATAATAATAATAATAATAATAAGAAGAAGAAGAAGAAGAAGACGAACGCATCATTTTATCATATACTAGCGCGGAATTGAATAATGAACTCTTTGTGCTCTTTGCTCACCATCATTATTCTAAATTTTTGTATTTCATGAATTCATCTTTGGAGTGATGTTCGAACATAATTGAGTGGAAAAAGTTGTGAATACACTAATAGATTTTAAACTTTTAAATGCACATTCTGGGTATCCTGAGACTCAATGAACATCCCTAAGTACTTCTGTTTTATGTCAACATTTTTATTGTCATCATCAATTGCTATAATTTTCATGTCAGAAATAAAATAAGATAAAGTAAACCGTCCTATTTTCTTTTTATAAATGCTAAGCAAATTCCCACAACAAATTGCTACAACATTGACTAAAATCAAATAGACATACCCAAGTACCTTGGGTAATGTTTTTTTATTCGCATCTACACAGACACGAACGACGTAATATATACACCGTACAGTATATAATTTAAAAGTTTAAAGTTTAACGCCTGAATAATTTTAGACTAATTCAAATATTTATGCTTCATACATAAACACACTTATAATTCATCATCATTTAAGAATGTCATGGACCATAGAATAATCGGAATTGTCAGAATTTCAGAAGTATTGCATTGTGGCCCAACCTGAATGTGGAGTCAGGATGGATCTATTATCGCAAATGTAATTATGCACTACAGTATCCAACAGTGAACATGGAAGTGTTTCCGTAATATAATCACGCCAAACATTTCCACCCTCGCTTTCAAATAGTGGTGTTCGTCTCTCTATCCGCGAATCAGACTACTTCCGAGCGCATACACCTACCATCTAACAGGCTCTGTTCTGGAATGGAGAGGATATCTTAAAATGTGTTTAAAACGCTTTTTTAATCGAATGTTAATAATAAATTCAACATTCTTAATTTGCACCAACATCCTCACGTGCCTGAGGATGACTTATGCGAATTGAAAGAACTTGCGAGAATGGCCAGGCCCTGTGCATACTGGAACACATCATCAGATTGCTGGTCTGCCGGTGGGAAAGAAGGGACCAGAAAGGAATGGAATAGACAGAAGCGTCCAATTCTATTCAGTCAAACTTGCATTAATATATATATATATATTGTTGAATATAAGAGACAACTCATGTCTAGATATCCTTTGGTAGATCCTTTCAATAGTCCGAATTAGGATCTTAGTTTCGGAGGGAAATTGGCTGATGAATTTGCCACAATTTGCATCTGTCTTCCAAGTACTTTCGGACCCATCTGGGCCCATCTTCAGGGGGGAATGACCATGTGTAGTATTTATAGAAGGTTTTTGGCAGGAATTATGTACTAAGTACGAAACTATATTGGAGCTATAAACATTTTAGAATATTATTACTGATATTAAAGTTAATTCTATTAATTAAGTTTTTTTGGTGTGTATGTATAGGGCTTCTAATATATGGAGTTCTAGAATATCTAGACATGAGTTGTCTCTTATATTCAACAATACTTGCCTGCAAGAGAAGATGCTGCCTAGATATACTACGTACTTAGACCAAACCATTACTCATCGACCTTACATCAAGAGCAGGTTTTCCCCGCGAGTTTTCGCTGCTTGTTATTAAAACCCCCACTGTCAGGTGTTTCGTCTACCGGTCAAGTGGAAGTGAAATGGACACATTTATTAACATTGGCATTGCTATCAACTCACATAATCACTTTAGCTTAAGGGCAAATATCGATATTTGGCACTTCAGCTGCATGCATAAGAACGATTCTACTCCTTCGGGTATCCCAGCATTGTACAGTAATTGTCTTTCGTTTGACCCGTGGATTCTCCATCTCCGTACATACGCGGATTTCATATAATCAATCGGAACTCGAAACATTCTGTATTTATTGGGATTTACTTCAGTTCGGGATCGAGATGAATCATCTTCAAAACCAAAGGTGAAAGTTAATGCAAAGCCTGAATCAGTTAAAATCCGACGAGGGCCCTTCCCACAAAGGTTTGAATGCAATCAGTAGCAGCCATCCAATATGTTTTATTCTCGAGTTGTTGAAAAGGAGAAAAAACGCAACACAACATGGACACGTGGCGCAACAAATAAAGTGCTTAGTAATACTCAGTCTAAATTGATAGTTTCTATCGTCTTTTGGAGCAAAATGTAGTATTTATTCTGATTCTACACTTCATGCTTTCGGTACTTATATTGAGAACGACCCGGGCTGACATAATAACGTCATAATGTAGAAACCCATTCTTTACATGGGGATATGAGGGCTGATTAACTATTCTGTACATTAAGCTAACAATGTAATAAACAAACGAAACTGTAAAAATTGAATCTAACTTGAAAATCCTTTTAAAAAAAAAAGCCCGGCTCCTTATGTATAAAAGCACCAAGTTGTCTGCCATCTATAAGTGAAAGAGTAAAGCTAGACTAAGGATATCTTTATATTTGTCCCCATCCTGAACACCCCTGTCTAGGGACCTGGATTTTGTCTGCATAAAAAACCGCCCTCATGCATAACTCGTGGGGAGACAAGTATATAAAGACAGGATTTTAGAGTTTGAAGGTCAAATTTCCACTATAGTTGATACTAATTAAGAATAAAAATGAGCTGGTCATGTCTGACAGAAAGAGAACAATCTACCCTCGTGTATTAAATAAATGGGCATGGTTGACGGAACTAGAACAATCTACCCTCGTGTATTAAATAAATGGGCATGGTTGACGGAACTAGAACAATCTACCCTCGTGTATTAAATAAATGGGCATGGTTGACGGAACTAGAACAATCTACCCTCGTGTATTAAATAAATGGTTCAAATCGAAATTCTGTATAGATTCTAGACTTTGACATACATATTCCCAGGTACGACAAGACGCACCTGAAAAAAGGGTTTGAGTTTACGTTCTTAGAATACCACACATGAGAACAGTAATCTGAATAAAACAACTAATCCGAAACAGAACACAGTTCTATAAAAACATATCCGAATGTTTTATTAGGTGTTTCTGCACGCTCAGCATGCAACATGTGTTAAAACTTTGCAGCATCGTCAGTCGTCAGTCTAATATCGGGTAGAACGCGTTAAGACGATAGTATCTCTAGGGTTGGGCTGTCTGGTTTTCTGACTTTCCAGAAGCAGGATTTTCTTCTCGTTGTCCACCTTCTAGCATGGACATTGTAGACTCACCCAGGGACCGTGTGATATTTTGAGTATGCTGAACCTCACGAGTCATAGTGTCTCACTTCCTAAAAAACACCCTACTTTCGGATCAGCCGATTCTTAAAACACTCCTAGTTACAAGATATCATCCAACATTCGAATAAATTCACGACACCATGCGATATTACACTGACATACTTCTCAACCAGATGCCACCGACAGTCAAACTAAATATACTACTTAACAGTAACACATACTAACTATTAAATGATAAACACTATTGCAATATATAATAACATCTACTAAATACGAAGTTCATTTCATAACTGTTACAAATACATGCGATAGACGCTGTATATAAGTTTATTTGGGGTGAATAACATCAATGAAATCGTATCAAAACGTATAGTATAAACGAGGTTCTATCACCTTATTTGATTATTCGGGCTGCATCACGTATTAAGATGTTTGAGACGGATGAAATTTACGTAAAATAAAAAGACTTGAATTTTAATTATACCTTATATTTAAAATCCAATTTTTAAAAATTTCATCAAAAAGTAACGGTATACGTTTTGAATCATTTAATAATTTCGAAGGAACAATTAGCTACTTATTTAAATCATAAACATCATAGCCGTTCCATTGAAACTTGTAGTTTTAAGAAGCGTTAAATTTGAAGTTGTTGATTAACATACAAAAGTAGTTTGTGGAATACATGCGTATGGAATTCTTTTTGTGTGATTTATTGTCGTTCTTGTCGTTCTTTGTCCATGAAAAGTAATAACATTGACTTGTCTTGTGACAAACTAGGTAGTTTTGTATATATAATATGATTTTAAGGCGAAGTTTAATGTTGACCTCTTGAGTTATATATAACCTTATGTAAATTAACTTAAGTAGTGTATTATACGTCACGCTTACGTTGACACAATTGTTCTCGTTAGATCATAGAGGTTAAGCGGAATTGAATCTGCTGAATACCAGATGGGTGACACCTTTGATATATTAGTGGTTGTATGTAGAAGAAAAACGAAATGTCCCTGCAAGCATTAACGTTGTAATCTCCAAGGACCCGGGTATACATGCGATTGGGGACCGTTTGTAAATTTGATATTTACTAGAAACGTCGTCCGAAAGAAGTTCGGCTCAACAAGTATGGGATGATTACTGCGACAGGTGCCGGGGAAAGACTTTGCAGAAATAAACTGCAAAATCAACTTCTACCCGCCCCATGATTGGGATACACATCTGACTTGGGACCGACTTTGAATTTAATATTCTCTAGAAATTACCTCGCTAGCCCACGGTGAATATCGCACTAGGTGCCATGCACCATTTTTCTATGTTATCAAAAATAAAATCGGAAAAAATGTATGGTTCGCAAGTAAACATTTTGGAAAAGTAAGTTTTCCTTTTACCGTCATCGCTTTCAAGTTGGTTCATGGTTTTGGTGCCAGCGAGTCAGTGGGGACAGCTGCTTGTATTTATCTCTTTACGCGGGAAAATGTGACACAATGTCAAAAGGTGAGGATTGTAGTTTATAATACAAGAAGTACTGCAATCTGGTCCCGCCAAAAAATGCCTGAGCAACACCGTCAAGATTTCCTGCGATTGCATATTCAGTCGGTTAGCGATAAACTAACAAGAGAGAAGGCACAGCCTTGTAGGTTGACTTCAGAGTACTACGCAGAATAGTACGCCAGCCGTACAGAAGCAAGGACAGATCGCTACTTTCTGTCGGACAAATTGTCGGTGACGTATCCTCGAATAGTAAGCTTGAGCTTTAAAAGCAGACCGCCCTTTTCATCCCAGTTTGTGTAACTGTGTCGCTTATGTCGGGAGGAGACGGTAGGCTGTATCAAATACTGAAAATAATTATTCATTTAATCTTTACCAGTTTTTATTCTGTTAAAATTTGTCGGTAATTATGAATCTGTGAGATAAGACTTTTATCGTTGTTACAGGTGCTAAGGAAAATACATTGACTATTCAACACGCACGTATACTCAGTTATATTTTTTAAACTAAAAAAAAACAAAACCTTTTCTCATAAGGATAAAAGAGCATTTTTCCATGATATTAAAAGGAAGGTCCTCTTTACAACATGAATAACATATCAATACAATCATTGTCTTTCCAACACAATTACACTTTATTAAGGAGTCAATAGAAATTAATAAAACAACTTTTTCTCATAAGGATAAAAGAGCATCTTTCCATGATATTAAAAGGAAGGTCCTCTTTACAACATGAATAACATATCAATACGATCATTGTATTTCCAACACAATTACACTTTATAAAGTAGTCAATAGAAATTAATAAACAAAACCAAATACCAGAAATAAACATTTCTTGAAACTAAGTGTGTTTGTATTATCTTTCAAAACTTAAACGTGTTAATAAAGGTCAATAACGAATACCCATTGATTAGTGACGTCAGTGTTAATTTAAGGTCGTCAAAATAAATAATAGAAAGCAAATGTAATACGCATTATTTTGATTATTCGGACTACTCTTTACATCTTGGATGATATTCTCATAACGTTTCGGCCGATGTGACCTCCGACCTTCTTCAAGTGTGTATTTGTTGAACTCGGAAATGTTCATGTCGAACCCGGGAATCTGTACGAAATTTAAAACGAAAACTTTTATTTTAATCCAAGGGGATAGCTTGCCTTCGTTCCGTCCGCCATGCCCGGGTAGAAGTATTATGTAATTGGTAATGCTTCAATTTACTCCAAAAAACTAGTCATCCTTCTACTGAGAAGCTACTGAGAATATAAGACAAGATTGATAGGGTCATTCTAAGTAAGGATTTGTGCAGCGAAAGTCTTCTTCACATTACATTCACATTTCTGCATGTTGCTACATACAAGGAAACAAGGAACACGGAAGAAAATTCCGAAGGTAAACGATTCGAGTAAAAAAAGCTGTCATAGAATAAAACCTTCTGGCATCTTGTGTTTCTACAGTAAAGGAGTAGGATTTTGCTGTAAGATGGGTTATTTGGGGTTATTTATATTAAGGAGGCACAAATGCACCAAGTTCGTCGGAACACCTTCCGTTTAAGTACTTGTAAAACAAGCACAGAGATGCAACATTGAGGCGATAGGATAATGGGTGGAGCTTTGTAAACAGTGATAGCCATAGTATGGAAGACATTTCTGTACTCTGTCCAAGAGAAAGAGACTAGTGGTTTGTGCACTAGCCAATATTTGGCAACAATACTCCATTCAAGAGCGAATGGTGTATTTTTATATATATAGGATAGTCGAAAACTTCTAAGTTTTCAAGCCCGGTAGAAGGAGCCGACCTTATTCGCAGCAGTCTTGGCTGCATCTCATGTATTTATTCCAATCCATGTTACCTCTGAATGTTAGGCAGAGTCGTTGTGATGTCGAACTCTCACGAAAAGTACTATTAGCCATGCCAATCGATGGTTGTTAGAGTTTCTTATAATTGTTAAAGCATTATCTTCGAGTGGCTCTTGGTTTTGAAAAAATTGTGAACCAATAGAAGAATTAAAAGAGAAAAGCCAAAACTAAGCTTATTCAAAATGTTTATAGTAATAGTTTATCACATAGAAAGACGATAAAAAAACTCGAGGGTAAGGGTTAATTATGTTTTAAGTTTTATGATGAAACAATATAAAATGATTGAGAACGCGATGTTTGATTGATGTCTAAGGTCCAACAATGTCTAGTTAGCCCCAGTCCCTGATTCAGCTCCGCAATGTGACATCCCTGTGATTGATGTACAAGTACTTCCACTGATTGTGCTCAAATAAACTTACTGAACTTGTAGCCACTCAATGTAAATATTCACGATCAACCAAATTAGCGACTAAAAAAACATTTAGTCTAGAAGTCTCCAGATGCCGGAAAACTTTCTACTCTATTTGCTTCGTTTTTCGGATTGCGTGTTTTTTGGAATTCTTTCCATACTCCGTGTTTGCCCGGCTGTACTCAAATGCAGACATTTATATGTAATATGAACAAATATATTTCTGCACAACTACCAACTTAGCTCATTATGTCTCGATGGCATTCTGCAAAAATAAATGAAATAAAGACAGTGGGGATTGTCTGACTTGCGATTTGCTTCCTCGATTCCCCTCACGACTTGAAATTGTAAATCAAATAAATAAAAATTATTTGAAAGACTATAACATCTGAAAAATCAGATGATGACTTAACAGATATTTGCTGACACTGAACTTGAACACGACTGTTTCAGTCTGTAAGGAGCAGTTCCGTGGTAATATGACAACGGAGAATTCATTTTAATAGTGTGTCTATCATTTTGCGTGTTAGAATGAACATATTTTGTAATGGCGTTGTTTGTTCTTCGCCAATTTTAGTAGATAGTTTTGTTCTTTGTTTGTTTTACTAACTCGCTGTTTTCCCGTTATTCTTAGAAACGGCCGCAAGGGAAACATTTGCAATGTAAATGTAACCCCGTAGGACAAGTTTTTGTGTAAGATAAAATATTTGCAACCATTTTAAAAAAAGGGACTACTTGTTTACTTTTATTCATATTTACCTGACCCCCTATTTTTCGTTTCTTCCGCGCGTAACTTTTAGAAAATCGAATGTGTCTGAAAACAGATAAATCTCCTACAATACAGCGTATCGGTCAAGTAAAGAGAGAAAGAGTGAACGAATGAAATAAAAGTGGTGGGGATTGTCTGACTTGCTATTTGCTTTCCTGATTCCCCTCACCACTTGCAAGTGTAAATGAAATAAACAACGCATGAGTAAAAAGGATTTGAACGACTATGAAATATTTAATGCGGTGTTTAGTGTTGCGTACACCTCCCCTCAAAGGGGATG
The DNA here is from genome assembly GCA_963556195.1 of Sepiola atlantica. Taxonomy (NCBI): domain Eukaryota; kingdom Metazoa; phylum Mollusca; class Cephalopoda; order Sepiida; family Sepiolidae; genus Sepiola; species Sepiola atlantica. Next base: position 32,272,972 of record OY744528.1, read on the forward strand.
TCCAATGGCTCGTATCTCATGGTCAAATAAAACATATGTTTGTTTTCGAATGCAAATCAACAAATCATAAGAGCTCAATTAAATCATACCTTGTGCCTAGCTTGTTAACCTGCCGTTCCTCCTGCGACTGAGGCACTGCATTTCCCGATCGTGTTTATAGAGCGAATTCTCGTTCTGGAATAAAAGTCTCCCAACAACACGAATATAAAAAAAACATATCTTGAATTTAGAGAAGAATCATTTATTAAGCTGTTGACGTCGTCTTCTTTCCTGCTAGCGGCGGAGGGGGGGCATTTCGGGCTATGGATATATTGGGTCTTAGTCCCTTAGTTTATAGCCAATTCTTAAATCATTTCTTAACGCTGCTGTTCGTTTTAAAGCTTACCAACGAACTCTCTATTACTCTAGCCCACTCTTTATTTAAGTCATATGACCTCACGTCCGTTTCTAGCATACAGCAAGTCAAGGTGACATCTGAGCACATAGGTTGACCCGTTGATTCTGATTTTATGTGTACGTGTTAATCTTGCCTTGCGAATGTAGACCACAAGATATGCACTAGCGAACGTACACTTACTATTTAAAATTATTTATAACTACAAAAATAATTGGATTGTTTAAAAGAGTATATTATAAGGATGTAAAAATATATGAACACTAGTGCACACCTTTTCGTAAAAAGGATGTACACTATTATGCTTCGCTTGTGTTTGCACTGATATTTATATAATATTATAAATGACGTCAGTATTTGTATTTTTCATATTTAAAATATTATTATCATTTCTCGTGCCCTAATGAAAAGAAAAACACCAACCGCTAACATTTGATTATAGAGAAAAATATTTTTATCCGAATTCATTTGAGGCGGCGGGTATTATCTGACTTGCTATTTGATTGCTCGATTTCTTTCACGACTTGAAAAGGACGAAAAAGGCACGTTTTTTACTCGTTAACTTTTGTGTGACAAGTCGAATTTATATTTATTACAGAGTGAAAGATTATAATTTCATTTATTTCTGGAGTGAGCGTTATATCGTACGGTTAAAATCACCAAATTCTGATCACAGCTATGTGAAGTGATCGCGTTTCACATACGAGTTTGAAAAACCGGCCCCGTTTAGCTACACTAAAAAGCCGTGATACAGTAAAACAGCCATCGCTGAGTAGTTAATATATATATATATATATATATATATATATATATATATATATATATATATATATATATATAGTATCATTCTTTTTGTTATACAAACATTATTGTGAACATATGTGCATACATATTTCAGTTGTCATTTCTTTATAAATTCAGCTTCCTAAGGCCACGTACAAATTCAAAAATTGCCAATTTGTACATGCCCTAATGAAGGTCAATTTAAAAATAATTTTAAAAGAATTTATACTATAATACAGTTGTACTTGTTATTGAGCACTATTGTATACACCTCGGAGTTTCATTGGATTAACATCTAGTAATACATCAATACAATCACCATATATATATATATATATAAACAAACAATAACAAACAAAAATCTCTCTCTCTATATATATATATATATATATACAGGGTCGGGCAGCTAAATTGGTACTTTTTTTATTTTTACAAAATTCATAATTTAAAGGATTAAATATGGAAAAAATACCATTTTAACATTTATTTATTTAATTATTACAGTCTATTGAACAAAATTATTCAATATGAGCACCCTTTGCATCAATTATTTTGGAGATTCTTTGACGAAACCGTGAACAGCTCCTCTTTATTTTATTGGGATCGGGATTGCGAAATGCTCGTTGAATGGCTGTCTTCAATGAGTTTATATTTGGGTGTGGATTGACATTAGTCTGTCCCTCAACGACGCCGAATAGATAATAGTCGCAAACATTTAGATCTGGAGAACTGCTGGGCCAAATATCCTTCGGAACAACCAAGGTAAGATTATCCTTCATGAAATCTTGGACTTTCTTTGATCACTGCGCTGGTGCCGAGTCTTGGATGAGCATGACTTTCGTAGGGTCGTAGTTTCTACGGATCCAAGGCAATAAAACATTATTAAGAATGTTCAAGTACTCCGCTGTGTTGATTTTAAGACCCGCTTCGATGAAATGAGGAGGCATCACCTTTCCATCACTTGCCACGGCTGCAAAAACCATCACAGAAGCAGGATTTTTGCTCTGCATCACAGGAGGAACTTCCGAAGGGTCACAGGCAATAACTCGAGTGTTCTGGCGATTTGGAACCTCATCCACGATGAACTTTTTCTCATCAACAAAAATGCGCACATTTCCTCCTTTGTGTTTCAGATGATTGATAAGTTTGAGGCATTTTTCGACTCTGATAGCTTTTGAACGGGCAATGAGGAGATTACGGCGTCTCCTAACGTAGGACTTCATCCCAAGGTCTTCGTTGATTGCTCTGCTAATAGTTCTGTGACTCACATTGCGCTTTTTGACAGGTTCGACATCGACTGATTTGGGTCTGCCTTTATCGGCCCTTTTAGTCCCACCAGGAAAGTTTTTGTGCGCTTTCGATCACTACGAGTACTGTGCCGACTTCTCTCAATATTACACTCGGCATCGAAATAAGCCACAACCCAATAGACAGTCATTTTTTCATAGCCATTGCTCTTAACAATGTCCGAAGGAGAACTTCCGGCGCGTCTCATTTCGCATATAGTTATTCTTCGTGCTAATTCCGTTATATTAAAACAAATTTGAGTAAATATAATTATGCTATCTTGCAATAAAGTGTTTAAGGATCCTTAGTAAATAAAACCGTAATCATATGATCAAAAATAAAAAAGATATTAGCATTTTAAATTAGTTCCAATTTATCTGCCCGACCCTGTATATATATATATATATATATATATATATATATATATATATATATATATATATATAGTATGAACATATACTTATAACACGTAAGCTACCTATAAACGTTTATGTTTCATTTCTAAGGAAAATCATCAGGCTATTAGCAAGTATGAAACATATGATGTACCCGGCATCTATTATGTCACCGTCGCACTCCCATGCAAATATGCGTCTATGTGTCTGCCTATAAACACAATATGATGACGTATAATTGCATAGCATTATGGAACACAAGTCTGTATTTCATTCATTGCTTGGGAATTTTTTTTTTAACTATAGCAACGATATCAATGTGCATTTGAACAAAATATAATCGAATAAGATTTTAACATAGCAGATTCCATTATTAATTAACGAATTAAACAACGTCGAACTAGGTAGAAATTATACCTTATCTACAGAGGTAATTATCACACTGTCATGTATAAATATATATATATATATATATATATATATATAGAGAGAGAGAGAGAGAGAGAGAGAGACAGAGAGACAGAGAGAGAGACAGAGAGAGAGAGAGAGAGAGAGAAAGAGATTGAGAGTTGAAAGTTGTTCAACCTTGAACATTCTGAAGATATTTTTTGTAAACATTCTTAGGACACAAATTCATCTAGTCTGGTGGAGTATCTAGCTTAGTGCTGTAACTAGATGCAACATAACTTGGAAAAGGTTCACCATTCTTCGTATTAGTGAGTATGTAGCTATACTGAGGTGATCATATTTGGGCTTCAAATACTATGTTATTTGAATACTCGGCCAGAGTTTACTTGTAGGGTGAAGTATCTTCATGTCATGTTGTCCTGCTAAGCTAAAAAAGTGGCATGCATGTTGAAATAAACATACGTTCTCGAACCTAATGGAAAACACGGGAAATTATCGGTGAACGAAGCGTTTCGTGCGAGCAAAGTTACTTTCACTTATAAAGCTTGGGATTTGATGAAACATGTTAAAATTCCTATTCTGTCAATAATTCGGATGATTACCGAAAAGGTTAAAAAAGAAATACAGTTACTTTACTTAATTACATTTCATTTCTCACATCATCATAATCATCATCATCATCATCATCATCTTTTTTAACCCATAGTGGAGGAACCCCTCCCTGTGTTTTCCACCTTGTTTCATCCCTGGCTAGGCGTGGCCTAGTAGGACCTTGTTGACGATCGAGGTCGTCTCTCCACCGGGTTTTTGGCCTTGCTCTAGGTATTTTCCATTGCCTCGAGGTCATATATGAGCGACAGAATGAACATTATAGACATCATCAAATAAAAGTTAAAATATAAATAGGGTGTTCAGGGTTCGGAGGAGGAGGAGTATATACTGTTGTTGTTCTTCATGCTTGGTATTGTCGTTGTGCGTCTAGGTATTTGAATTTAACAAAATAAATTTCAATAATTGTACTTTATTTACACCTGTTCAACTAATCAATTCGGGCCGTTCTCCAAAACTGAATATTATAAATTGTGATTATGGTTGATTAGTCAATGAATAATGACGCATATTTTAGTATAAACAATATTGTAGCACTGTTGTCCTATGTGGTCTGGTGAATCTCACACTCATTACAGGCTTCTTAATAAGGTTCAGAAGCGTATCTGTAGGTTATTTTGTCCCAACGTGTCTTCTTCTCTGCATTCTCTCTCTCAGAGACGTGATGTTTCTAGTCGCAGTCTTTTCTATAAATACTGTTTTGGCATGTGTTCTTCAGATATGTCTGATCTATTCCCTGCTTTTTTGTTTCAGCTTGTTACACTTGTCTATCTGGTGGTCTTCACCTATTAGCTGTTTTTGATATGTCGTTTTAATACAGCTTACTATTCTAGTAGAACTGCAGGCTTATGGAACTCTTTGCCTGCTGACTGTTTTCATCTTTTATATAGCGTTGGGCTTGCGAGAGTAACATCAATAGGCATTTCCAGCTTTTGAGATCATAATCTTTCCCACTTTTTTATCTCCTTACATCAGGTGGCTTCGTGCCTTGTCTGGAGCGATTTCCATTAAAACTACTAGTGTACATCCTGCGTGAAAAATGACGGAATAAATGCTTCGTCAGTGTTCTCGCTTACTAGTTATCTAGATATATTACAAAGTTATTTATATAAAATCATAAAATCACGTTAGTAATTTTATTTATATATGAATTATATTATCATTTTTAGATACCCAAATGTTGACTTGTTATTATAAAATTAAAATTTTATTTTCGGATTCATTTCAGTCGGGGTGGCAAGTGTAAGGTGATTGCCCGAGTTGCTATTTTGTTTCTCAATCTCTTTTACGACTGTTAATGTTTTCGACTGGGGATAGAAAAAGTACCTGTTTTACTCGCTGTCTTTTGTGTGACGTGATGGAGTGAAATATATTTATCTATATGCAAATAAATACTCATTGCTCTTAATTATAGAGCGGCGAACGGTACAATTAGATGGTCGCAGAAGGACATAGAGTTCTTGATTCAATCCCAAGAAACGCCGGGTCTTACTACCAGTTGTGTATTATAGTATAGATTTTATTTTTGAGGGCAGTATATCTAGGTTATCTCTACGAAGAGGTATCTCTGTTTAGTGCACCTAAATACGTATATTTACATGACTTCACATATTGAATGCTTAATAAACAAGATATCCTGATTTTGTACAGGGCGAATAAGCTTATGTTTGCTTTGTACATAGTCAATATGTGAATTGTGTAATTCTATATACTTTCGATTCCCTTAGGAAGATAGCAAATGCGAACAGTCCAACTGATTATAAACAGATTCGCACGTCATTTCTCCATTTATTCATATCCTGTTTTCAATATTGCAAAGAATCTTGATCAGTGATATGCATTTCTAACCACCCGAGACGTGTACAAAAGCTATTGTACTACACCAATCAGCTACACTATATACCGACGTGATCCAACGAAATACATTGCTTACCCTTTTTCATGCTTACTGTTATTCCAAAAAAACAAATAGAAAATATATCATAAATTATCATAACTTTTGATTTTACCAAATCTATTTGTTTTTGTAGGAGTCAGGTAAATCGAGGAATACGTTCTACCTTCATTATTTGTCATATTGGACCTTTTCGGAAATCAGTCCAACTTGACGGACCCTGTTTCAAGAATAAATAAGATAAGAGACGTATTACATCTGTTAAAATCATGCATTTAAAGGTTAATTAAAGAAAATAAGGGTGTAATTTTATCGTAAGACTACCTGTAAGAGTCGGAGTTGCCCAGAAGTGGATGTGAAAGTCTATACCCTTTGGTGTCCGCAGGAAAATAAAAGAAACATTATAATTGTCATCTGTATTTCTTACGTTTTAAATATTCAATTGTTGGAGTATGACGAAGGATTTACTCAGCATTTATTGGATCAGGTTCAGTGTAAGAAATGCTATAGTATCTAAATGAATTTATTAGAAAGTTTTATTTTCATTTATCACCCCTGTATTACCATCAACACGGCTCAGTGTTTTTTGAATCAATAATACGATATTTGTTTTAAACTAAAGTATATATAGTACAGATCTAAAAAAAATAGCGCCATTGGTATGACTAATTTTCAAATCTATTTTTGAAAGTTTGTCATAAATTAACGTTTGGTGTCATTTCATTTGTAAGTTTATTGTCCTATGTTTACGTATATATATATATATATATATATATATATATATATATATATATATATATATATATAAACAATACCAAATATTTATATATATATATATATGTGTGTGTGTGTATGTCTGTCTGTGTGTGTATGCGTGTAATAGTTTTGTCGATATGAACAGTTATTAGTTAAAGGTCAAAAGTAACAGGAATTAATTAAAGTAATTTTACATTACCAGAACAGTTTTAAAAAGTATGTTAATTACTTTTCAAAGCAAGTAATTCAAATGAATACTATTAGTTTTTTTAAATTACAATATTGTTTTTATTACGTAATGCCATGTAAAATGGATATTTACAGCTCAATTAATAGACGCCATATGGCACGTATTTATGTGACTGTTTAAAATATTTTTCGCTAAATGTATAATCTTCATGCCCACACGGCACACCCGTCGTTTCCCGAGAATCAACAAGGATTCATGAGGACTCCTGCTCCAAGCCCTAAACTGATTATTCTAAATTTATATTCTTTTTATTTTTAATTTGTATAATTTTCTAAGTAAATGAAGTGAAACGTCGTATATCAATTGTATGTTTGCCAAGCGTGAACGCAGACTCCGCGATAATGTTGTACACCCTTTAATTAATATGAATTATATCACCCTGTTTACTGTTGTTTCAAAATAGATATAGTTATGTGGGTCAATCTCAAATATACCGACACAAACTTACACTTAAGGTAATTCAGAAAAAAAACAAGCGCGATCTCAAAATAGAGCATTTATACGTTTAGCCTTTGTAAATATGGATGTCCCAAAAGACAATAATAAGAAAGAAACAAAAACATTTTCATTGTGCTTTAGATCCGCACATAACCATTTTGATTGTGTTTTTGAGTTTAATTAAATAATTAATCATTATTATCCCCTATCTTACATACTATTTTCTTGGAGCTTACATGAAGTTAACAACATGGAACTTTTTTTTTTAAATACAATTTTTTTTTATTAATATTAATAAAAATTAATTTCTTTATTTAACATTATTTTTTTAAAAGTGTAAAAATAAATGTTATTTAATAAATATTTACGTTACGTAAACATAAGAAAAAATCCATAGACTTAAAAAATGTTAGTATTTAAGTTTTATGAATATTACTAAAAAAAAATGCATGTACCAAAATTCCATTACGTAATGTATTTATTTCATATTACTTAAAAATAAGGTTATTAGCCTAAATTTACGTTTTTACTGACATTATTCAGTTTTCGAACATCCATACTTACAAAAGCTAAACGTACAAAGTCTTAATTTTAAGGTTTCGGTTGTTTTTTTCCGAATAACCAAACTTCATACATAAAATAGCCTTGTATGAGCCGTGATTAGTCTTAATATCAATTTTTTAGAAGAAGTAAAACTGTGACCCCTTGCTAGTGAACTAAGACACAGTTGATTTTAAAATGATAACCAGATATCGGGGAGTTGATTCCTGATCACATTAGGCGTGAACGTAATTTGTACATAAACGTACACTAGCTATAAATATTGAACGACCTCATGCCAGACTATAAGTGTTCTTGATATGAGATGAGCACATTAGATACAGAATCTAACATTTCTGAGTGAAGAAAATAACAGGCAATTTCCTGATAGTTCATAGACCAGGAGAGGCCATCCCTGATTACGCTATTGAAAGCAGCAGTCACGATTGTTGTTTTTAAGTATCGACTCTCGATCAGGCAACTGATCAAAACAGCAGTTTCTTTTTACTTATTCCAACGCAATAATTATTTACTGCCGAAAATGTGCACGTATTATAAAAACCCAAACACAGCCTTTTTCTCTTTTTACCGAGTATTCTTTCGCAGTCGACACATGTGAGAACCGTTCTCACAAGATAGACTCTGCTTGCTGTGCAGAGTAGCAGAGAAAACAATAGACCCCCACTAAGTACTTTCTCGTGCAGAATTGCAAACATACCCTCTCACTAGCAGAACACGAACATCTACCTTGCTTATCTCATGTGCACACACTGTAATACGCAACTTGCACGCCGCCAGCCAAAATAAACATGTCTACTTAAATTCCTCTTAAAGAAAAAAAAAACGTTTCTTTACCAAGAACGTGCTTGATAGACACTGGTCTCTAGATGTTTACCAACCCGTCACGTTTTCGTTCTTCAACAAGTTGTTAATACCATTTATTACTTTTGTATAGATAGACTTTGTAATTTTCTTTTTTAATATCGCCTTTCTCTTATACAATGCTAAGCTTCTTCCCTATCTTGTGATAAAGCGAAATCAAAGTGTAAAATATTGATTTCTTTTGTGGCAGACAAGGAATTAGAGTTGATATCAGATGTGTATATTGAAATCAAAATGTTATTCATGGCAGTGTAGCAACGAACATCTGACGCCCAATGAGTAACTCGATACACACGTCAACGTGCTCTCCGAAAAGTGAACTATTTAAATAGTGTTACATTAAAAAGAAAAATGAAAAAAAAATAGTCACTCTAGATAGAAAAAAGTGTTTTTGCCACTGACAATTTCTTACTTATGCCCTCTTTAAACCCCTTTAAATACCCCAAAGAAACTGAACTTTGGGAAAATAAATAAATTGATTTCTGATACCTATTTTTTGAAAATTCATGAAAATCGGAGGTATCAGAATTTTCACGAAAGGCTTCTACCCTCTTAAACTCTTTTGCATAAAATTAACGTAAACTAAATATAGCCCATGTTTGGACCTTTTACGCATAGCTGCTGTGCTTTTTGTTCCGTTTTTGCGTAACAATGAATTAAAGTAGATATCGACCACCTTTATACTGCTCCTGTTCAACAATTAATAATAATAGGTTAATTAATTTAGTGTTAAATGCTGTACATGCAACTGTAAAACATACACATGTTTAACTCTATATACATAGCGACTAGGAATACCATATAGGTAGTGAATGCTATATGCATTAAGCCAGGTCAATTCTTGGTCTGTTGTGAAAGAAGGAAAGAACAGCACATTTTCCGATGCGTTACAAATAAAGAGAGGATCAACCTACGTTACTCCCAGCGTGCGCGTATTCTTTTTACATACAAAACACCTACTGTAAAATATTGGATAGCTATATATTTGAGCAAACCTCGTTCTGAATATCAGACTTTCTAGGTGAACAATGGAGTCTAGTAAAAAAAGAGTTGATTTTCAAATGAGTAATTGGCAGGTTAGATAGACTGAATATGTCGACTTGTAAGCAGATCATACAGGTAAAGCAACAGTAGGCGAGGCCGAAGAACATATTTAGTAACTATATTTTGATAAGTTTTATTTCTGACATCTAAACATATGTAGGAGAAACACTTCTGAACGTAGGCAATTTTTACTTGTTGTTGTGTTTCAATCCACAGTGCCCATTTTAAGGGAGCTTTATTTACCCCACATTAAAAACCCTTGTCTAACTCTGTCCGCTTAGGAAGGGATGTAAATAGGAACACAAAACTAATGTCTAAACATGTTAACATACGGTTACTAAGCACTGTGGAGTTTATTTACATATGTTCTTTGCAGTGTCGTAAAGATTGTCGAAAAAATTTGATCGATTATTAAACAAGATGTTTCTATCTATATCTTACATAGTTGTAGTGGTGTTAGTGGAACATTTTTAGATCCGGGGTCAGAGAGGGCACCGAGCAGAATTTAGATAAACAAGTGGTTTCCGGGTAGTGCTTTCTTCCTCTCTCTAAGCGGGCGAAACTTGAACGAAGAAAAGACGTGTTTTTTTTCGACTGATTTAATCAGATATATATGTCTCTCTCACACCAAGTGCCGCCGTGGTCTTGTATCAACAGACGAGAAGCAACCGGGATTCACAACAATGATGATGGTGGAAACCACGATAGCGACAAGACGATCAACATGCGTGTTATATCAACAAGTTGGTTTCAGAACGATGATAGTTGCTATATTACGTAGAAAGGGGCTCAACCACGACCTATGTTATGAAGGTCTGTTCGATCGAAAATTGCTTCATACACTTTGGTTGAGTTTGCGAGACATTCTGAAAAATAAGGATGAATGATAAAAAAAGTTTAAGAAAGCTTAAACCATATATTCAAAACAGTAGAAAAAGAACACAACCCAATTTATACTTAAGCTGAACTTTATAATATATTAATTTTTAAAAAAATGAATGAATTCAAAATGAATTAATCAAGAATGAAAAGTTAAGTTGGGTGTTGTTGCTGCCTTAAAGTTAGTAAACCAGTTTGTTTCATAATTTTAAAAATAAATCTATTTTGATTCTGAACGGTCTGAAAATAAATTATTTATAGGAGTTATTAAAATGAAAAAATTCACAGCTAAGCAATGAACATTATTATTGTTTAAAGTTACAATATAAACTCATTTCTTGAAAATAACGTTAGTTACGATGCGTTTTAACTTTTTAAGCAGAATACAATCAAATACTGCAATTATGAATTTAGTGAACTATCAATAATTAAATAAACAAATTGGAAACAAACGATGAATAATTTACAAATTAAAACAAACGATGAATAATTACGAAAACATAAATACGGACGATAAGTTTGTTTAAACGTTTATATTGAAACCATTTGCTCCCAAACTGGCTACCAAATTTTATCGACTAGTTTTTTTCTGATTTACCAAGCGGTAACAGGGTAAATTAATCCTCTATACTTATTTTCTGTATGCTTTTTGTGTATGTATCTATTTTTCTCTAAATATTAATTTGTTTTCTTGTTTTTGGTGATTAAATTGTATTTTTAAAAACAATTTCCACGAGAATATTCGATATTTGACACGTCATTATCATAGTGTATAATTTGAAATATATTTCAATTTCATTTTTAATAAACATTGTTTATTTTATTATTTGTTTCTTACAAAAAAGAAACATTCCCTTCCTTATAAACCCAAGTCGATTGGAAACATTATTAATAAAGAGTTTTATTTTATATTTTTATTAATATTTGCCAAGTAAAAATTAAAGCAAAAAAAGAAATTCGCAAACATAAAACAAATTAAAACGGTTGATTAATGTGTACCATCGTTGCTTGAAAAATATGACAAAACTAGTCTATTACATTTGACAGATATTTGGAGAGCTTCCCTTTTCAACATAACCGTTTGAAATGAAAACAAACGATAAATAAGTTAAAATGAAAACAAAAACGATCAGTTAGATTAAAATAAAAATAATAAATGCGGTTTAAATGAAAAAAAAATTAGTTGGAAATAAAAACAGACGAACAATTATAAAACAGAACAAATGAAATTCAAAAAATCATTTCAATAAAGCAAAACAATAAAAAAAAGTTAGTTCGAAATAAAAACAGACGAACAATTATAAAACAGAACAAATGAAATTCAAAAAATCATTTCAATAAAGCAAAACAATAAAAAAAAGTTAGTTGGAAATAAAAACAGACGAACAATTATAAAACAGAACAAATGCAATTCAAATAATAATTTCAATAAAGCAAAACAATAAAGTTACTAGTGCAGAAACAAAACTAAAAAAAAACGAAATTGATAAAAAAAACATCTATTGGATAATTTAGTGGAATGTTTACCATTTTCTATTACTGCTTCATATATTCTTAGTAACATTATTATTTTTCTTACGAAAAAAAAATTAACAGAGAATCTAAAGCGTTCGAGACAAAAAATCTTTCTAATTTTTCTCAATAACGTGATTCTGCTTACGAGCCATCATGAAAAGCACACTAGAGAACCTTTATTAATCCTCTGAATATAATAGTTAATTTCAGGTATTTTGAAGTCTCGTCCCTAGTCTATCATTAATTCCATAGTAGGTGCTCAACTGTACTCCAAACTCGTCTTTTGTCACCACTGCATAACACCTAATGGAATTTCGATAAACATACTTTTTTCTATAAAAATTCCCAGTTTTTATGGCGGTACTGATTCCCTGTAGGGTACAACATGGTCGTTTTCTAGTTAAAGGTAAACATGTGTTGTCCATCACCGTTGAGTAATCAGATTTTGTTCAAAACCTCCATTTTTTAAAACCCTCTCATAGTATTATTACATAAACCAACTGACAACTTCATTAACTCGTATCCTCGAGTAGCTTCTGGTCTTCGTAAGTTTTGCCCCATTAGTATATAAAACATTAGGAAGGTTTAAAAAATGTAATTTACGTAAAATCGAAAAATACTAAATTTCACTACCAAATTATTGACGGGGTTGATTGGCTTCACCATTTGCTGCTAAGAACAAAATGGATGCAATCTGCAATTTACATTTGCTGCTGCAAAGAAAGATTTCTTACCCGCGAAAGATATTCTGACGATGAATTGCATTTCCAAAGAAATTAAACCGAATCAAAATCAAGGTTCCTAAATATGTGATCAACTTTCACCAAAATACGTCAGACATAATTAAATATCAACCTAGTCGATTCAATTATGGTAAGGTTTAATTTCGAAAATCCGGCTGACTTAATTATATATATACATATAACTATTTATAAATGAATATTATTTTCAAATTTACCCATATACACATGTGTTTCTTGCGAAACCTGCAATCATGAGTATGGGAAGAGACGATCCCTACCGGTCGCATGCCAATACAAAATTCATTCTTGAATCAGTAGTCGGAGTGTTTACCGTAGCCGTGGAAATGGGAGAGTACATTCACGTCTAAATTAAAAATTCAGCGTGCATGTTAGCAAGCTGCCAAAACAGAACTTAATAGACTAGATAATTGCATTACGCTATAAAAAACTGCTCGTCATCAACCTAATTAAAATGATCCATCTAGCGACAGCTTTGACCAATTATTTATGAAAAAATATTATTTTCAAATTGATCCATATACACATGTGTTTCATGCCAAACTACAAACACACACACACTCATATATATATATATATATATATATATATATATATATATATATATATATATATATATATATATAATAGTTCAGGTCAGAAAATGAAATGCCGTTGTAGACAAAATGTGTGAAAAGAGACAAACAGAAAACAGGTTAAAATGCAGGGGAAAACAAAAACAAGAGATTTGATCGGTTTCGTTCGTATTCGAACGTCTTCAGAAAAAGACGTTCGTTAATACGAACGAAAAATCTCTTGCTTTTGGTTTTTCACTGCATTTTAATCTGTTTTCCGTTCATCTTTTTTCACACACATACACCCACGCACACATACACACACACACACATATACACACACACACACACACACATATATATATATATATATATATATATATATTACTATTTCATGTATCCACATGACATTTTATAAGGAGATATACTTTTTTATGTATCAATTTGCAGTATTTACTTCACAGAGCTCGATACGTAAGTAGAGCTGGGGAAGTCCAACGATTGGCTGAGAGAACAACAAAGATTCTGATTGGTTAACTAGCTTGCCGTGTATATAAAAACACCCACCAAAACTAACTCCATGCATTTTAGCTTGAAGATTACCCCGGGATGAAACGCGGGAGCCTCCGTGTAGCTTAATCGTCATAAATATATGTTTCATAGCTTTATATATATATATATATATATATATATATATATATATATGTATGTATATACTAAATGTTGTGCTGTCTTAACATTTCAGTGCAGATTCACGTGGTATAGAATTGTCATCACTAACCGTGGAGATAGAATAAATGTATATGAAGCCTATCCGTTATTTTTGTTTCATTTAACAACAGCATTACTATTTAAAGTAGCAATAACTAGCGTTTGAACCGATTCGTTTCTACAAATGCCGAGTTTTTTTTTAATGAAAAAAAAATTAATTAAAACTTTGAAGTTGGCAAAGGAAGTCAACGCAACTAATGAATTTATAATAAGAATTTTAATATTTCAGTATTTAATTGTAGCTGACTCTTGATTATTTTACAGGCGTTGACGTTAAAACTGAATAAGTAGAACACATCTAACATATTCATCTTCTGATGAATTGTCGTATAGTCATTCATTACGTATGTTATTTCCTACCCCAAGGAAGTTATATTTACCGTCGAGTTTGGTTGTTTTATTTTTTAAAGCCTCGTGCTCACATCGCTTGAACAATCGCCACGAAATGTAATGAAGAAAATCTGGGTCCTGGGTATGATCTTAAAAGAAATCCAGTGGTGAGGCCTCTGTTCGGGAGTTGTGGGGAATGTGGAGTTGGCCCTTTGTTACCATAGCCCCCAGGTTCACTCTGGCCCGAGTGGTAGTACCTTTAAGGGTTTCATTAATGGGTCAAATAGAACTTACAGGCGCTACCAAATTCGGCTGTCTGAATTTATTGATGTTGTGACTCAAAATGCACCAAACATTGATATTTTATTGTTCGTTTCTTTGAAAGACTTAATCATGTTCTGCAAAATCCAAAACAAAAAACAATCTTCATCCTCCCCTCTCCCCTATCTATCGCTTTCGCCTTTCACCCAAGCAAACACCATAAATAAATACTTAAACATATAAAGAACTTGAAGCATAACACCTTCACCAAAATGACCGGATTCCGCATTAAATAACCTGAAAAGCGTTGGTATGCCGTAAAACAAAACAAGCAAACCAAACAATACCAAAAGATCGGCAATTATGTATACTCGGAACTGACTTAATTTCAAGATATCTAGATCGAACGTTAAGGCAAAGTCACATAACATGTAGAAGTCACACTTTTTGCGATAACTTTGGCTGTGTACATCGTAAATATGCGCTGCTTAGCACATATTGTAGCAAATCGTGTTCCACATCGTATATGATATTGACATTTACTTTGTAAAGTTCCGACATAGTCGGAATTTTGACAGAATTTTAAATTCTGATTTTTTTTTTTTGATTAACGAGTTACTACTATACCAGAATTTGTTAACATTGGACTCGAAAGTAACATGTCGTTAGTTGGAAAAAACAGCCCTGTGATTTCACCTTCCACTAACAGGCAGTTCTTAGAAATAAACACTGCTTATAAAAGTTGCGTTTAACTCCAGGTAACCAGAGGAAGAAAGATTTTTTTTACAGTAGTTGTGGGTAGACGAGTGTTTGCTATAAATATTTTACAAAGGGGAAACTATACCTTGGAGCTCAATCGAGCACCTACCATGGAAATATCGATAGAGTAGAGAAACACTAGCAGAATCTCTTCTGTGAGAACGATTCTGTAGGGAAGAGAATACGACATCCACCTACAAGATTATCAAGTCCATTTTGTACTCTGTCAATGCAACGGAGAGTGTTCTGAGCGACACCTCTCTACATGTGGAAATAGAACTTTATCTGAGGGCATATCTGGCTCTTATACAGCTAGATATTTGCGTCAAGACTGATATAATTTTTCAAGCGGTTAAATATTGTACTCATTTTATAGATGTGGTGCTCTTTGATAACAGTAACAACCATGCGAAATTTCAGCCTGATGGGATAAATAGTTTTCATGAAATAACGCCTGCAATATTTCATACCATATGAAGAAGTAAAGTCTAGTTTAGACTTTGTCTCATCTCTCCGTTGTCAAGCGGATATATGCAGTTACACAACTGACTCATTCTCTTGTAGCGTGTATCTCTAGTGTGTGCGTGTCTCTCTCATATTACCGGTTTATTTTACGCTGTCTGCGTTTCGAGTGTTAACCATTACAGTAAAGCAATATATTTCATTCGTCTGAAAATAAACTTCTGTGCCGTTAATACCAGGAAATGCCACGCCAAAGAAAATGTCTTCACCCTCCACGTAAACATCATACGTTTTCTTTATTATCTTCTGTTTTCTTTTTGTCACTGATGACAAATGCCTGGCAGCTACAAATAATGATTTATACAATGAGACGTGAGCCATGGCGGCCATATTGAAAATAATATTTAATCATGGCTTTATTTATTTATTTATTTATTTATTTGTTAGTGAATTGGCAATAAATTGTGGAACGCTTGTCGAGTTTAATGATAATGTATTATATTTGTATAGATATTTTAAATATTGACGTCTAAAGGAAGGTCATTTTTTTCATTGTTGTAAACACTGTTTCTTTATTCTGTGTTTTTACGTTTTAGCTAAGCCCTTTCCGCTTCAAGTGTAAGTAATTTAAATCTGTACTACAGTTTTTTTCTCATTGTCTTGAAGGAAACAACCTGCTCCAAAACTGCATCTATATGTGTTTCTCTCACTTAAACTGCACTCCCAATTAAAAATCATTTTGTATAGACTTAATAACCTTCCCATGTAAGCATTTAATTGTATTTCTTTATTTTCCGTTGATTGTGGGCGTTTTTGTTGCCCCACTCACCATTAATTCTCAAAGGAACCTACATATGAACATTTCGAATGAAACACGAAATAAATAAGATTTCTTCAAATTGAGAGTTTAGGCTATAAAATACGATTGTTTCAAATTTACAATTCTAAACTCTATATAGTAGCTTATAAATGAAAACCATTAAAAAGTTGGAAATATTTTAAGATTAGCCTACCGCGTAAATGTTGTAATATGGTGACTGTGACTAGTTAAGAGTGGAAATAGACCAGCATAACTGACAACCGTCCACTACCCCACCTCTATGAGATGGCCCAACACGTCGATCACTAAGTGTTAGTACTAAGTGGTAGAACAAGGTTATTTTTATTAGAAGCAAGAAAACTATAAATAAATATCACATCATGTAAAACTATATAAATCAAAGTAAAGTCCCGGGAAGTATATAGGACCAACCTGTTCTATGTCGTAGAATTACTCGGTTGGACGCTAATCTAGGACAACTCAAAAGAAAGAAATAATTAGCGCCATTTTTATGACTACTAAATTATTATTCTTTATACATATTTATAATTAATAAGGAGATAGAGTTGGCGTTAAGCATTGTGTTGAATATGTATATAGATAAGTATTATGGAGGAAATATTGTTTAAACAATATTTCCGTTCATCACCGATTTCACAAGATTTGAAACACATACTTTTTGATAAAGAGGTATTACCTCGAAATATATTATGGAACACGGTCACACACATTAGATTAATGTATATCACTCCTGAGTAACTTAGTGAGTTAAAAAAAAAATCAAAAAACTTGTTTTGTCTTACTACTCAACTTTAACATATTTCCATTGTTGCATTGTGATAGCCTTGTAATACTCCTCTATATACATATTCATAATTACTTTTACTTTTAAATGTGATTTATCTTTTGAAATGTCTGAGAATAGTTTGTCCACATATGTGTTTATACTAAGCAGGAAGAGTCAACTTTGCTCGTTATTGAATGAAGATCACAACGATGTACGATTTAACTATAGTCATACCACCATTATAGTAACTTGTTTTTACTGTCCCATTCTCCCCGTTTTACCCCGTAATATAGTCGGAAGAAGCTGAAATGTTGAATAATCTCTGAATAACTGCTTTACAAATAATTTGTACATGCTATTTTAATCGGATATACATATTTGAAGTGTTATGAGGGTTCTGTCCTCATGGGTAACTTGTAAGAGGGAACACCTAAATATTCCGCACATAGAGGTTAACGAATGCATTATACATATGCTATACACATAAACATAGGGTATCTGTACAGTTCTAAATGAGGTTCGATATCCATAGCTCCTTTGAGTTAAGGGGGCACTTAGAGATTTGCAACAACTGGCATTGGCATAAACAGATATGCTATATGATTTTAAGGGGGTATGCCTTCATATATCCTGTAGCGTAAACTTAGAGATTCAGGAATACTTCCTTTGTCTTCCCCGGTAAATTTTACGTAAGAATACACTTTTAAATTTGGTGTAGATTTTCTAACCTTTCTTTCTACAGGCGACACGCCAGCATCACATAAATATACACAAAGACATTGAGTTTTATATGTAGATTTTGTTAGTTTCATTAATATTCTCACTAGCCTTTATGCTGGAATTGTTAGTGCTCCCATTGTTACATTAAATTGACTTTATGTACACTGATATCCCTGCAGGTTGCCAATGTTTGATTTTCGCGAGTGTTTTAATTGATCTTTCTTTGTCTTCCGTTGATATTAAGTGCTTCTATCTCTTAATAGAGCAAGTGATATAAATTAATATGTGTGTGTACGCATGGCCAGTGTTGCACATTTTCTGAAATATAGATCTAAAAATAGATGCATATTGAAATAAAAAGAAGCGTACTATTGTTTACGTTGTAGAAAAGAATTTTCCTTACTATTAAAAGAATATGTGCACTCATATGTTGGGTCGTTTAATAAAGATAATAGATATGCAGTCATTCAGCGGATATCTTTTCAGTTGCAAACACTAACCTCTACCTGTATAAGAGAACACTACGTCCTGAGATGGGGTACTGTTGTCACATCTGGGAAGGTGCTGTCCAAAGCGAGTTCCCTGCCTTAACAGTGTACAATACCGACTTTGAAAACTAGTGGGCGATGGCCTCTAGCCCCTCCCCCCCTACTACAAGAAGATACGTTGCTAGTCTTTCTCTACTCTATCAGTATTTTTATGGCAGCTGCTCGGCTGAGCTTCAATCTCTGTAAAACATCTACAAAATAAATCCGTCTAGAGGCAACCACTGTCAATAATTTGCTTTTCTGTCTCTGCCTAAAACTAAACGAACTGATCATGAGCTAATGTCATTCTTAAAACTACACATCAGTGGAACATAATGCTGCATGGCTGTTTATCACCTGACTGCAACATCGTCGTTTTCAAGTCTAATGTACCCAAATTCTTGTTAAGTCGTCTTTCTTAATAATACAATTCTGTCCAACTTCTACCATCATTACCAATCATCACAGTGTTGTCTCAACATTCACCTTACACTTAATAACCCTTATCCGTGAGTGGCTTTTGGGTCTTGATAAGCGGTGACTCCTTAGTAAAAATGGTCATTGGTTTGAACAAATGTTATTCTGAAAGAGAGTCTACATCATCGTATTTATTACGGCTGAGGTTCTGTATTGTATCATGAATTTTATTTAGATTCTAAACTTATGAGTATACTGTAAAAATACAATTGAATGTTATTCAAAACTATTTCTAGTCGTATATGTGTTGCAAAAGTTTCATGTTATAATTTATGAGGTTTTCTTTACCTATTAAAAGACATTTTATTCACGAAGTACCATTTTTTTGTTAAAACCCCGCGTTGTTGAAAAACTCTATAGTGTTTTGTTTGGCTTGTTGAAAATCTTAATTTCATGTCATATATTCTAACACATAGCATAAATTAACTGAAAAGAGAAAGAGTCAACCTTCCTTAAATGCACACAGAGTCATTAAAATCTATTCAAGAGTGGTTGACTCAACACTCTCTATGAAGTGCGAGAAATAGCTAATTGTCAGATGGGTGACTTGTTCAGTTAATTACAATGAACGGTTAATTAGAAAAAATATATATATTTTTTCAAACGTAATTCAATCGAAGCACAAAGATAGTACAGAATATAACATTCACAAGCGGTCTCCAGTCTATATATATATATATATATATATATATATATATACATATATATATATATATATATATATATATATATATATATATATATATATATATATATATATATATATATATATCTCGAAAAGAGGGTAGTGCAGTATTAGTGCAGTTCCAACGAGAGAAAAGTATATATGTAAAGGAGTAAGGCTACCAACATTTGTAGAATGTTTTTTTCAATATTTATTTATTATTTTGTTGTTTTACCATTTTATAATTTTATATAACGCGTTTCAAGCGGTGGGTCCGCTTCCATCAAATGGATTTTCATATCTGATGAAAGCGGACCCACCGCTTGAAACGCGTTATATAAAATTATAAAATGGTATAACAACAAAATAATAAATAAATGTTGAAAAAAACATTCTACAAATGTTGGTAGCCTTACTCCTTTACATACATATATATATATATATATATATATATATATACATATACATATATATATATACATATATATATATATATATATATATATATATATATATATATGTATATATATATATATATATATATATATATATATATATATATATATATACCACAGTCAGGGGATATTACGACGTTAGATAGTTGCAGTTCTTGCAGGGATGTGTCGATATCATCCTACATACAGCGTCTGGTATTCACAAATGATCACCCATCTGGTACTGACCAGGCAGAACGTTGCTGGCCTTCGGTGATCTAATTACAGCTGGTGCGTTAACGTGATTATTCCGTGTATATCAATCTTATGTAACATCGTTTAACCTATTGAAAATCGGTAATTCATTTGGTTTATATATGTTTTAGAAATAAATATAATTAAAAACAAATACCGTTTTCTTTTTGAAAAACAAGTATAGAGCATCGTTTTCGTAAATATACTTTTTAAGGAATATATAAAAACGATGGAATTCGGATTTTAAACAAGCCAAGAGAAACAATGTTGTCAATAAATTATCATTTTTTTTCAACAACCTGTTTTTCTTGCATAAATAAGGATGTTTATAGTAAAAAAAAACCTTTAAAAATAGACATAAAACTTTTGGCAAAATATATAAAACTAATTATAACATTGGTTTATACAAATTTAAACAGTATAAACAACAGAATAAGTGTTTTTTTTATTTTAACAATAATAGCGAAAATATAATTTTCAATAAAATTCAACATTGACTTTTTACAGTATACGCACAGAAATATACTCCAAATTTGACCAATATATGTGAAACTCAATGTATGTATATATTTTCATTATATTTGTATACGAGATAATCCCGTTGACACACACGTTCCCGTTAGATCACCGAAGTTAATCGACGTTGAGCCTGCTTAGTTCTAAATGGGTGACCATTTTGGAATACCAGGTGCTGTGTGTAGCTTGGAGAGGGCATGGGCTCAAACAGGTTCTATCACGCCCACTCAAAAGTTATGACAGATAAAATATATGCACGACCCCACAACAACGCCCCTTGACGTTATCGGATATGGATGGACGAAATGTATGCGTGTATGTGTGTATGAGTAATGTTTATGTGTTGCCTATAGAACGATAGGTTAGAGAATCTACATGAAATCTAAAAGTATCTTCTTATGTAAATTTTACCAGCGAAGAAATAGGAGTGTTCTCGAATCTCAAAGTGCACACTTAAGCGGTCTATGCAAGTATAACCCTCTTAAAACATCAAATGTATCGTATTTGTTATGAAATTTAAATCATGCTTATAACATTTTCTGGGGAAGACAATGGAAGTGGTCCCGAATTTAAGCGCTTTTCTAAAGAAAGTATTAGGAGCCGAACATTATTTAACACTTAAAATATATTCTATTTCATGAAATGTATATAATATGTATGAGACCCTAATTCAAAGAGTTTTCCAACATTTCAGCTTTTTCTTACGACATTAGGGGGCAAAACGGGAGGAGGGGGAGGGGGCCGTAAAAACGATGAAAGCATATGAGCATAGTGCCAAAGTACATAGTAGTGATCTTAATTCAATCCCGAGCAACGTCGCATTTTCCTGCTAGTTTGTAATATACAGAATTGCAGCTAAAATGAATTTGATGGATTAGAATACTATTCTTGAATATGGTTTACTCTGGGACACGGGAATGATGTGTAAGACGCTATAAAGTTATTTGCTGACTGACTGACAATTTTGCCTCTAGTAAACGATTCCATCTCAGTTGTTATAGTTGTAGTAGTAGTACAACGTTTGCCTGATAGTTTCATTATTAATAGTTTTAATACGGATTGTAGTAGTTGTAGTAGTTATTGCGGTAATAGTAGTAGTTTAAGAAACAGGAGTAGTAGTAGCAGTACTTCTACTGAGGACATACTTATGCTCAATTTTGTAGATTATCATCGACCGAATTGCTTTCAAACATGAAAGTGTTAACTATAGACGACACATAGTGTTTTTCATTATGATATTATATAGGCCAGTTCTGATCATGAGTATGTGATCATCTGCGAAGTCATGCTCTTTTAAGAACTAGATCATCAGTTTACCGAAAAGCAGCACCCATGAGGTGCTGGAGTCACACGGAAAACAATCAACTTACAGGGCGAATTCATTTTATGTCTCACGATGGACTATCTCAGACGGCTTTGGAAATTAAAGCGGAAAGTTTCCTGCTAGCTGATTGGTTATTGTCTGAGCAAACCACCTCACAGGGGCTGCTGTGAAATAAATAAATGCCATTATTTATGACTACTACATATGTATAGTCTAGCTTGGTCCCAAGAGATGCATCTTTCCATATATTACCTCATCATTCTGGAGGAGTTGGTTTATTTATGGTTGCCTGAGCGGCCTCTACTGAGGTATGCCTACGGGTCCGTTCTCAGATATTTTTGTACTTTTCCAGAGGCACCTTTCATTGGGGCAGCTACTTTCCGCCCACGTTAAACTGCCTTTACTCTTTTACCGTTTACCTAGGAGCGAAGTGCAGTGTCTGTTCTACAACTGGAACTACTGCTATCCGTTGAAGAGTAGAACTTGTGGTCAATGGTTACTCTTCTAGATCCATTGTGTTCCCATCACCTTAAAATTGTATTATTACAGACCAATAAGTTTTGTCATAGGAATGTCCTTGAACCAAGCACATTATTTAAAATAGACATCTAGAAAATTGATTATACTTTTTTTAAATAGTCACATAAAAAAAACGATCATTAAGTTAAGGAAAATAGGAAATACGTAAAAAAATTAATTCTTTGAGGAAAATAAGACATTTTTCATCAAGTGGTTTCGATCAATGTTGTTTTTATTTTGTTTTGGTGCAGCTGAAATGGTTTTGAAATTACACAGAGATGGCGTGATAAAATGAGTCTGGAAACAATTAAAGCAAGACAGGGAGACAATCATCGATATTTACACGATTATATAATAGCAAGAGGTAATTAAATAATTTTTAATTTTGCTACAAACACCATTCTTGTGAAAGCAAATAATTCTACCATAAAAATGATGAATTCAGTTTAGACATCGCAATGTTAGTTTATTTAAATATTCAACGAATCAGAAAGCTTACTGTATTATACAGTACAAGTTGGGACACACCTGATTGAGGAAAAAATCAACAAGTTTATTAACCGTGAATTGTTGAAGATCACATCATATGTCTAAACAGATTACTAAATACAACGGAGAGATTTCAAATGAAATACCAACATACCTACTTGTGAATGCTGCAAATTATATAGCTGAATGTACGCCGACACATGTTGAACAAACAGACAGCCTCCCCGAGGTCGCAGCATTCTCTGCACTTTTCCAGTGGATGTCTGGTTTGTGCTGCACCTCCTCGGTCTTCTCATCCTCCTCGGCCCTCTACAAATATTTTGTCTGGTGTCAGCCTAGGCCGGCACCATTTTATTTATTTATTTAATTATTTTTTGGGTGTAGTGGAGCGGGAAGTCGGAGAGCTTATAGTGTTTCTTGTAATTTATGTTACTTGGTTCATTTTTGTGTTGTGTTAGTTGAGGCCGGTGTAATTTTTTGGTGGGAGAAAAAGATTGTGAAGTGATGGTTTTTGCAATTTCTGTTCCTTGGTTCGTGTTGTGCTGTTCTTCGTGTGGTTTTGTTTATTCCCTGTTGTAAATTCCCTGTAACTGCTCACCCTTTGATGCTTATGCGGATAGGTTTCCGCATTCAAGGAGTTTCCTTAAAATTGCAGCTGTTTTGATGATTGCCGTCCTTTGTATTGTTTCGATGGTACCTTTGATTTACATTTCTCCCAGTCTTTTTCCCGGGATTTTGGGATTGCTCCTAGTGCTCCTACGATTATTGGTATTATACTAACTTTGTTCATGCTCCATATTCCTGTCAGTTCTCTGGCTAGTTCTGTGCATTTGCTCTGTTTTTCCGTGTCTTTGTTCTTCGCTCTGTGGTCTGCTGGAACGGCGAGGTCTACGATTTTACAAGAGTGTTCCTTCTTGTCGATTATAATAACATCAGTTCCCCTGTCTTGTATGAGTGTATCTCTTGTATATTCATATCCCATGGGATTTTGTGTATTTCGTTTTCCAGTACTATTTCTAGTGTATGTGTGTAGCATTTGTCTGCGTATTCGAAATTCAATTGTTTGCACAGTTCCCACTGTATTGCTGTCCCCACACAGTCATGTCTGTTCTTTGTCCACACACTCTACATATACTGTTTTCCTGAGTTTTATGTATTTCAGTTTTAATGTAGTTTAACCTAATCGCATTGTTCTGTGCAGCCATCAGTAGAGATTCCGTTTTTCTGTTCAAGTTTTCTTTAACATACTACACTGTAAGCCACTTGAGAAAAGATGGTCAGCTTTATCTATGAACATAAACAATTACTGCCTCGGGTGTTCGTATCTGGACGGACATTAAATTTAGAAGACTCTGAGTGGGTAATAAGGACAGCATTGAACCTCGTATCTGTAGAGCATTTCTCTTCTTAAGTAAAGAAATACAATTCATGGTGCTCAAACTCTTGACTAGACATATTTCCTGTTTCTTGTTCGCTTTAATTTCTCTTTGTCAAATATATCTTACTGGAGGCAAGCCTGCAACTCGCATGCAGTACAGACGTGCAACCCACTAAACATGCCGCTCAATGCATGTTTACACATATCATTCTGTATTATTTGTATTATTCGGATTATTTCTCTTATCTTAGATGTTATCCTCACAACTTTTCGGCCAAGGTAACTTACGATCTTTCTTAGGTGCCTCTCGTTTAACTCGTTGAAGCTGTATGTCAAATTCGTGAATGAGTACAGAATTTCGAAGGAAACCATTTATTTAATTCACGCATGTAGCCTGTTCTCGTTCCGTCAGCCATGACCGGGTAGGACTCATAAATAATTCACAATTAGTAACGCCTACTGAGAATTGAACTCTAAACCTCCAGAAGAATGTTACTTAGAACTTATTATTCTTAGGAATGTTATCCGTTGCGCCACGGGTCCTTGTAAAATATAAAAAGATGTGGTGTTTTTAAAGTGTAACAGACATCCGTCTCTTCTAATTGTTAGTACTTAGTAATTATTTAGATGACAGTAGTTCGAAGTAAGGAAGGTCGATGACTCTCTTCGGAATTTGCGTGAGAATACTCCTCAGAATTTCAGTACTCTCAATCCCTTCCAATGAATTTGTTGACGTTAAGCAATATACAGCATTCTCACATTGACCCAGCGGTGTTCGTTAGATCAGTAAGGGTAAGCAACGTGTAGCCTGACCAGTACTAGATGACTGCCCATTTGAGAATACCACGCACTGTATGTAGGAAGATGTCGACACCTCCCTGCAAAATCTCCGAAACCCTAACGTCGTAATTTCTACTCCCCGGGTTATACATGCAACTGGGGACCGCTTGTGAATTTGATACTCCGATGAAACTTCCCCCTTCGAAGTAAGCCGGTTCAACCGGCTTACCATGTACAGGTAGGTAGATAGATGATAAGTTTCCTTACCAGATTTTTCATCGTCTTACAGCATTAATGGCCACGTTTCTATTTTTTTCTTGAAGAAAAGTGTGTAAGACTATGGTTCTTATATATATATATATATATATATATATATATATATATATATATATATATATATATATATATGGGTAGATAAAAGGATAAAACAATCCGACGGGATGAAATTAAAAATGGAACAGTGGAAGACCGATAAGCTCAATGTTTCGCCTGATGTGATATGGGCTTTTTGAAGAGCGGATGAAAAGTGTGCTAAAAATGATAAAAGACGGGAAGGTCATATAATTGGGGAATATATATAGTGGTAGGCTTTGAATAGAGGGAAATATATGCAAATATGTAAAGTGTCAGAAATAAGTGTGCAAAATGTCAGCATATAATTATATATATATATATATATATATATTTTTTTTTTATTATTATTAATATTTAAAATACATATATTTATGCATAAATAAACCTATGATTTCAAATGTACATAGTAATATAAAAAAGAAAGAGAAATTAGAAAAAAGATAGGGGCAAAAGAAAAAAGAGAAAAGAAAAAAGAAAGAAGAAAAAAAAGACAAAAAAGAAGAAAGAAATAAAACAAAATAACATTCAGGTAATCATCCAGTGTCTAGACGTATCTTATTTTCGTTTAAGATTGTTTGAGAGAGGTTGGGGGAGATACAGTAGAAACCCATTCTTTGTCTGATTTTTCTTGTAGAGAGGGCTATTACTGCAGATTCTATTATACGGCGTATCGACTTTTTATGTACCATCCTGATCAGAGTAGATTTGTTAAAGTCAAAGCTGTGCCCAAACTCCATAGTATGAGCACATAAGGCGTTAAACACGTTGTTTGTTTTAATTGCTCTCTTATGTTTATAAATACGCTTGTCAAGGTTACGTTGCGTTTCTCCAAAGTAGAATTTATTACAGTCTTGATAAAGGATGAAGTATATGCCAGCTTTGGTGTTGGGCATAATGCTGGATTTAGGTGTTTGGATTAAATTATTAATAGTAGCTGAAGTTATTTGAGCTATGTTTATTCCTAGTTTGTTAAGTTTAGTATAAATGGTGTTGTTATTATAGTTAGTAGGTAAAGCAAGGTGTATGTTTATTATTGGGCTAGTTAATGCGTTATCATGTGTTTTATTTGCGTGAATCCGGAGAGCTTTGCTATTAGAGTTATGCATGAAATACATTTGATATTGTAAAGTTTTGAGGGTATGTTCGATGTATTTGAATTCCTCATTTAAATATTTCTTGCTACAGATTCTTAGTGCTCTGGGGAAGAAGCCTATTATGATTCCAGATTCCAGATTTTGTCATTATGTGAATAAAAATGCACATAGTCATTTTTATTCGTTTGCTTGCGGTAGGCTTTATGAGATAGATTATTATTTTTATTTTTTGATAGCATGTCTAGGAAGGTAGGGAGTTTTCGAATTCTTTTTCAAAGTTTTAGGGAGGAAAATTAGAATATCATCAATGTATCTGTAATATGATACATTTTTAGGTAATTTGTACTTGAAGGAGTCGTTCTTGAGAGATTTAAAAAAAACCGTTAAGGAGATTACCCATAGGCAGGCCAAACTTCTGTTTATAAAAGGAATTGTTAAAAGTAAAGTATGTCATGTTAATGCATAAGTTTATAATAATAATTATGTTATTTACTGAGAAAGGAAGGTTGATATTTATTTTGTCGATGTGTTTTTAAAGTAAATTGAGACATTTTTAGTATGGGCATTAGTGTATAATGATTCTATGTCCAGGCTATTAATTGTTGTATTAATTACGTTAAAATTGTTTATTTTGTTAAGTAGGTCTCCGGAGTTTTTCAGGTGGGAAGGACTGATCGTGCCTAGTATGAGGGTTTAGTATCATTGTGATGGCTCGTGTGATTTCATGAGTGGCACTGCCGATACTTGAAATTATGGGGCGCATAGGGGTATTGTTCTTGTTGGTTTTAGGTAGACCGTATAGAGTTGGAATGGTAGGATGGTAGTCGATATAAGCAAGCCAGGTTTTATTATTGTCTATTCATTTTTTGTAGGACTTATTGAATTTATCTATTTCATTTTATCATTATATTTGGATGTATACTAACAACAACGCCACCACCCTTGTCTGCGGGTGAGATGATGATGTTGTCGCTGTTAGATAGGTTGTGTAGTGTTATTAAGTATCTGTTGGGGAGAATCGAGTCCATAGATTGCGCGGTCGTTGTGGAGATAATTCCCTGGATCAAAACCTTTAGTAAAATCTGTGTCCTCATGTCTGTAGTTACCGGCGACCATGTTAGTCGTTATTTTGGTCTAAATTGAGTCCGAAGCTTAAAACTTCCATCGCAGTGTTGGAGAAAATAGTGTCGGAGAGGTTTTGGATAAGTTCAGGACGTCCAATGGATCTCCATCTACTGTTGAGAATTAAATTATTGAGTTTTTTGTTAAGTCTAATGATATGGTTGGTGTTGAAAGATTTGATCCGGTGGTTGATATTTAGAGTTGTTTTCTTTGAAAGAGAATGGTTTTCGTGTAGGTCATGTGCAAGGGTTTTAGCCAAATTTCGTAAATTTGTAGTGTTATGTTTTAGCAGAAGTGCAGAAGAATTTAGGTACTTATCAATCTGTTTAGGGAAGATGTGATGAGAATGTTGAAAAGATTTTATAGTGCGTTTGGGGATGACCTTCTCGTCAATGCATTTTTGCAAAAAAATACCTCTGTTGTTATGGGAGTGGGCTGCGAATAGGATGTTGATATATTTGCGCAGCTTCTTCTTGTAAGTATGGTCTTCCATTCCGACAATATGAGTAGGTAAAAGGATAAAATAATCCGATGGGATGAAATTAAAAATGGAACAGTGAAAGACCTATACGCTATATTGGTCTTATAGGTATTCTACTGTTCCATTTTTAATTACATATATACATATATATATATATACATATATATATATATATACCTATATATATATACATATATACATATATATATACATATACCTATATATATATACATATATACATATATATATACATATACCTATATATATATACATATATACATATATATATACATATCTACATATATGTATATATATACATATATATATACATATATATACATATATATGTATATACATATATATTCATATATATATACATATATATACATATATATACATATGTATATATATACATATATATATATACATATGTATATACATACACATGTATATATATACATATGTATATATATATACATATGTATATATATACATATGTATATATATACATATGTATATATATACATATGTATATATATATATATACATATGTATATATATACATATGTATATATATACATATGTATATATATACATATGTATATATATATGTATATATATATATACACATATGTATATATATATATATATATATATATATATATATACATATGTATATATATATATACATATGTATATATATATATACATATGTATATATATACACATATGTATATATATATATATATATATATATATACATATGTATATATATATATATACATATGTATATATATACATATGTATATATATACATATGTATATATATATATATATACATATGTATATATATATATATATATATATATTCAAACAGCTTGGCTATATATATATATATATATATATATATATATATATATATATATATATATATATAGCCAAGCTGTTTGAATTCCCTTCATTTCGACTTGTTAAGATCTATTTATATTTGTTGTGTTTACGAATCACTATTCTATTACTACTTACCCAGGTAATGTTTTATGGTTCCTACACTTGAAGAGTTTTCTTGATATTACGGTAGTTTATATCAGTTTCGTTGTTATATAGTGTGATTCCTATTTCCCATTGAAGTAAGTATCAGGTTGAAAATTAAGTAATTCGTTTTTGTCCAACACATTAATTTCATCTGAAACATTCACATTAGGGCATTTTTCTCTTTACAATAATTTAATTTAATTTCTGTAACTTCTATCCAACGATCAACTATCTACTTAATGCTTTCTTCAAAATATTTCTCTGATTTGTTAGAGAAAAACAAATTTAGATCATTTTTTAGTTGGCCGTCATTTTCACAATTTTGATTGTTTAAATGATGCTGCAACGACCAGTAAAGATAGTAGTCGGATGGCGCAATGTCAGGTGAATAAGGCGGATCAGATAAAACTACACAAATTGAAAATCATTACTTTTTACTGAGTGAGTTTAGATGTGTGAGGTTTCGCGTTATTATGCTGAAACAATACACCCTACCAATTGAGTAATGATGGTCGTTTTTTGATAGACCATCTCTTAGATAATCCATCTGCGAACAATATTTTACTGCTGTGATTGTTTGATTAGGTTCTAGTAACTCATAATGAATTAGTCGTCTCATGTCCCACCATAAGGAGAGCATAATCTTATTTGGGTGTAGTCCTTGTTTTGAAACAGGCTGTAGACTTTGGTGTCGGTCTAACCATTGTCTTTTGTATTGGGTATTCTTGTAAATAACCCATTTTTCATCTCCAGTCACAATTCTTTGCAAAAATGGTCTTCGATAATTCCTGAAAAACAAAGATGTGAA
>OY744528.1:32308527-32371027 GCA_963556195.1 Sepiola atlantica
CGTTCATATCGCTTGTCATTTTCATAATATCTTAGGGTTTTTTATATCCATTCGTTTTGTTCTAGCAAAATTGATGATTGATTGTTCGGTTTTAGGCATTATAACCGTCGCTGCGTTAATTTCTGGTAATGGCCCCACTGTGTGATGTATAGCAATCATCTAATAGTTACTATAGTAATGATTGACACAAATTATCAAGTTGAAAAATATATTTTAACAAAAAATATTATTTCACTTTCAGTATGTTGAAGACAGTAGATATTTGAACTCAGTTTTGAACTTAAATGATATACTATTTAATTAAATTTAGAGATTAAAACATCACTTCGATTATCTTACCAGAAAAATATCATACATATAATATACATTTACTAAAAATAGAATATATCTAAAATTTGAAAATAGATTTTGCCCCTATAGCGTCATTAGGTAAAGAGGCCTATTTGGAGATTAGGGGCTAGTTCCGTTGTCTTCACCAGAAAATGTGTACGTATGATTTAAATTTAATAAAAAGAATATGTTTTAAGTTTTAAGGGATTATACCGTCATAGTCCCGTTAGGGTGCACTTAGAGATACTTCCATTTTCTTCCCCCGTAAATTTTACATAAGATTGCATGTTTAGACTTTATGTAGATTCTTTAAACGTGTTTTTTATAGGTGACACGCAAAACCCCAGAGGCATATACACATACATTGAGTATCATATATATATATATATATATATATATATATATATATATATATATATATATATATATGTTTTAGTTTGATTAATATTCTAACAAGCCGCAATCGGAGAATCGTAAGTGGCTTCCATTGTTACGTTAAATTGACCTTGTGTACATTTTCATATCTATGCAGTTTGAGAAGTTGTTATTTTAGTGAGTATTTGAAATGTTATATCTGATCTTGCTTTGTTTATATAAGCTCATCTATGTCAGAACCTTACTTATGTTATGCATGAGATTGCTTTTAAGATCAATCTGTTTGCAATTGTATATTTTGAAAGTAAATATTCTATAAACGATAGTTTTCATTTAACATATAGATGGGGGCCTTGCTAGATAATACCACTAGGCCAAAGGTAACACGGAAGTAGTGGTAACCCTTCATAAGCTCCAAAAATATGAGCCGCACCACTGTATGCAGTTTTGTCTAATAAACACCACGGTTTAAGTGTAGCTTAAGTAGGTGATAGGTTCGAAGAGGAATTACATGGTAAACATGGCTGCAAAAGATTATATTCAAGGGGTACAATAGAGCCGTACACTTTGCCCAAGTGTGTCCGATTCCGTTTAGTGTCTAGCCGTAGACAAATTATATATTTTTCGGAATAGGCTTCAACAAACTCATTGCACTGCTATCAGCTTAAGGTAACTATCTCTGACCAACCTGACTAGCAGTAAAAACCCATCCTCTTCACCCCGGAAGTCTTAAGATGCCGAAAAACTTTGTACTATAATAGCTTCGTTCCTCGGACAACTTGTCTTTACAATTCCTTCCTGGTTCTAAGTTTCCCCGACTGCACCAACGTTCAGAACTTTAAATGTAATGTAAACAAACACATTGCTGAACAATTCCAACTTAGGATGTCTGCTATAACTCTGGCCTTTGAGCACAGTATTTCTGTACGTCTCAGTAGCAACATCACTTGTTCAGGGGTGAATAAAACATTGTAAAAATATGTGTAATCCATAGATGTAACCTTGAGTTGGACAACTATTCCGGAGTTAGCGTGGGATTCAGTGTAACTAATGGCCACGCTACACTCCCATAAAGCTCCAGAATTGGAACTTCAGCACCGGATGCCCTTTATGGTCATACCGAAAATTATGAAAACAGTACGAAATAAGTATATACTCTAGATAACAAATATACATTATGCCAGGAATATCGTCAACGTACTGCATTGATAAATAGGATATTGTTAGCTGTTGATTGTGATGTAGTGTTTTTGTTTTACGGTATATCAAACATTTTTTGTGATTATTTAATCGAGGAAATTAACCTACAAAACACCAATGCCGATTTTGACCAAAACTTGTGGACGGGATGCCAGAGTTTTCAATAATATGCATGTATAATTAGACACAATGGAGTAGATAGTAAGCCTCGAGATCTATTTTATCTGTCAGCCAACCAGGTACTTTTGAAACATACATCATATTTTGAAGCGAAATTAGAATTTAATTGATTTTGTTTTCTATATTGTTGAATTCACACTTCTAGGTTTCTCGTCGAATTCAACTGGTTAACATGACCTTAGGTATATCATGGGACGTAGCTTCAGAAGTAGTAACATCTGTAAAAACAGAGAAAATGGTGCTTCAAAATGTAAGTCCGTGACGTGATCGACAAAGCTAAGGCATGTATTGGAGGTAAGAATTCGACTAGGAAGCGAGTCGCGCACTGCGTATGAAATGAGTGTTTTAAATGAGAACTTCAAACTAGACTGTCTTTATATCTTAACAAGCAATGACAACGATTGAGAATGCGAATAAAAAAAATAAATTGACTCCATTAACCCGCATCTCCACAAAGGTTGAGTTAGACGCAATCTAGATTTATAGTGTGGAAAGAACACATCTACTTAAAAAAAAGGAACTTTGAATAATAACCAACAAAACTCGTCTCAGTCTAAAAAAAAGTATCTCCCACTGACCGAGGAAAGAAAAAAATGATGCGTAGTATCAGAACAGATAATAAACTACTTCAATGGATTATGCTCCGATGAATTGGCTACGCTGGTGCCCCCTCG
The DNA here is from genome assembly GCA_963556195.1 of Sepiola atlantica. Taxonomy (NCBI): domain Eukaryota; kingdom Metazoa; phylum Mollusca; class Cephalopoda; order Sepiida; family Sepiolidae; genus Sepiola; species Sepiola atlantica. The sequence goes on from OY744528.1 coordinate 32,311,287, forward strand.
ACGTAAATTCACTAGACCAACTCAACAATCAACTAAATCCCACCCATTCACTGTGGAGATCCCCAGATGCCGGAGTGCTTTCTATTCTAGTAGCTTCTTTCCTCGTGCTGCTGGACTCTGGAACTCCCTCCCTGTCACCTGTTTCCCCGACAGTACTGACATGCAGACATTTAAAATTAATGTAAACAGACATCTCGCTGCGCAGATCCCAGTTTAGGTTGACCTTCCCCCAACCGTCTCTCCTTTTCTTTCTTCTCAGTAGCCCCTTACGTCTACAGTGGTGGCCTGACTTGTTTGGGGTGAACTATGCTAAAAAAAAACTAAAAAAAAACAGAAACTCTTTTCCTAACCAAAAGGTCAAGGGGTTGTTGTCACTATTTATTTATCTTCCTACGTCAGCAGAATTAGACAGGAATTCTTTTTTAAATGTGGAGATACAAAAAACAGCTCCCCAAAAAGGGTCACACTTGATTGGGGAAAACATTAAATTGTCTCAGTTTAAAAGGATTTCTTCTTCACCGACCGAGGACGGAAAAGTTGAAGTGCATTCTAAGAACGAATACTACACTTTGCTCGTAACCAAAAGGCAAAGGATTTGTTGTTGTAATCATTCTCTGTTGATTGGTCAACATTTACAGGAACTGGATATGTTTCCCCTCAGGCAACAATTAGAAGTCGCCATTTTTTAGGGATTCCGCTTCATGAGCTCATTACGCCCACCACAGCGCCATGAAAGAACCACTAGACGATCGGTCACCACCAACATGATATATAATTCACATATAATAGCGGTAGTTCTACAGATTTAAATGTAAACATCAAAATCACTTAATCCCTGCAATCACACCAAATAAAGAAATATAGATTTATTATACTCAACTACAATCGAAATCAGAAAAACTATAATAACATATGCATTATACAACTCGCTAACGTTCGAATGGATATTTTATGCGAAGTCCAGCGCATGGGATTGGTTGCTATTTCCAATTTTATTGATTCATTGTTGATCTTCCTTTTTTCCCTGTGAAAAAAAATAAAACAAACAAACCAAACCCGTTACTGTATATCAACGATCTGTCTTCATTAAGTGGGTATTTCAACGAACAAATACCCTAATCATGTGTTTTAGATCAAGAAATTAGTGGCGTTCTCTGGACAAACTAATGAATATGACTGATATCAGAGGGGAAATGATAACACGCACCGCTCGACTTGTGTTCGATTTTCTATTCCGAATCAAAGTTTGTAATTTCTTTTCTTTTTCTTTGCTTTGGATATTATTTGCACAGTTTTTCTGTTCTTTATTTGTTCTACATCTTTCTAAATATTTTTTTTCTTTCTTTCATTCTTTGTTCCTTGATCACGCCGTTTCGTTTCTTTTTATTCTCGTTTATTTGGTTCGTTTAATGTTTTATTTTTACTCTCTTTTTTAGTTCAATTGACTTTTTTCGTTCTTTTATTATATATACTTATTTATTCTTTGAATTATATCACTTCAAACTTTTATTGCATCTGGATAGATGGGTAAGTAGATAATCTAGAAGGTTTATACTTATTGGCAAATGTGACAATATAGAAATGACATTCTAATAAATATAATGTTTGGTCCATGCTCCGACATTTTCTTTTGCCTTTTCTACATTCATTCATTCATTACCTATTAATCAGATCATTTTATTGTTAGCATTGGGTTCTCTAATATCTTTCTAGTACAAATCCTTTCTAGAGAGACATCGGATACTTACATGGGTGGGCCACGTAGATGTTGCCACCATCCTAAGTGAAAGTGTTTCTGTGGAACCAACAAGATTTGAACTTGGCTCACCCAGGTTGCCAGTCCGTTTTCTACATAAGTTTAGTAAAGATTGTTGAGTAATAGTTGTATTAGTTATATTATTATTCGTGGTAGTAGTAATAAGTAGTAGTAGTAGTAATGCGTATTATTTATAGTATCCAAATCAACATATGATTAAAACCACGTGTCTTGATTAAGAAATATCTCTTTTTCATTCAATTATTCGATCTTACCTTTCATTCTTTTATTCTACTTACATTCTAATTCTGTTATTCAACATTTTCTTTTGATTTTTGTACTATCCGACTTTTGATTTATTTTCTCATCCCACCCTACAGTACATTCTTTTTTCGTGGAAATCGCTCCAGACAAGACATGAAGCCACTTGATACAAAATATTACTTAGAGGTCACACACAAGCTAACGATAACTGTGAGGTGTATAGATTCCGACCCAAAAACCAGCAAGTCTTCCACCTATATCAGAAACATCTCTCATGGAATCCGAGGACTGCATGACAAAATAAGGGATGCGATAGTTACGAGGCTGTCGAAAGTAAAGCCAATGTCAATATTCTACTCTCATTTTATAAAAGAATAAATTATTATTTTCTCGTAATATTTTAACTCTTTAATTTTATATTTTTTGTTATTCTTCTATTCTATGTGCATTTTCAATTTTCTATTTAAACTTACATTTCTATTATTTTATTCTATTTCGTGGTTTAATTATTCAATCCTACCTTATTCTTTCATTATTTCATTTTATCTGCGTTTTCATTCTTTTTTCTTCTGCTTATTCTTCTGCTTACTAAGGGGAGATGACGATGTTTCATGCAAGGATTCGTTTCCACTTAGAGCACCTGGTATTCTCAAATGGTTACCCATATGCCACTCACCCGGTTCAACCTCGCTTATCATCGGGGATCTAATTAGGGCAGCTATTTCAACGTGATTATTTCGTTTTTATATTATACGTAAGATCCATCACGAAATATGTTGATTATTAGAATGAAAAGTTCACACATGAAAGTCCTGATGAAATGGCGATAATAGAATGAATATTTTGAAAACAATATTTTGAAAACAATATTTTGTAAACAATATTTTGAAAAAAATATTTTGAAAACAATGCCCCCATAAAATTGAGGGGGTAATACTTAGGCGTATGTTAGTATTAAAAACAGAACAGATACTACACCCACCTGAAAATTGAGCATTGAAAGATCGAACATTAGTCTGAAATAGTATAGTAAATAGAATTGAGCGTTTCAATAATATAAATATAAGTAATATAGTTTCGATTTGATAACAACATATACAACATCTTCATCAGTAATAGATCATAATAATGTGCATCCAAATGATTCCCATTTGTGAGTTGATTTATTTTACGTTTCAGTTTTATTCTATTGAAAATTTATCAATTCGTTTTTTCTTCTTCCTTTCACTCTCGTTCCTGTATTTCTTTCCTGCTGTCAGTTAACATCAATACATTGGATAAGATCAATATACGAATAGGCCACATTTCTCTTTCATGTCAATAATCTATTGTATTGTTATTTGCATTAACTAGAGAAGAGACATCCGAACAAAGTGATGCAGCAAAGGTTCTAATTGTTTAAGCGCACGACTGATATATCCGGGAGATTTTTATTTGTGGGTTTACGTTTTTTATTGTCCAGTAATACAACAAAAAGAATTAGACAAAATTGTTTTCCAATCTGTGATGATTCATTGTCAATTTTGAAGCACTTATTCTGACTAGTAAAGCATTCGTTTAGTTTTTTTTGTTCGTCTAAAGCAAAAGCCAGTGCCCACAATTTTGAAGCCAAGAATACTGGAAAACAAAATAAATAAACACACTTTTGTGCTTGTAAAATAAAAAAGTACATGCAATCGATAATTGTGATATTTGTCAAAAGGAGAGAACAAATAATGAATCATCCTATTATAATGCTGATTGGTCCATGTTATCAGGTACGTTTAGCTTTATGAAACAATACTTAAAATCTTCAAGTGCCAGACATATATATATATATATATATATATATATATATATATATATATATAATATCACACCGATACACCAAATGTGGTAATATTTGAAATCGAATAGACATTCACTATATATATATATATATATATATATATATATATATATATATATATATATATAACTATTGAGTGTGTATATATTAAGAAAATTTACCAGACCTGTCACATGTAAAAGCTCAATGAATGGTAACATTAAACAACAACGCATGAATAAGTCTAATATAATTCAATGTACCCTTGGCGCACAAACCAACAGCCAGGAATAGTCATATAATTACCAGGATCTTTTGTTCATGCAACTCACATGAAGGCCATCATATAATTTCCGGAAGTGATATGCTGAGGCTTCTGATGATTTTGAAAACAATATTTTGAAAACAATATTTTGAAAAAAATATTTTGAAAAAAATATTTTAAAAACAATATTTTGAAAAAAACCTGGACAACGCAATTGTGTATGTTTTCTTTAAAATAAATTATTTATTTATCTTAAAAATTTGAGCTCTTTCGGTGATATACACCCTTGTCAGAAGTATAAACATATTTTTTCCTCTTCTTTTTTCGTTTAATACTTCTTGATTGAGACATATTGATCGCAGTCAAGTTGAAATTCGTTTCGATGTTATCGCCGATTAATGTTGATATGTCAGTGTGTGTAGCACGCGGTTCTTTTCATTCTATCCTATTCACGTACGCGCTAGCATATCAACATTAATCGTCGATAACATCAAGGCGAATTGTAACTTGACTGGGATAAATATGTCTCAATCAAGAAGGATTAAACGAATAAAGAAGAGAAAAAATATCCTAATACTTCTGACAAAGGTCTAGCTCACCGAAAGTGCTAAGGTTTTCAAGATACATAAATAATTTATTTTAAAAAATATAAACAATTGCGTTGTCCAGATTTTTCAAAATATTTTTTCAAAATATTCTCCTTATTATGTTGATTATTATTTTTTTGTTCTATAATGCTCATTTTGTTTTTGTTTTTGCATTGATCAAATACTTTCACTTCTACATTTTTCCTTCGGTCTCTTCGTTGATCATTTGATTATACCTGTTCCCTCTTCTGTTTTCTTTGTTTTTTGTTTTTTTTTCATTCTATTTCTTACTTCCAATCTTTCATTATATTTGTTTTTTCTTTCCTTCCTTTATTTATCTTTTCTTTCTATATCCATTTCTTAATCTGCCTCTTTACTCTATTTTCCAGTAGTCATAAGTATTGTTTTATTTGTTAGCGTTCTAATATCTACTAACAAAACCGTACAAGTAGATTACAGTCTCCCCCAAATGAGAGTAATAATCCCTGGGAAAATATTCACATGATCACAGAAAATTTATTACACTACCGCACAGCAAAAACGTACGAAATATTATGACGAAATAACATATACTACACTTCACTTTAAAGGAAGAGGTAAATCATGGGAGGATGGTTTCATGAAAAAAGAATATATACTATACCGCCCCCATGGCATAGTTTAATGACAAAAGACACTGCCCCCATAAAATTGAGGGGGTAATACTTAGGCGTATGTTAGTATTAAACACAGAACAGATGCTACACCCACCTGTAAATTGAGCATTGAAAGATCGAACATTAGTCTGAAATAGTATAGTAAATTGAATTGAGCATTTAAATGATATAAATATGAGTAATATAGTTTCGATTTGATAACGACATATACAACATCTTCATCAGTAATCGATAATAATAATGTGCATCCAAATGATCGAACATTAGTCTGAAATAGTATAGTAAATTGAATTGAGCATTTAAATGATATAAATATGAGTAATATAGTTTCGATTTGATAACGACATATACAACATCTTCATCAGTAATAGATCATAATAATGTGCATCCAAATGATTCCCATTTGTGAGTTTATTTATTTCACGTTTCAGTTTTATTCTACTGAAAATTTATCAATTCGTTTTTTTTCTTCTTTTCCCTCTCGTTCCTGTATTTCCTTCCTGCTGTCAGTTAACATCAATACATTGGATAAGATCAATATACGAATAGGCCACATTTCTCTTTCATGTCAATAATCTATTGTATTGTTATTTGCATTAACTAGAGAAGAGACATCCGAACTAAGTGATGTAGCAAAGATTCTAATTATTTAAGCGCACAACTGATACATCCGGGGGATGTTTATTTGTGGATTAACGTTTTTTTATTGTCCAGTAATACAAAACAAAGAATTAGACAAAATTGTTTTCCGATCTGAGATGATTAATTGTTAATTTTGAAGCACTTATTCTGACTAGTAAAGCATTCGTTTGGCGAAGCATACTTTTTATTCCCTCATTTTTTATGGCGAGTATATGCTTGTCTCTGACGATTCGTCAAACAATGTAGCACTGATGTTCTTTCGTTTTCAAATTCTAGAAAGAAATGGCAAATAGTTAAAAATAAAAATAACGACCGGAAACTATATTCTGACAACAAAAAAATATCGGCCATTGCTATCTCGGAATACCAGAAGGTGAGCCTAATTATTACTCTACAATACTGTTGCCGAGCATCTGGTGTTGGCTTGTTGCTTATTTCCTGTTTAAATAAACGTAAACACTGATAAGCACATAATTGATTTCATGAAAAATAAAAAGAATAAGAAACCTCTGCCATATGAAAATAGATGCTATTGATCCAGATTATTATTATTACAAGCGGGGCATGCGGATATTCCACAGTTATATCCTTCATCTGTTGCATATTGTTTCCGTGCTTAAAGTATTTTGATCCTATGAACGTATGGCGCGAATTAAGACCCTGCTATATTATTGCACTATCTTTCTTCATACTAAAACTTACTCATGTAAGTACTCTGGTTACTATAGTTGCAAAATATATCAGGTTATGGGTATTTATTACCAAAACCGTTCTATGAATTTGCCACATATTTCCAGTCTAGTAAAGGCTAGAGCGAACGCAGACCCCACGAATATTGTTCTACCATATTCGGACAGAACATATACAACACTTTGAATTATTTATTTGGAAAAAAGTATGAAATTATATTTTTAAAAAACTGAGGCACAAGATAATGAAAAGTGATGGAAGTAGAAAGGTCGTTAGTCATCTTATCCGAAAGCCAATAATAAATATGCAGCTGGAGCTTACATTCGACACAACAGCAACCTCAGATGAAATTTAAAAACAAATTCATCATTGCATCTTCAGCGGTCGGATGATCACATCTTTTAAAAAATGATTGAAGGTGATAACATGCATACGGACATGCAATTGCTTGGTGTATTATTATATAAATTGAGGTATTTGTTTGCTTGTTATTTAAGTTGATAGGCTTCAACACTATTCGAACGTATAATACAAAGTTTGACATGAAGCACCTTTTCGATGCCGGATGTGGCATATTGCGTAACATTTTACTACTACCACAACTACTACTACTACTACTACTACTACTGATGATGATATTAAATATCCATACCCAAATATAGACTCTTAATTCATTGGCAAGTGTTACAACAGTGTTGATATAATGGACCGTTGCACTGCTGAATATGTTATTATGAAATCAGCATTACTACTACTACAAATACTACTACTACTAGTACAAGCGTACACATTCCGTAAAAAATTCCAAAAATCTTCCTCCACCAGTATTCGCTTTCTTCTTTTTTTTTTTATCTAAATGTCTTACTGTAGTTATAAATCTATCACTGATTATGTAACATCATTAATTTACTTTTTGCATGTATAAATTATTGTCATTATTATTACTGATTACATAAAGAAAAATAAACATCGTTCAATAGCTATTATAGAGTAGACCATTCCTGGTCGAATTCATTTCAGTTAGCGGGGTAAGCCTAAGGCGATTGGCAGACTTGCTATTCGTTTTCTCCCTTCCCCTCGAGACTCGAAATGGTTTCGTCTTTAGGCTAGATAAAAGCGCGTGTTTTATTTGTAACTTTTGCATGACGGATTGTGAGTACATATATTAATGTATATACACATAAATACACATTGGCCTTTATTATAGTGTGAAGGATTGCTAGTGTAACTATTACTACCAATACTACATATATTAATACAAAACATTTATCAGGTTAAACGATATTGGCAACTATTCTAATTTGACTTTATCTTTTACTAACGGTTCACCATTTATTAAAGCCGGGGGGGGGGGCATTCGAAGATAAGAGTTTACGAGATCGTCAATTTGACGATAATCGCCCCTACGAAAAGACCGGAAAATGCGCGGGATGCGCAAAATAAATGTTCAGAGGGATTGACAATCCAAAAGGAGGGCTTAACAATTGTTTGGTCACATTAGATTTCAAGACGATTATCATGTAGTCGGTTAGGAAACCAAACTCGTGATAGCTTGTTCAACAGATGGGGTGTTCTATAAAATACACTTTGTCTATGGATTTTTGTTGTTGTTGTTTTTTTGGTAAGGAGAGAAAGAAAAAATTAAGTTCTTTGCTGTGTCTAGATCTCGAAAAGTTGTTGCTGTGAATGTTTTACAAGGAGTACCAGGTATAATGGCTCAGTCGAGAAGCTATCATGAACATAGCGATATAGTAGAGAGAAACTAGCTCTTCTGAGTAAGAGAGGCTGCTTCCCACTAGATTGCGGATTCAATTTTGTACTTTGTCAAAACAGGCAAGAGTGCTCCGAGCGGTATCTGCGTTTATCTGTGTGGCATAAATTATAACGCAACTTTGCAACTATAATTATTAGTCTGTATACAACTATTAGTAATGGTCAATTATGAGTTCACTATTATTAGGGAATTGCATCGAATTTGGCAGCAAACGACACTTGGAATTATGGACGTTTTGAATCCTAATCAGTAGGCCTAAAGATAGTTCCAATATCCTACACATAAAACGGGATCAAATAGCGAGGCTCCAAAATTAGATATCATTACCAGCTTGTCTTACCCCTTATGTGCCATTAAGTCCAGGTCTAATTAGTCGTATCTGTCTATATTCCATCTATGTGTTGAGTTGAACAGTTTGTTTCCATGCTATTTATTACAAAATCTACGCCTATGAAACAAAGCAATATAAAAATCTTTCGTATGATAAAATGCGTGGGGTGTCCCTATAACATGAACTAATAAGATTTTACTTGTCGTATAACTAAATAAGCTACCAGTCAATCAAAAGTATCTGATGGCAGGTTAACTAACTTCGTAACTAGAAACATGTTTTGGATGATTTGATGACCGAAAACAACGTACTGTATTTATATAATGTTATTCACATTCACAACACCGGCCGTTAGTGTGTTGCTTCATAAGAACCTCACAAAATAAAGTTCCATGATAGTTATAACACATAGATCTCTTTTTCAGAATTATTTAATTAAACTAAAGGTGTGAGATGCCGTAAGACAAAACAACTGCCCACCCAACACGAACAGGATAACAAAAACACATTTAGGCGGCTTTCTGACAATTATCTTTTTGAACTCTTATTAAACGAAGAGAAAAAAATCGATAATGCGTAAATAAGAAAAGTTATGATGATTACTATTTTCAAATATGAAGTGCGCTAATGTCAATACGTACAGGAAAGATGCAACGATTGGCACCTGGGGAAATAACCAAACCGAGTTGAAGATTGTATCATTTCTCTTTAACATAATATCCTTGGAAACGCCATGAATAGCTATTTAAAACCATCTTATGGGAAATTTGTCAACATTGAACTGTTTACAATAGCCAGCTACACTTAATTTGTTTAAATGGATGGTATGCTTATATTACAAACTATTTTTCTCGCCATCGAATAGGTCCCTATAATGTTGACATGTCGCAAACAGAAACATTCTACTATAATGTTGGATATTCGTCCCTGATCGTGTCTTCTGCAACCTTACGTGATAACCAATCCCGTGTCACCTTCTTAGGTGTTCAGTAACAGGTTATGGATTAATTGATGCCTTCAAACGACGTGGAATATGTATATAAGATGTGTACACCCTCCGTCGAAAATGACAGAAAGAAATTAGTGTTCGCATTCGCTATTACATATATATAAATATTACTAACATATTCATATACAATCATAAAATTACGTCATGAAATTAATTTTTTTATATATAAATATTATTATCATTACTGATGACCTAAAAAAAACTATCGTAGATGTGTTATTATACAGTAATAGATTTTGTTCCGAGTTAATTGCAGGCAATAGAGTAAGTCTAAGGTGGTTAACTGAGTTAACATTTGATTTCTTGTTTTCCGTAACCACATGTAATGATTTCGCCTGGGGCCTGAAAAAGGCACGTATTTTACAAGCTAACTTTTGTCTGACGAAATAGAAGTACATACAGTTATTTATATACAAATACATTTACGCTAGTCTTTATTATAGAGTGGAGATTGTTATTTAATTTCACCACATCGGGAGTTTGCGTGTGTTGCTACATAATATTGTAGGACTTCACATCGAACAGTTCTATGAACTCATAGGAGAGGATAGTTTTCACAAAATCATATACGTCTGTCTTCTTCTTGTGACTGCTGACTATTTAAAAATACGTTTATCCGTTTACATGTTGTCAACTGATCAGAACATTTGTATAGTGTCAAGTTTGAATTTTGTCTTCGATCTCTACATTAAAGAATTAGTAAAAATATGCGACCTTTACACGTACTCCCCGAAAACGTAGAATATAATCACATGGTGCCATACCAACATAATATACACTACTTTCTCCTCAAAAACAATGAGGTAATACCTAAGAGGATGATATTACGATGAACGAACATATAGCACACTGCTTCCCCTAAAGAGAGAAGTAATGCCTGCTGGGATGTTTTTACGCCCCCTAAAAGGGAGAACGTGATACCTGCGTGGGTGACACACTGGTAACAGAATAGGCACTACAATGTCTGGAAGGAGCAAGTAATACGTTGAAGGATGATCTCATCAAAACAAAACTGATATTACACTATTCCCCCTCAATTGAACATAACAAATAGTAGATTAGTCAAAAGTAGTTTAGTAAACTAAATTGAGCATACAACGATAGTATAATAGTGTAATTAATAGAAGTAATAGTATATTTTCGTTTCAGACCGAAAGATACTAAATCCTTATTTTAACACATGAGAGAAGAATTGTAAAAAGCTCAATTTCGAAAGAAGAATATGACTTCCCTTACTCTTCATGAATTGTTGTAATATTGAACCACATTTAAAACAAATATATTTCTTAAATGTTTATTGTTCTCAAAAGTGCAACACAATTAATACTCGTCACTTTCACATTCAAATCATTTATTCAATATCTGCCAAACGATAAGTGTTTCTACTAGCACTTGGACGATTTCAATAGTTTTCCCTAATCTTATACAATTATTGATTCTGTTCTAAATTCCCGATTCCGATATAATTACCGATTATGATTCCGATTCTAAAATCGCCTAAAAAAGTAGTATTTCATTTTTTTAGGGGGTGAGGGTGATTTAGCGGATAGTCTTCAAATATATTTAAATGTAGATATATTTCTATTTTAATTTGACACACTCTTCAATGTTTTCACTTCATGTATTGCATTGATTAATATACAATTATTATGAGATTTTAATTACTCAATTGTGGCAATTTTCCTTATTTACTAATCGTGTCATTTTTACCGGTGCCATTTTTACCGGACCATTTTATCGGGCCATTTTTACAGTGTAATTTTTACCTAAATTCGTTATGATGATCAATAAATGCCAGGTTTACTGGTAGCTTTAAATCACTATCAGTAATGGAAAACAAGCCGCGCATGCGTGGTCCCCCTCTGTATGTGACTCGATGTGGCGAGTGTAAAATGCAATAAATTTGGGAAATTGTGGGCATTTTTGCCCCACCCCCACCCCCATTTGATCCCCTGGGGGCGCGAAGCAGAAATTTTCTGAGATCAAGGAGGCTCATTTTATATCCAGAACAATTGCCTTTACATTTTGACCAAGTCTCAGAAAAATTGAATGGATGAATTAAACGTTATGGGATAAAAGGGTCATTTTTTACCCTTTTGGGGGCTTTTGACCCCCTGGGGGCGCTAACCAGATTTTTCCAAGGACAGCAATACTTAATTTTGATTAGGAACAATTGCCTCCACATTTTGGCCAAGTTTCAGAGAAATTGAATGGATGGATGAAAAGTTATGGGGCAAACAATTTCATTTTTTGCCATTTCGGGGTCTTTTGACCATCTGGGGGGGCTAACCAGATATTTTTTCAAAAATCGGAGACTGTCACTTTCTAACCTGACCAAAGTTACAAATTCATGCGAAATCTCAGAGAAATTACAATGGATGGTTGCGGAGAAAAATCCGGACTGACGGACGGACGGACGGACGGACGGACATGCCTCAAAACATAAGTCCCCCGATTTTATAAATCGGAGCACCAATTAAGTTTTAAACAAAATTTAAAAAAATTGTAAAATAATCGTTTTTGGAAGCGGAAATTAGACTCAAATGTTCCGATTACGATATCAATTCCGATACCCGAAAACGATTCTGATTCTTAGACTAATTTTAACAAACCCACATTTCCAGCTATCCCCTGGTTCAGCTAAAACCGATAGCAGCGTAATATTTTGTAAGCTTTCCAATAACAATCAATTTATTAGAATGTGTAATTCGTCGAATAAAACACTTTATAGTGGAATAATTACATCAGCTAGCGTACCACTGCATATTGGAACCATCTGTTTATCTCGTGGGCATTGAGTAGGAAAGGCGATCAGTGCTTAGTCATGGGAATAATGATACACATCTTCGGTGAATAATTTCATCCTCGCTAGATGGCGCAGGTATGCTGGCATCACATAGCTAATTATCGTCACCGGTTGTTCTATATCTGACCTTACATCAAATATAAATGTAAGCTTACTATATGTTAGTTTACCCCATACGTCAAAAATGACGAACCAAAAAAAAAACATAATATAGTTCGCTAGTGTTTGCACTTGCTATTTATTTAGGTATATTACTAAAATATTCGTATAAAATCATAGGATAACGTCAGTAATTTAATTTTTTCATATATTAATTATTATTGTCATTTCTGATGAACTAAATAAGTAATTACAACCGTGACATTGATTTTTTGTTGTTTTCCTTTTTCTATTCTTTTTCTTATGATTATTGAGTAGAAGAAATGACGCTTTATGTTAAAAACATCAACTACGTTAGCAGAAGTAAAATGGGTAAACTAGAATTGAAAGTAAACAATCGTCTCTCACATAAAATATACAGCACTGAAAAATGTTAAACAAAGAATAAATAAAGAAAAAAAACGTATAAAACGATGTGAAAAGCAGAAAGGAGAACAAACGTCTTAATATGGAAATAGAGTGAACGCACAGGGGGTTTTAACATTTATAATTTTGGTTCTCCCTTCTCATATTCGTTGTGTAGACATTTAGGATAGAGGATTAATATATACAGGGTGGGCCAAAATAAGGGTCCTATCTTTAAATTTGAATAACTTCCACAAAATAAAAGTTAAACTCACCAAACTTTATGTGTGTGTAGACTGACCCTTCCGAGATTTTTTGAAATAAACAAAACAAATTTTAGCCGAAAAACACTTCTTAAAACTTACAAAAACTAAAGTATGGTTTTTTACACTGTTTTGAGTTTTTTAAGCAAAAATAATGTTTTCTAAATGAGGGTACGTTCCTTAGGGTTAATACGGCTCATGCTTGCTTCGGAAGGGGTCCTTTACTTATTCTAAAAAAAAAAAAATCAATAAATAAAAAAGTTATGAATTTTTAAAAATAGGACCCTTATTTTTGCCCACACTGTATTTAACAATATATATATTTCATTTAATAATACGACCAACTTATGTCTACATATATTTGTTTTAATCCTTTCTAAGAACCTTATTAGTTTAGTGTTCGGCTTTATAGCACGGAATTAACCAACTATAACTACAGATATTAGAAACCTTGAACATAAAATTGAATTAAAATTTATTAACAAAACTAGCGGGTATCCGGCGCCCGGCGTTGCCCAGGAGGAATGTAAAAGAATGACATTAAATGTGTCAACAGACGACCGCATGCAAATCAGTCACAACGAATAGTGTCAATGTAAAGAAACAAATGTCGGATTTGAATTTTGAAAATCTATGTAGCCAAAAATATGTCTACCTCAGAGTAGAAAAAATATAGAACTTGGCACAGTGTAGAATGCTATCTCCTTCGTTAGTGCATTTTTATTGTTATTTTGTTTTATTCCTTGGTAAAAGATGTAGTTGGTTAGTGCTACAGAATTTGAAGCTATTTGAACCAAACAGAATTTTGAATTAGTGAACTTATCGACCTCTCCCCCCCCCCTAAAAAAAGGTAGGTTCAAATTGTCTTGAAGTACTCATTTTCTTTCGGTTTTGTAAATAAATAAAACGTATAAGTATTTTGATATTTTGATTGTTTTTGTTTAGTTCTTAAGCGAATTGTTAGTTATAAAAACATTTTTAAAGTTCGGTTCAAATTCTGTAGAAGTACCAATATTTACTTTTATTTTTTCTAAATAGAAACACGTGTAAGTATTTTTATATTTGTATTCTGATTTGTTTAATTCTCTTACATAACTTTTATGAAAATCCCCTCAAACAAAGCAGCTCGAGTCAAATTCTGCAGAAGTACCATGATTTCTTTCTTTTTGAAAAATAAATAAAACGTATAATTATTTGTATATGTTGTTTCTGTTTGTGTTTAAGTTGTACACGAATTGTTATGAAAACCAAGAAAGTGAGAAGTATATTCAAAATCTGTGGAAATACGAATAATATTTTTGGTTTTATGAATAAATAAAACGTAGAAATATTTGTATATTTTGATTCTTAATTCTTAGTTTTGTTTAGTTTGTTAGTTTAATGTTTGTTTAAATATACGTTTATTTAAATAAAAATGAACTTGATATTATTGATATTAAAATTTAGTAATCCGTAAAATGTTGTTTAGGTCACTTCTACTTACGTTGTAATCATTACGTGTGCAAGAGGCGTAGTAAAAGTAGTGGACGCCATATTGCTTGAAAGTTCAACGTTATCATGAATGTTGATTAGTCATCGCTCATTGGCTGGTTTCCGAATTCTGACACCAGTGTTTTTGTTTGTAGGTCTTTGTGCAAGAATAGGACTTATTATGCTAGTCGGTGTTATGCCTTTGGTGGGAGGACTTATTTGTTAGCGGGAATATAATGTGCTACCATCTCTTTTGCTTATTTATTTGCAAGAGGCTTAGAGGGGTGTAAAAACTAATGTATTTTGTTTAGTATTTAAAAAATAATTTTAATTTTTTTGAAGCACGGTTGAAGTTACGAAACGACTAAAGTAAAATGTGTCGATGCGTGTAATGCATTGGTTTTATAGTCTACTTCAAACTTATTTGGGAGGGGAAAACGTATTCACTTTATATAGATTATTTCAATATTACTGAAAACATCTAAAAATGTTTATAGTACTAATATCTTATTGATGCTTAAATCAATCTCACGGTGGCCATAAAACTAGAACAACATATTTAAAAAAATACACGTTCTTTACTTAATAACAACCACTGACAATAGATCTGGGTGGATCTGAATGTTCTAGAGCTTAAAACGAGTACGGCAAATACATTGGCAAGTTCCAAATGGAACCACAGAAACAAATAAGGAGCTTAGAAAGCGTGGAAAGAAAGATATGCAGACACAAGCTGCACGTAATATTTAATGACTTATATATATATACATACACATCTCTCTCTCTCTCTCTCTCTCTCTCTCTCTCTCTCTATATATATATATATATATATATATATATATATATATATATAGAGAGAGAGAGAGAGAGAGAGAGAGAGATACATATGATAAAAGCTTGACGAAAATGCTCCGACGTTATGCAAATTAAAAAAGAAAAACACAACAAATATTGTAAATGTATTCATCAACGTTTCATCTTAAGCAGAATATACACATTATGATATACGAATAGAGGGTGACAGTGGAAAGCGGCGGTTAGAGTATAACATCATTAGTAAGTGGGAGAGGTATTACAATAAATGCGGAGGGGGTGGCGGAGAACGTTCGTAGATGCTCGAATTAAATTAAATTATTAACGGGTGGGAGCGGATACGAGAGATGCCTGTAAAATATTTTTAATTTAGGCTTAAGATGTGAAAAACGGAAGGTAACGATATTAAGGTCGGGCGACAGGACGGTGAATAAGGCGATTGCGCGAGGGCGAAGCGGTAGATAACGTGAAACAAGGCCAGACGTCCACATCTGACACCCACATATACATGTATGAGCATACAAACATAAACTCATCTAGACACACAGACATACATGCACATACACATACACAAATTATCACGTACAATAGTTTTCAATGTGTGGAAAGTGAAAATTAAAAAGGGGAAAACCTTTCCACACATTTAGTACGATTTTACGTAGTAATTCGCCTCTTGCACCGTCCTGTCGCGCGACCTTATCATCTTAACCTCCCGTTTCTCTCATCACAAGGCTAAATTAAAAATAAAATCTATAAGCATATCTTTTATCCCCGTATAATCCATTCATAATTTAAATAAATTCGAGCCGCTACAAACGAGTATGTAATATCAGGTAGGTTTCATGACAACATGATGGATAGTTTACTACACCCTAAATTAAGACTTACGCTATAGTATTTTAATCTTAAAAGGTATAGTAAACCGAATTGAACATTAAAAGATAGTGCAATAATGCAATCAATAGAAATACTAGTGTAGTTTTGGTTTAAGACAACGCGATCTTTATCCAGAAAACACGTAATCCAATAAACTCTTGTTATTTTCCCGGTGATAGTTATTAAATGAATATTTTTCGCTGTAAGCATCACTTAATTTCCGAGACAATAACAATTGGTAATTCAAATGAAGGACATTCACATCATAGAATATAATTTGTTTGTTTTCGTGTTCTCGAACCTCTCCAAGAGTTTTTAAGATATAGGGTTCGTCATTAATTGTCTTTTCTTCGTACCTATGAAGCATTGTTTTCTATTTCTTATGTTATTCGAAAGCGGGAAATTGTATATTTTTTATAACATCGTTTAACTTAACTTAAAAAATATGGCTGTCATTGTTCAAGTGCCGGAGACACTATCGTGAAATTATGCCGTTCAGTAATGAGTAACAAAATGCATTGAGCCACATAGAGAGCACACAAAGCTGTAATACATGTTTCAATAAACATCATGTTTTATGTTGCAGAACACTTAATTGTTCCCTGTGTTAGTTTCTATATCGCAGTTGAATATTTCTCAAATGTTAAATTTATTATGTAGAAATACAATTATATAGTTACTTCTGACGGTCATTGCATGCTATACTTATTTGACCCGAAGTACATGTAGATGTTATGGTTCCATCTATGGATTGAAAAGAATCAGTATTGATTATGACGCGAAACAGCACCCGGTATTATACATATCCATGTACATTAGACCATCTACTATGGATATGCACACTATTAACAGCTACACACTTAGAACATATAGCTGTTAAACCTGACATAGTGATATAGGGCAAGAGAGATAGATATGGTAGCAACCCTAGTTGAAATCATTGTCCCCAATGATGCTGGTGTAAACAGAGCTGAGATGGAAAATAAACATTACATACCAAGAGATTATGTACGACATTGAAAGAAACTGGAATATTAGGAAGATAGAATCTACTAGGCTCATGGGAAACAAAATTCAAAAACTACCTCACGTATATACCCGGGTAACCAAGTTCGACAGAGGTATGAACGTTATAATCCTAAACACATCTCGGTTGGAGTATCTTAAATAACAGATGAATATCTAGCATATTGTAGGATGCAATATACCCACATCCACAGCACCCCATTCTAAAAAAAATTACAGATATTAAAATATTTAAACATTGTAACTTTTACCGAAAAAATATCAAACATAAAGTGTTGATAAGACGTAAAGCCAATAAAACAAACACTTGTCATTCGCTTCACATCTGTTTCTCACGGTTTTTAAGGGAAAACTTAGATGACGAAAATTCCACTTTCCGCTCCTCATTCAAGGATATTATGTTTTCGGTCAAGTTTGTCACTATATTTGCTTGCGTACATCTTAGCATCTACATAGCTTGGACAATCGTAACTAAGTTTAGTCTAAATATCTGAAATATCTGTCTAATTAAAGACTGATTTAATTTTTGATTACATAACCTAAATCTCAACGTCACGGTCAGGGAAAAAAGAAAATCACATTTTGGCGACAAATTAGTGTCTGTTCATTGCGAAGGCTAGCTGCTTGTCTCATATGAGGTTTTGCATCTTATCTGGCCATAATCGTTTTCTTGGTCATTGTACACTTTGACCAAAATAGAACACTCATGAGTTTATATTAAGTCAAAATTTCGAAGTTGACCGAAAGTTTTATGGTGACCGTCAAAATCTATGATGTATACCGGATGCTCTTTAATAGCAGTACTCATATACAAACTTGATTAGATAAATAGCTTTTGAGGCATCAACGTTTCCATGATATACTTTTGGTAATAATTTATACAATATAAAGAAATAAGGCCCAGATAAGACTTTGTCCAATTCTTACGTTGTCAGATGACATTATGCAGTCTCATAACTGACTTTTAGTTCACTTTGATAAAGCCTGAAAAATGTAAGAGGTTATATGTACCGGAAGATATGACACACTTTTAGAAGGGGGCTGAGCGGTAGCGCGCAAGAGGCGTATGCAGTCTGACTCACAAATAAATCCTCAACAGCCCCGTCAGCATACCCCGGAAAGGACGCCTTTGGCGAATAGCAATAAAACAAGCTCTTCTTAAAGTAAGAAGGTAAGACCTGGGAGGGGTAGCACCCCAAAATTGCTAATAACCATACCATAGCCCGACATAAGCAGGGTCCTCAACTAAAAAAATTCCTAGACTCTGTTGTACTGATTGTTGAGAACGTATTATCAACTGGGCTGGTATGAACAATAGAACGCAGGTTGGAGTTCCGATAACAGATTTACTGAGTTTGGACAGAATACGTAACTGGACAGTGAACACGTATCAGACAATTTGCACATACATGGAAACTATTATTTAAAACTTTTAAAAATACAATTTCTATTTATAATCCTCCCACAGCGGTAAGATGTGACACAAGGTCGGAAAGTGGGATTTGAAAAGCCAGCGCGCGAGAAGGTGAGCAGTCTTGCCAACAAAAAATCCTGAGCAGCTCCGCCGGCATTCCCCGGTATAAACTTACTCCTCCCACAAGGGGGGGGGTAAATCCTGGGAAGGTGGACCTCCTAGAACTGTACAGGACAAAACCACAGACCCGCGGAATCAAGACCCGAAGGCCAAGACGATACCGGTTTATGAGGTGTAGTATCCATCGGAACAGATACTACATTGTGATCCCAGCCAAAAGGCCAATACAATTGGCATAATCGCTAACAACCTTAAGTACAACCCAATATAAGAACGTGTACATTTTCATGCACATTAAATAATGACACGGATAAAATGGTGTACGTAAAATGGCACGGGAGAAATGTGCACAACAACGGCAGAAGTGACTAAATATGAAAAATCAAACACAGCAAAAAATAGAACAGTAATTACCAACCTTTTTTCTTAAGTGACTATAATCATGCACCTCAATGTATACCGCAACTTAACTAGCGCTAGTTTGTATGTGTTATTATATACTAATAGTTGCTAGCTGTATCATTAGGGGCAAGCATAATAAAAACACCGATGTCGAATTTAGAGAAACATAGTCTTAGATTACGGATTAAGACTAGAGTTATGGTAAAAGTTAGGGTTTGACTGAGTGTATCTGCGATTTTCATAAGTTTATTGAGAGATTTTCATCTATATTTTACTTATGTGTAATTTTGAACTATTTATCACCTTGTGCCATTTTTATATGTATTAATATGATCTGTGCAATGTTTACCTGGAATTCTACCGGTGGCATTATTAAAGAAGTTCATATAACTGCGTCCGTTTGGTTTTGTTCTGTTACTAACTGTTAAGTGTGCCTTTATTTCTGATTAATTTTATTGGAATGTACGATACTAAATGGTTATGAGAGGCTTTCGGGGCGGGGTGTAGATTATCGTTTCCCGGTTGTGCGTCCCGAAAGGATATTGCCCACTATGAATCTAGCCAACTTCAACTTGCAGAGAACTGAGAGATTAATTGATATGCTAATGCAATCATGTAAATGCATAGTTATTGGTCCAGGCGATCGAAACTACGTCCGTAATCACTTACCTCCAACCCCCATCTCCTCGTGTACGATGAGAAAAGAGACTATACACAACCTGGATAACATCTTGCTACACACAGGAGGATTTACACAGGACAATCCTTAAAGTGACTATAAAATAATCTGCAATTGATCATGTAAATAATTAAAAAGTGTTTAAAAGACTAATCGATACTAATCGATATAAACTATTGTATAGTTCGAGTGTATCTATCTATCTGCCTCTCTGACCGACGATAAATTTAAAAACAAAGTCCTATATAAAGATTAAATACAAATTTTACCTAAAGGAAAAGTTCAGTGCTTATAAGGACACAAATGTTCATTCGTTTCGACATACAGTATCACTTTTCACACTTATTTAAAAACATGAGATCGTTCGTCGCATGATGATGCACATGATTAAATAACCTGTATGTAGTCTGTATTTGCAATACAGATTTTACTGATTTAAAATGAATTGTTCCAAAATCAAATAGACAGTGAGTCATACGTAACATTCTCTCGTTCTTTTTTCATGTTCGGGGTAGATGCTTGACTTAGTTCTAATATCTGCCCCCCCCCCACACCCGGAAAACATTTCCGGCAAGAATGTGTCTAGCTACAACCACAGCAAAGAGTTTTTGTTTTTGTTTCTATGTACAAAAAAAACAAACATGAACAAAGTTTGTTTCCAAGCGCATCCTATCTGTAGAACAATATACAACGAAGACGCTTAGCAGCCGACTATAATAGGGTCGTCTTCAAGTCTAACGTAAACAAATACTTGTTGAGAAGTCCTCTTAGAAAATCAATTCCTCTTAAGTAATATTCTGACCATTCCACCCACTTTTTTCAGACCATCATTGGCGACGATCATCGCCCAATAAACAATTCTTTTGACTCAAATCCTTAAGTGGCTTCCGAGGTTTTACAAGCGGTGACCAGTCAGTACAATAAAAGTATATTCTTAGCTTTTTAACATTTTTATACACATGTAATTTTTACAATTTTAAATGAATAAAAATGACGTTCGTTTATTTTTTTACAAACTAGTGATGGCTGTATATTATTTAAAGCTAAGAATAAAATTAATGCGGTATGGCAAGCAATCGTAGGATTTCCTAGATATTCTGCTAGTAATAGAGATGTTGTATCTATTTTATTGGTGGCATTATTGCACTATCATTTAACGTTCCATTCTGTTGACTACAATTTCAGATCAAGGTACTATATTTCAATGCTCAATTCAGGGGACAATGTACTATATATTCTGTTGTAATTATACCATCCTACCTACTAATATATATTCTTTTGTTGGTAGTGTATTATGTTTGTTCGTCATGATACTATTATCCCAGGTATTACCTTTATTTAAGGGGCACTATCGATTTTATGGTTACAGTTTTACCCTTCCAGGGATTTCCTTCTCATTTTTCGGCGAAAGAGGGCAGACGATATACTAGCAGAACTATGTAATATTTGGTGATGATATAAACAGCTGCAATATAAACAAAACCTCCTGAACATGGAAAGCAAACTATGTAAATTTATACAAAATGACGCTTCGTAAGCACAGCTATACATATAAATGAAATCTATTAAGACTAACCCAAGGGAACTGAGACGTGAATAAATATAAAATAAAACATAACATGATATCTTCCTAAAAATAACTACAGAAGCACGTAAATTTAAAAAGACAGCGAGAATGAATAAACCCCAAGCAACTAGAAAGCGATAAACTGACTTTTGACCACGTGAGAAATCATGAGATATAAATTAACCTACTTGAGGTGGTGAAGTGTTATAATAGCAAACATATGAAATACCCGACGCTAATGTTAAACAGCCGCCATATAAGCAAAAACCATCGAATGCGGAAACCAATAAACAACGAAGTTTTAAAATAAAAATGTTACCGACGCACTTTTAAAACTCGGAAATGTTTGTTTTTTATGTATGGTCATGGGCAAAGCCGGATTTCCTTGCTGGTAACATATGTATTTATTTATACGATGAAAGTCTTCCATCCCCAACATAGCTGACTTATCTTCGGAGAACCGAAAGATATTTGACCTGTTATATATTTACAGGGGAATCCTAAGTGGGAGTTGTGCAGTGAGATGCTTGTTAAGACTACATTTAAATTTGTGTATGATGGTACAGTCTAAGAAAGATATGGCAGGGAGGGAATTCCAAAGGCAACCAGTTGAGGGGATAAATAAGCTGCAAGAGTAAAAGGCCTTCCGGCATCTTGGGAATTCTACAGTGAAAAGGTGTGATTGTGCTGCTTGTAATGTGTATCGGAGGTATTTACGTTGAGTTGGCAAAAGTTGAGCAAGTTCGTCGTAGCAAATTACGTAGAAGTACTTGTAAAACGAACATAGGAATTCAACTGTGCGGCGATGGGACAGAGGCTGGAGCTTGGTAGAAAGTGTGGAACCTTGCATAAACGAAAAATAACATTGCCTTCTAATTTTTCAACATAAGTACAAAAGCATTCCTCGAAAATCTCTGACGTCGTTTATTTTTATTTTTTTTATGTATGTTTTATTTATTTATGTTCTATTTATTTTATTTTTTTTTAGTTTCGTCTAAATGAAGAAATATCTTAAATAAACGTTTTAATGTAATTTCGTTTACTTTCCGGGAAGCCGGGTAACACCGGTTTGCTTGTGAAGTCAATATAAAAATAGATACGTCGAGAACAAGCGGTTTGCACTACAATTAAGTCCCAATACATTAACATCAATATATTTATTATAGATCTTATGTCTAGAATACTTATTCCAAATTTTATCAAAGTCAATTATTTTTTTAGATTTTACAAAAATGTAAAAAACTTTGGTCTGCAGATAAAGAGGACTTCATAAGAAATCGAAATTCAGGGAATCCTGCTAATTGGAATCCTAATAATAAGGAATCATAATTCATACAAATCAAAACTACTTGAATTTTCAAATGGAAAGTATATTATGCCGTCTAACTATTGGAAATATCAGAAATAAACTGAAATCTAGCGAATATGTATTAATTGAAGTCTTATACCTATTTTTAAAATTTCATAAAAAGCAAAATAGTATGTGAATTTACCTGGAGTGATTCTATCCTACGCCTCTGTTTTTTTTTTTATTGGAAAGGTCAATTAAACGAAATATAGCCCCACTCTTCATCCTTACACCTTGCTTCTGGTTTAAAACATTCATAATCAACAGTTAAAAACTTTCGGAGATTATCTCACACAAATAGATATAACTATTTAACACACCGTACTTTATATATGTAGGCACACACCCATAAACGCAAATCTCCCTCCATTTATCTCTCTCTTTATATATATATATATATATATATATATATATATATATATATATATATATATGTGTGGGGGGGTGCGTGTGTGTGTGTATTTCTACTAGACTGATGGGATCGAAGCTTATTAAATCTATGATCGGAACATCTCCAACGGATGCCCAGTTTTTGATGTGTTTGTATAACAAAAATAGTATTATGAATTAATAGCTCTATTCTTTATTGAGCACTATTATATTAACACAGAAACGATTCTCCGGGTGTGTATTCTAAGGAGACAAACCTAACTTTGACTACTTTAAATATATATATAATCTTATATATATATATATATATATATATATATATATATATATATGTGTGTGTGTGTGGGGGTCTGTGTGTGTGTGTGCATATATATATATATATATATATAGTGAGAGAGAGATGGAGAGAGAGAGAGAGAGAAAGAGTCAGAAAGAGGGGAGAGGGTAAGAAAGAGAGACGGATATATATATATATATATATATATATATATATATATATATATATATATATATTTAAAAAGAAAAAATGATACCTTTATCTGACAAACCATTTTATTGTCTCCAGCTGTTTCTTCTATAGAAAAAAGAAATCATAGTGTCAACTGTAGCACTACTCAAAGAAATATCCTCCCAAAAGTAGCATACCCAACACCTAACACGACTTAAGCTTTTATTTGCCACGTTTATCTCAAACAACTCCATTTATCTAAAGAGGCCACCTTCGTAAAGTCACTGAGTTATCTTACAGGAAGTTATGGGTATTGATATCCGGTCTCCAGTGATTATCTACACTCATTATTCAGTCTCCTTTATTTAGTAGGAAATAATTATCGCATTGAAAACATTTTATTGATTTTAATAGTAGAAAGAGAGTAAGACTTTTAAACCGACAACACAATTTATCTCCCTGTGAATCGAAACTATTCTTAAATATATTTTTCTATTTTACCATTTTTTCTCTCAGTCTTTGTCTCTCCGTCTGTCTGTTTGTCTGTGTGTATGTCTCTCTCTCCCTCTCTCTCTCTTTCTCTCTCTCTTCTCTCTCACTCTCTCTCTCTTTCTCTCTCTCTCTTTCTCTGTCTCTCTCTCTCTCTCTCTCTCTCTCTCTCTATATATATATATATATATATATATATATATATATATATATATATATATTTACATCCCTTTCACCATATGATGATGTTAGTCAAGGCCGGAAGGTAAGGAGAATAAGCCAGCGCAACAAGTGCCCTCTAACTTCTTAAAGATTGCCCGGGCAGCACCATCGGCATTCCCCGTTGTCAATATTGCGGTAAAAGCGCCCCACACAGTTAGAAATGAACTGACTCTTTGCCGAAAAGGAAACACAAGACCTGGGAAGATGTACCACTTAGGACTACCCAGAACTAATACGACAGCCCGACAGATAAAATATCACCGAAATATCACAGTCTCTATCGGACTGATAATCTTGAACGGATCATCGACTGGTATCTAACGTGTCAGCGAGTAGCTCGGTAACCCGACTCTCTCGCCTTCCCCTCCCCCTCTCTCTCTCTCTCTCTCTCTCTCTCTTACACTATATATATATATATATATATATATATATATATATATATATATATATATATATATACATATATATATATATAACAGAAGCTGAAGAAAGCCGTATGGCTAAGTCCTTCCGTGCTTGTAACCGACGGTACGAATGTTGTACTAATTTTTCTGTACCAAAATAAATATATATATATATATACATATATATATATATATATATATATATATATATATATATATCGTACCAAAATAAATATATATATATATATATATATATATATATATATATATATATATATATATATATATATATATTTATTTTGGTACAGAAAAATTAGTACAACATTCGTACCGTCGGTTACAAGCACGGAAGGACTTAGCCATACGGCTTTCTTCAGCTTCTGTTGTCATCTGTTTCGGAAATGTGAAGTGACGTGTCACTCTCGTTTGGACACGTTATTTTCTTAGAGTGTTGTGTATGTTTGTTTAAATTTAGTGTAAGGAAGGTTTAACAAGGTTTGAAAAAAAGGGAGGAAGGGTGAAAAGTAACAGTTCAGATTTAAAGAGATATAAAAAAGATAAAAAATATAAAATATAAAAAAATGAAAAAAATAAATAAATATTTCCATATAATTCCCGTGAGTCAATATTATGAGTTTCGTATATTTGGCCTTTACTGTTTTGGGGTGTAATGATGTGTGTTCTAAAGGAATTAGGGAGAAAGAATGGGGTTAAGGATTAAAGGGGTTTAAACGGAAACACATTAATTAATTTCGTGTTTAAATCATGTATTAAAGGATTTTAAGTCAATCCCGACGGAATTTAAACAAAGGTATCATCCGGGCGGTCTAAGGGCACTAACTCTGTAGGGGTTTTAAATGGTTTGAAACCGTTTAATTGGATCTGTTTGGGAAATGTGGGAGATTAGTATTATGACCGAGAAATGGTGGGGACTTATGGGAGTAATAATCATGTTCTGAAATAGGGGTGTTACCCTCTTAATGACTGGAGAAATATTTTTTCGAAAGTTGAAATTATTGCTCTTGAAAAGTAGTGTGGATATGGGTTGATTAAGGTTTTTGTTCGTATTTTCTAATTGTATTTATATTTATGAGGGGTGATAGTTGGGAAAATTTTCTGGAGTGGAAGTCGGTATTGAATAGGGCAATTATGGGGTTATGTATTTGGTAGAGGGGGGGGCTAGCAAGGCTTTTACTTGTATCGGTAAGTCCAGTTTATGAGTAGTGGTTGTCTCCTGTGGATCATGCCTTAAAGATTCCATCATGGCCCTTGATATATGGTATTTTTCAGCGTCACACAGAGTACATATATTCATGGTTTGAGAGAAGGATGGTTTTCCTTCAATTACTTTCCATTTGATAGTGATGGGTGTATTTTCTTCTTTAAGTTGCCATATCCGGGTCGTAAGTGCCGTATTTGCTTTGTTTTTTGTATCTGAAAGTGTTTCTGTGTGCGTATAATCTTAGTGCGAAGCTTCCCTGCGTCATGTCAATGTATTTTTCTGCTCTACCGGTAGTCTGGCTTCATATACGAGTGAATCGATTTTGCAATTCCCCTCTAGGGGCAGTTGTTTTTGTCCTGGCATGAGCAGCCTGCGTTTGTAATTGCTATGGATTCCGCAGAGATGAATTTTCTTGTCGATTGGGGCAATAGAGCAGCTAACCTTAATAGAATTTCTGTTAAAAAGTGTGTACATGTTGTGTGTGAGGGGAGTGTTTGTCGAGTAAGTTAAGGAAAAGGTGGCCTACCAGTGTCTTGGTATTGGTGGAATAGTGGAACAGATCACCGACCTCCTTCTATTGCACGCCCCCGTATATATATATATATATATATATATATATATATTTATATATTACACGTAGTGTATTTGTTTCTGTAGATGTAAATCCGTTGAAACTTCAGTGTTTATAAAAAGTGCTCAATAAAATTTTGGTCTGAAGAGGTTGACTCTCTACGTAGAGTACAACCGAAACATGTATGCATACATGTAACAAAAAATGTTTGTATGAATATATATATATATATATATATATATATATATATATATATATATATATATATATATATATATATATATATATATAAAGAGAGAGATAATTCCTTTGTTTATTTTGTTTACGATATCTTTGAATAAATTCAATTATTTATACGAAATAGAATTTTACCTTAATGCTAATTGGGAATAATTTTCCCTTCAATAATGTTATGCCTCTATATGGGGAGCAACATATATGTTTTTCTAGAATATAATTATCCACAGACACGTGTTTCGTCGTTTACGTTCCCTCCCTCTCTCTCTCTCTCTCTCTCTCTAGATATATATATATATATATATATATATATATACATATATATATATATAAATATATATATACATAGTTATTTAAGCAAGTTCACATATTGATAAAATAGAACGCAACAGCAATATTGTTGCAAAAGTGAGCAATAAAAAGTAGAGCGTTATATATTAAATTACAGCCCTGGTGACGTGTGCTTAGCACATGTACGTGAACTTATTTTCATATATTTTTTTAATGTTTATATGAAGATTATGTATACATATATATATATATATATATATATATATATATATATATATGTATATATATATATATATGTATATATATATGTGTGTGCGTGATTTTTATTTTGTAATATAAAGTACTTATAATAGTCCAATAGTCTAAAGCTAGGACTATGCTATATTCAGTATTTTGATGTAGTTCCATACCACATCAAACTCACAGAGAACCGATTCGAATCATTTTTACAACTTATTTTTTTATTTTACAGACAATATATATATATATATATATTTATATATATTCATATATATATATATATATATATATATATATATATATATATATATATACACGTTCTATTTTCAATATTTAACTATTTTAAATGATATTGCAGTTATCATTAACAACAAATTTACAGTAATATTATTGAGAGACTAATGAGATGGTAGATAAAATTGACACGTCTCAAATTGATCTACTTTTTCAGTAAATCGATTAAAGATATAAATTCTGGATTCAGAACTTACAATTTTGTTTTAATAAAAAGGGAAATAATAATTAAATTATGCAATGACACGTTTGAGATATATTATGCATTAGTCGGAAGCATAATTATTTCTCGTATCGTTACTAATGAAACGACATGGTTATCGTATTACGAGATTTAGTACTTCAATGCACATTGCGCTGTCTAGGAATTATATGGACTCCTTCTAGTGCTGAATCTTATATAACAACTTTACTATTTTTTAAGGTTAAGTAGTACAAATTAAATAATATTCAAAGCCGAAAATGAGATCCCTTCGGCAAGGCTATACACTGGCTCATACTAGGTATAGTGCACCTTATCTAAGTAATGCTACCACAAGTAACATCACTAAGCTCCACCAGACTAGATAAATTCTTGTCCGGGAATTCGCGAATTTTGTAAGACCAAGTGAACACAAAAAAATGTATATAATAAAATACTTAACTGGTCAATTGGAGGAAAGGAAAGGTAATGTTCTTAACTACTTTACTAACTCAACGTTTGACAGGTAAAGGAGAACTTTTATGGAATATTCGAATATCTATGTATCTCATATAGAGATCAAGTGTTAGCTCCAGGACGAGACGCCTTGATTTATGAGAACTTCGACTGAAGTAAAATGAAACGAAAATATGTTGAAAATAGCGCACAGATAGTAGAAAATTAAAAATGCAATGAAATAAAAAGCATGAGTAATTAGAAAATAAATGTGTTATTGTTTAAATAATTAAACCTATTATTTTCATTTGTTCATTTGTTCATTTGTTCATTTGTTTTTTAGATATATCAATTAATACTTTGATATCTACATGTTTACGTTGTTGAGGGCTACGCCATTTGACTTATTTGAGAGGAGTGAAAGTACGAAATCTCTTTATACATTTAGCATCAATCATCATCATAGCAGAAACTACGTGTGTAACAACAGCGCTAACAAGATAGGAAATTGATATTTTGCGATGTGTTTCAATGAAACATATAGAACTCAACTTGGTAAAGGCTGCAATTACAACGATCATTCGTCAATGAAAACAAATATATAAATTATATATATGTATATGTATATATATATATATATATATATATATATATATATATATATATATATGTATTATAATATAAAATGAAGTAATAAAATGAGGTGTCAATCAAATTTTATTAGAATTCAAAGTTCATGCAAAGCATCCTTAAGTCCTTAGCTCATGAGTTTTCAAAGATAATTCTTCTCTTCAGAGGACCATTACCGCAGTTATACTACTACAGGCAATAAAATTACGCTTTGAAAATATATAAAAATTATATACACAAATATATAAAAATACATAACATCAAACATATCAATCCAAAAACATACTTTTGTTGAATCCATACAGTCCATCCAGGTCATACAAGTTGAGAAGCATAATCATGAAGGACATTACTCCAAGATACAAACATCAGTCCAAATACGTGAAATTGAAGGGGCCGGCAAAGTTATCCAGTCGCGAAATGTGTCCATATTCAATGTTAATGAAAAATAAATCAATCAAAATAATGCAAAAAGTCCAATCAAAGTTCCGAAATCCCAACATGTAGAACTCAAGTTAAATCCAAATTCGTTGTTTAATTAGAAAACCCGCTAAATCCGAATTGAGCAAAACAAGACGGACTCCCATCACATCTAGCCAGAAGAGCGAAAAATATATAAGTGATCTTCTCTCCAGACATGACAAATCCCTAACGAACAGAAGGCGATATTAAATTGTCTACATCTCAGAATGACTTCAACGGGTTTTACTAATTATAAGATATTAGTTGACGCTTATATCTTTTGTTGGATTGCTTCATATATATATATATGTATATATATATGTATATACATATATATATATATATATAAATATATACATACATATATACATACACACATATATATGTATATATATATATATATATGTATATACATATATATTTATAAATATATACATACATATATACATACACACATATATAGTCTAAAGAAGCTTTGAGTCATTAAGAAAAAAAAATAAAATGCAGTTTAAATTCCCAGAGAAACTAACTAAATCCAAGATAGTGCAGACTTTACATTCGTTGGAAAATTAATAAATAAAATAAAATAAGTTAATAAAAAAATATATAAAAATTGGGGGGTTAAGTATCTAAGAGTGAAACAAAAACAGGAGACTTTAAGCGTCTAATATTAACACGGTGATCATCAGCTGTTTACCATGTAACTGTTTCGGAGATTTAAAAACAGGACAGTTATAATATTCATGGCTCTCCAATGGTACTGATTAAACGACCATTTCCCCAATAATCAAGTGTCTGAATAATTCAGCTTAAAATTTCTCTAATATATACATAAATAAATAAATAAATAAAAATAATAATAATAATAATAATAATAAAATGATAATAATAATATATTAATCTCAAGACTACCGTATGATATGATAATTTGCATATCAAATAACATTAATTATAACAATAATAATTATAATAAAAAAATAATAATAATACTATCTAAACACTACACCCAAGAACCATTCTGCAATATGGTAGCTAGCAATAAAATTATATAAGAATTTAAGTTGCATTAAAAAATAAATAAATAAAAATAAAGCTTAAGTACGTAGTCTAGTCGCCCTCAATATATGTGATACAGCGAAACCGTTTGTCTGTGGATGACCATAAAAACATTGTGGTAAGTGGTACATAACCAGTTATTATTACCGCAATGCAAAGCTCTTTTTAAGTAAACACCATAGATCATATCTCTTTATATAAAACATTGAGATATCAGGTGCTAAAAGCGCCCTCCCTGTATCCAAGTGTTTAGAATAGCTGACAATCAAGTAGATGGTCGAAGGTTCGATTTCAGATTGGGGCGAGTGCTAGTTCAGCTCTACTAAAGCACTGAGATACAGCGAAACAGTATATCTGTGAATGACTATATAAGCCCCTTTCTTTCGGGTTGAGCATGATGGTAAGTGATATCGTCAGCTACTATTAGCGATACTGCAAAGCCCTTTGTGAATAAAAAAAAGTGAACTCTCTAGTTGTTGATAATGTTTATGAAAAACATTGTCAATAAATAACTACAAATATCAAAACCAGTTTTAGTAAATAGGTTTTGGTTTTAGCAATAATGATATTAACCTTGATTTTAAACCAGCTTTAAAACATCGGTTCCAGACAACAGTGTATGCACCGTAGTCGTAAGAGGAATAAGAACTTGTATGGAAATACATCGTTTAAAATAGATATTGTTCTTCCATATGAAAGAACTCAAAACTTACGGCGGTTGAATTAGCGGAATGTTTGCTGCTTCTTAGCAATACGAGCTGCACAGTTCGAGGTGAACTATTGGGGAGAGTGAGGTAAGCCAAATAATTTGCGCGTGGCAACATATGCTTTAATGTGTTCTTTGACCCATTCGAGTACCTTATTTATGCACGGATCAATATAAGATAAACAAGTTTTACTCCATCACCATCTCTGGTGTGATCTCTGATGGATTATCAATCAGTCCATGCTAAGTATCTCATCCTTTTCAGAAACGGCTACTCGTCTTAGGGTCGAGCTTTATCAATCATTACTACACGGTGCTCAGTGTTTCCGAGATAACTATAGGAATTCGTCGCACAAGCCTGAGGCAATGCGGTCTAGAACAGGTCAAGAGGTTAGGCTTGCTAGTTCTCACAATTTGAAATGCGGGTCGGGAAAGTGGCAGTCTGTGAAAGGAAGTGTGCAATGGAGAAACTATACGTGCAGTTACCAGATGCGTATTTATATCTCAATAAGTCTAACTAATCACGATGATCGATATTAAAATCTCTAAATACATGGATTTCGGAACTCGGATCAAGTGAGAATTCTGCATCTATGATATCAGAGACAAAGTTGACAAGAAGACACTCCTGGGTCGAAGGAGAATGCTAACGTTGTGTGTAAGGTTAATTTTAAGAACATGTAAACTTGATCATCGGATTCTTGACTATGCACTCTAGTTGAGGGGGAGATGATCCGAATATTAACTCAAAGTCCGGTGGAGTATTTGCGGTAGAGTGAGAAGTATCAAATCATGATAAAAACGTTTAGATGAGATATAGGAGTGTAGGTTGGTTTCATTTTGTGCTAGGATCCTCGGTATTTACTAAAAGAAAGGATTTTACGTAATCAATGTTGGTTCTAAGTCCTCGGATATTTGTGAATGTAAGCATCAAGTTAATATTATGTTTTTTGGTGGGAGTCTGGTTTGATTTTTTTCTTTCTCCTTGTAATAGCAGTTTTAGTTATTTGACGTAGTAGGTTGTGCAAACTGGTTGTTTGTTTGAAGTCAATACGCTTACACAAATAGACGATAAACCGAGTCTTTATAACTAGGGTCGTTTTATTTTATCTTAATTTCGTACTATTATTTATTTATATAAAAATAAAAGTAATACAAATAAGTTTTTCATTTTGTATTTTATGATAGATTGATAAACTGGCAATATCTATATACCCAGAATTACTGGCTTTTTAAGATTTTCAATTCTCCTGGATGGAAGTAAAATACCTGCCCATAAAGATATACAATGATGGATGAAATTAATTCCCAAACATAACCGTTTTGCACCAGTTTTACTAAAATTCTATGGCGTAAGCTTTAAGAGTTTTAATAATAAATTCAAATTCACGGAATCTTGCGTAATAAGTGTCTAACAACTAAGAGTCAAATGCAATAAAAATCTGAAATATTTGACTATTCAAATGGGATCACGTGCCCATGCTATAGCCCCTAAAATCAATTAAAATACTCTTTAGAATAAACTGCAATTTGTGGACTATTTATTAATTGATATCGAATACCTATTGTGAAAATGTAAACAAAATCGCTGGTATCATAATTTAACGAAGGGTTTTATCCCACTTTAACCACTATTGCATGTAAAAAAAATTAATTAAATATAGCACACACTTTGACCCCTTATGCATAAAAGCTCCATATATGAACATATGCACATACCATACTTTATATACACACTACAAGAATATCAGTTTATAGAATTAATCCCCGGTTGAATTAATCCCCGACCTGAACAGTTTTGCATCACGTGTATGTCATATTTCGAAGATTAACATCAATATATAATTATACTACAACTTATGTCTAGAATCCTTACTTGACGTCTGATGAAAATCTATTACATTATTTCGTTTCCATGAAAATCACTAAAATTAAAATCTGTTGTTGGGTCTTCAGAAAATAATTGAAATTCAGAAAATTGTTTTCTATTTTAGGTAAATCTTAAATATTAGTATGTTCAAATGGAGGGTTGTGTCCATATTATTGCCTCGAAAACAACCTTTTAAATTATCTACAGAAACTGAAATATGGGAGAATATTTATTAATTGATGTCTACTCTAATCGTTAAAATTTTAGCAACATCAGACGGATCTGAATTTTCAGTATCGACTTACATCCCATTCCCTGCTTTGCATAAAACTAAGCTAAATATAGCCCACATTTAGATCTCTTATGCCTAAATCTGTGTCTAAAATGCATAACCATCGCTTAATTAGTTCAAGAATAAATGCTGAACATTTATATATAGAACCATATGAACATACGTGACTTTATAAAGATATGCAACAGATCTTAACTATTTAAGCGATTAAAAATGTAAATATTTCAGGAAAACCATATGGCGCACAAGTAATATCCTAGAATACAGACAATGTTGTTGTGGGTTCGAATCTTGCCAAAGTCAGTAACACATGTGTATGTGGATTACTTAAATCAATATACATACACACACACACACACACATATATATATATATATATATATATATATATATATATATATATATATATATATATATATATAAAATATAACAGATAACATATTCATCAGCCAATCTCCCGTAAAGAACTAAGATTCAGATTCGGACAATGGAAATGATCTACGAAACGATATCCAGACATACGTTGTCTGTTTTATTTAACAATACTAGCCTCCGAGAAAAAATGCTGCCTATATATATATATATATATATATATATATATATATATATATATATTAATTTATAGCTATGTATTAATAGCTATAGTCAAGTATTGTACATTTTTAAACACTATATTTTGCATCAATTAAAATTTTTAAAACTACGCTTATTAAGAAAATATATTCTCGCTTTGCGTTTAATATTTGAATAAAATAGAAGAATTAATGCGAACTACTTTTGGTCTGGTATAGTTCTATGTACAAATGCGCCGCATGTACACGTATATTTTTATTTCAACATGAATGTAACATGAAAGTATATGCAATTGCAATATAGAAACTAACAATGAGGACACTTACTTTTTTTGCAATATTAAACTTTAATTAAAGCTATGTGTGCTCTCCGTGAATCTGAATGCACTTTGCTAATCAAATAAGGATGATTTGTTTCAGCTCATATTTGCTCCTGAAGTTCAATGATAGTATAAACAAATACGATTTCCGCCTTCGAATGACACATGTAATAGAAGAAAGGCTTAATTATTAAGGAAAAGTTACAAACAAAAGAAAGTATGCAGTTACTTATGGCGCACCCTGTATATGCCATCAGCTTATACTACTTATATAAGATTCTTATTTCACTGTCTACTGTGTGCTAGTCTAATCTGAATGAATGCAAGTGGGAAATTGCACTGGAGTAGATTGAAATACTCCTTCTTGCCCAAAGAGGCAATGCGAATCCGTTCCTCTCTTTTCACACGTGCGCGTTTTCCGTTTCATTGCATCGGCTTTGTTAATAGTTGTAAACGCATTGCTTGTCAACACGCTATTGCTGCTGGCAACCGGAAAAGTGTTACCCGGGTCGATCAAACTGGTCGTGTGGAAAATGAAAGGATTTTCACAGCCTACTATTAGATTCTGGTTACACTTGAGGGCTGGCCAGTTTATTCAAACGGAAACGTATCCAGCAGGGTGGTGAGGAAACGAATGAGCCGTATCCCTTTATTGGCTGTCCAAAGTAAAGGTGCAATGAAAAATGACCTTCAAGACAATTCGACCTGTTTCATTATGAGAATCCAAAGAAAAGAATCGGGACAACGTAAAATTTTATAGAGTAAGGGTTTCGCCAATTAAAAAAAAACACATTTTACACAGAGATCATTAAAAAGAAAATAGTTTATTCATTCCGTATCTGGCAAGTCCCGAAATAAAGAAGTACTTCACACTTCGTGATTGTAAGTTTCTTGGAAAAGATTCTACAGAGGCAATACTGTACATCCGGGTGAATGAGAAAGTCTCGTTCACCCGGATGTGGACTTGTTACCAATCTTTTTGAGTTGTTGCTAGAAATGTTCAGTTTTAGTCTTAAAATCGTATCCGGTGTATGTGAACTAAATTAGTAACTGACAGCGTTTAAGCCTATTCAATACAAACTTGATACACACACTTATTAAAAAAAAATAATTTAATATTAATTATTTAAATTAATATATATATATATATATATATATATATATATATATATATATACAGAAGATGTAAGATGAGAATACAACATTTTATAGACACTTTTTTATTATTGTCCTTCATCTTCTTAATCTATTGCTCTATTCAATGTCTTCAGCTTTATATTATCACGGTGGATTATTATTTTAGGACACCTCGTTTATCTCCAATCTAACATTCATATATATATTTATATATATATATATACATATATATATATATATATATATATATATATATATATATATATATATATATATATATGAATATATATACATATACATATATATATATGAATATATATATATATACAGGGTGCGTCAGGTATATGAGAACATATTTTCCATTTTATTAAATGATAAAAAAAATCAAACAAAAATATTCTTAATCAAAAACAATTATATAAACATGTAAGCTAAGGTATTGTTTAATAATTTCATTCAATGAAATTCCCCTCCACTTCAATGACAGCTTTGATTCGAGACCTAAACCGACTGCAAGCGCGCTTGGGATGGTCCTCATCTATGTTGTCCATCACTCTGACAATGGATGCTTTAAGAGAATCTTTAGTGTTGTGGGGGTGTTTATTAACATCTCTCTCCACGACGCCCCACACATAATAATCCAATGGATTCAGGTCTGGAGAGTTTGGAGGCCACAAGTTTGGAGTGATGTGATCATAAAAATGATCCGCCAACCATTCCTGAGTGTTTTGAGCCTTATGTGCTGGTGCAGAGTCTTGTTGAAAGATGTAGGGCCTTCCATTTGTATCTCTATCGATCCAGGGCTTAACAACAGTATCCAAGACTTCAATGTAAGCAGCAGAAGTGACTCTTAGTCCTTGCCGAAAGAAGTGTGGTGGCATCACATGTCCTTCGTTGCTAACAACCCCCAAAACCATAACAGTTGCAGGAAATGTTGTATGCATGACTGTTGGAACTTCGGAAGGGTCATTACACAGCCATCTGTCATTCCTTCTGTTTACCTTTTGATCTTGATCAAAGTTTTTCTCATCTGAGAAAAACCAAAGCATGCCTTGCTCAACAGGATGTTTCAGTTTGTTTAACAGCCTCTTGGACCTTATCAAACGATTCTCTTTGGTGGTCTCGGACATAAACTGGCCTCTCCTCATCACATAAGAGTTGTAACGAAGATTTTCATGAACAGTCCTTCGAATTGTGGCTTCTGAAACATTCAGGTCTTTTGCGATGGACCTCATTGACTTTTGGGGGCTCTCATCAATAATATTCTGAACTTGATGAATAAATTCAGGTGTTCTAATCGTGTCTGACCGTTGGTCGTGCTTTTTACGTTTAGCAACCTGCTTACAATCACCATCATTTTCTTCTAACTCCCTACGAACTTTATAAACAAAAGAACGGGCGACTTTAAGAAATTGTGCGATTTGTAAATCGCTATGATCTGCCTTTATTGCGACAATTACAGCCTGTCTTTTCATTTGTTCCGTTACATTATTATCTGCCATTTTTCATTATCTGCAAAAAAAGAATAAAAATAATTAATATAACGTAACAATAACGACATTACGCGATGTTCTCATATACCTGACGCACCCTGTATATATATATATATATATATATATATATATATATATACATGAATTGAACAAGTTCCAAAATATTGATAAAATGAACTAAAACAAATATTGTTTCAAAAGTGCTCAATACTAGGTTGGGCATTAGGGATTTTTATTATGTAGACAATTAGAGCGGAATACGCAAATTCATCAAAGTTGTGTTATGTCATGACCTAACAATAATTATGGAATTTTAATCTTTCAGTCTAACAATTGGTATAACACGGTACACAACCCTACATGTTTTATTTCTTAAATGAAAAATAGCGATCATTAGGTTCCGGGAAAGAGAGAAATAGAGAGATATTATTAAATCAAAGATATGAAGTAGGAGTTATTTGTAGCAAATTACCTTTGAGTAACATAGTAGTAAACAAAGAGGAACCATTTAGAAATTAAAACCTTAAAAACTATATTAGATACTATAAACATATTACGAAAATTATAATAACAATAATAATTTTATTAGATATGCAATATATATTAATCTGTATTATTATAAAATGCAGTCAATACTAATAATGGTATACATGAATAAATAAATAAAACCCTTTAAACATTGTTCGTTAAGTATATCAAATAAAGCATTGTGCACTTTTCCTTCCTGCTTTTTTAGTTCTTTCAGTTTTACCAATGAGGACCCAAAATATAATGCACAAAAAGTTACCTTACAGATTCTTTCGTCGTCTGGTCGTGATCGGCGTTGGTGCCGGTAGTTTCGTTGTGTCTCTTTGGCCGTGATCGGTATCTGTGGATACAAACTTTATGATAGGCAGAAGACTAACGCGGAGACGATTTTCCTCAGAGAGATTCTATCCTTTATTCCGCTTCGTTGTGGAAGGGTTCTGTCTACTCGTTCCTGATTCCCTCAGTCATTCTTTTTGTTGGTGAAATGCGACGAGATTGCTGCTTGACCTCTAAGAGATCAAGCCATTACGACAGGTGATTACATTTTCGATTCCCCGCTCCCATTTCCTGAGCGCTTTTGTTTCATTTCGGGACCCACCAGATAGGTCGACTGTTCAGCTAGCTGCAAAACTCTTAACTCCTTTTCAAACCTTAGTTTTTCACCAAAGAAGGAGTGAGGTCACAGATGTACATGTGGGACAGTCATGCAAAACATTTTCGTTCACTCATGTTTTCTGACCTTTTCTGACCCGATGTTGTCTGTGCCGGCATCGACTTTTGGAACTTTGTCATGGTCTTTCAAAACATAATTTGACTCACAGCGGTTCCCTTCGGTGCATGTCGGCGTGACCTGCACCGAGCTCGAACAAAGTTCACCCCCTCTCATAATAAAAACTAGTGAACCTACACACTTTAAGGCATACGGGGCCATTTATAATATAACATATGCATATGCTTATGCATATTTATTTACATATTATGTGTATATATATATATATATATATATATATATATATATATATATATACATTATGTGTGTATATATGCAGTTGCTCTGATGCGTGTATATATATATATATATATATATATATATATATATATATATATATATATATATAAAGGTGTACTAAAAGCGAACTTTTAGGAAAGGTAAAACCTATTGTGAAGAGTATATAGCTCAATATCCAGGATAGAGCAGATAGATATGAAGAAGAATGGAAAGGAATTAGAGAAGCAAAAGTCAAAGCAAAATTCAATTCAATTGCTCAGAGCAAGGTATATTCCGCAAAAAGGCAATTTATTCAAGTTAAATTTTCCTTAAGCCAAGCTTTTCAAAGATCAAAAATCAAAATCTTATCATCAGAGGAAGTCGCTGGGATAGATAAGTTGGCAATGACCAAGATTTAAAATTTGAAAAAAGAAATAAAAGTTGTAGGGAAAGAAAACGCTGGGCAAACTTAGCCCGAATGCAAGCAAATGTCCGATTGCTAAAAAGTCCGGTGTCGAAAAGTCCAGCGGAGAGAATAAGATGTAGATAGGTGAATCCTCTCCCATTACATCTCGTGCCGTTAATGCATATTGGTAATATTTTAATTAATAAGTAAACTTTTAAGTGTATCTAATCGTAATAAATATAAATTAAATTGGAAGAAGTATTTAATTAGAAAAAGAGTAGAAAATGAGCCTTAGGTTTATTTTCGGCAGCCTCGTAAGTCTCGCCTCCCTTATTTTGTCCTTTAGTTCTCACACGACATAAGCAGTGTTTTTGACAAGAGAGGAAAACTTACTGTTTTCTGTGTAGGAATATATAAATCTTATACTTATCGTTGGCTTGTTTTTGACCTTGAAGTATTATTTTTAGCTCTTTACAACAAGTAGCTTAACGCCTTATCTGGAGCAATTTCCATGAAAAAGATTGTTTTGTAGTTTTAACACGCTTAACGTTCACCCACTTCCAATTTAGATTCAACAACTTAAATAAGACAGGCTGTGCTGATTGACTGAATTGATTCTGAGATGCTGCTGTTTTTTTTAAAGGGCTCGTCTTAAATGAGGCTGTAAATAATTATTTCTAATGAATATATATGTATATATATGTATATATATATATATGTATATATATATATATATATATATATATATATATATATATATATATATGCTTTGGGTGTTATTGTGAGTGTGTGTTTGTACGCAAGAAAAGCTATTGACCCAAGACTGAAAGTAATGTTTTTTATGTTTTCAATTCTCAAAAATACCTATGACTATAGTAACAATGAACTAATATAGTAAAATATAAGGACAGTCAACAATTGTGTCAAAAGCGCGCAAATTAAAGCTGGTAATTTAAGCTTAAGCAATATGAATCACACCGATGAAAGTTACCACGTGATAGATATGGAATATCCTTTTGTTACTGAACTGAATGTAGGCTTTCACAAACGACATCGTAGAACCAGGTGTTCATGAAAGTCTAAGCGTTCGATGCTACTCATAGAACACCGACCATGTCTAATAAAATAGCTCACAAACCCTATTGTCTATGTTGTGTCTCTGCTTAATCATTAACTTAAAAAATATATATACATACATACATATATATATATATATATATATATATATATATATATATATAGAGAGAGAGAGAGAGAGAGAGAGAGAGAGAGAGAGAGAGGGAGAGAGAGAGAATAAAAAAGGACAAAACAAACCTTTTTGTATATTCATTAACGTCATTATTTTAAGGCTTCCACGGGATTATTGATATTAAGAAATAAAAGACAAGTACAATATGTAAAATATTTGGTGCCTTTACGATGTGAAAAGAATGTTATTGTTTCTTGTTTCAAACAAACCATAGTGGTTTGAATTCAAAATGTGCAATGCGTTTATGCCATGAAATGATTGGTGTTTTTCAAAGGACACATAGTCGTCAGAATTTAAAAAAATATCCAAACCCGTGCAGAAACAGCCCGTTGTCCGGTCTTCTTTTTTCTGGTTTCCTATGTTTAGGCGTTCTTCAATAAAGTGTTAATTTTTCTCTTGCTTAGAATACGTGCGTTGATCCGAACGAAACCGGTAAAATCTCTCGATTTTAGATGTTTTGTTCCTGTATTTAATTTATTTTGCTTTTGAATTTTTCACACACACACACAAACACACACACACACACACACACATATATATATATATATATATATATATATATATATATATGAAGAGAGAGAGATGTGTATGTGTCGAGTGCGTGTGTAAAATTGTTAAAATAGTTCCATTCCGTGTGATATTCCCATTTGTTTTTAGCATTAACTTTTTTGTCTATGTTTATGCTACGGGCAACAATTATTTGAAAGACAATGCGGG
This sequence comes from Sepiola atlantica, assembly GCA_963556195.1. Taxonomy (NCBI): domain Eukaryota; kingdom Metazoa; phylum Mollusca; class Cephalopoda; order Sepiida; family Sepiolidae; genus Sepiola; species Sepiola atlantica. Next base: position 32,352,227 of record OY744528.1, read on the forward strand.
AGACAAAAGACGCACATATAGTTTACTGTGATACATTTCGACTATGATACGAGCAGTATTCACAACTTTATGCGTAATTCTAACGAGAAGTGTTCGGAGGATCCGCTGCTGATGCTTTACCTTACATCAGCATTGTTCAATTTTAACGTAAAATGTTATCGTCGACATCTATTTAAAAAAAAAACAACTACATTAGAAAAAGCAAGCATTCTTGAGATGCAGTCAGTCAGTCAACGAATTTAGCAAGATAACTCATTTTTTTCTTTTACTGATGGGTTACCGTTGATCAAGTTCTGGCGTGCACTCGAGGATTACGGTTAAATAGATTGTCGGTTAGACGATGATGGGAAACAGTGAATGGAATTGGTCGAAGATTATTTAAGAGGACTTCATTTTCCAAGAAAACGGCTCACCTAGTATTTTTTTACATAATAGTTGAGGACGAGTATTCTGTATGCAGATATGGATGTTCCGTTGTGTTGCTGGTAGAGAGAGACAGAGAGAGAGAGAGAGAGAGAGAGACAGAGAGAGAGAGACAGACAGAGAGACAGAGGGATAGACAGACAGACAGACATAGAGAGAGAAGGAATGTTTTCTGTTGTAGCCAGATACGTTATTGCTGTGAATGTTTTATGGGTGGTGCCCAGGTATTGGAGCACGGTTAAGCACCTACCATGAACATAACGATGCACTAGGCAGACGCTAGTATAATCTCTTATGTGTGAACTAAGTTGTAGGGACGTGAAGAGACTATCTGTCGTCAGATTTCGAAGTCGATTGTGTAGTCCTCATATATGACAGCAATACTCCCTGTTAAGATGACTCTCGCTCTTATACAGGTGGGGGGATTGCATCAAGGGTCAGACACATTCTGGAGCAGTAGAGTGATCCAACTATTTTTACAGTTGCCAGTTATCAATTTCAGGTCTCGGGTGAAAGTCATTCGTGAAAGCTTATCAAAGAAGAGGGCTTCTTCGAGTAAAAAACCATTCATTTCGACTGGGGTGAGATGAGCATCCGAGCGTTTGTAGTGAAATAAGAGAAGTTTGGTTTTAAAAGCATTGTTTAAATACATTTTAAACGTGACAAACAGACGGACTAATCAATAAGGATTGGTGAGGGACAAATATGTGAACACTTTTGATTGGTATTTAAAACTTAGCAGTTCATGTTCATCTTGCCTCTATATAATATACACTTTTGTTCGTCAGTTGCTCTGTCACCCTTTAAAATTAAGAGGCAACATGTATTAAAATAAATACATAGAGTATACGGCCAATACGTCTGCCAAAAAGGTTGGCTCTCTCTACTAGGCTAGAAAATATTTCACACCTGGCATTCGCTGCATTTAATATGAAATATTGTTGAATAAATCCTCTTTTATCCGCCCTAATCAGAAAATAATTAAGTTTGCAAAAATAATGAAGAATAAGAATCAAATAATAAATTAATAGGGTTGATTAAGTTGCCCTGTCACCGCTTGGAAAGTCAAACAAACTTAGTCCATATAACTTTGCAGCTACTTTGAATGCACACCGCTTCAATATAAATCACACAGTACTTAGTGTAATTAAATTCTAAAACATTTCAAATATGTTTGCTGTTGGCATTCGTTTGATGCTAGAAAATAAAAAGGAAAAAGACAATGGCTGTAAGAAAATTAAAACGTTGAATTTACGTTACATTTTGAACACTTTATGCTATCATATGTTTATATAGTTATCACAAAAAGTTTAGAATTTCCTGTATTAACGAGTATTATAACACTTACACAACTCATTGTCTGATTAGTTTTCAATTAAATTCTAAAAATGGACGAGAAAATATAATTTCCCGTCTCAAATTTTCCGTAATTTAATTTTCTAGATTTGGTTTTCATTTTAAACTAACATTCATCGTTTGCTTTTGTTAACTATTTATCGTTTATTAATTGTTTTTTAAAATGTAATTGTTACATTACACTTAAATGATGAGTGCATAAAATCATTTATGCGAGCATATTGATCTCCTCGTTGCCGTCGTGGTCGCTGTGAACCCAGGTTGATTTTCGTCTGTTGATTAAACTCACCCCGATACTGGTTGTTTAGTTTTGTAACAATATTGATTTAAGAAGAGAAAACGGGATGACTTCATATGCATGTGTATGCGAGAGATAGATAGACAGATAGTAAGAGAGAGAGAGAGGGGGGGAAAAGAGAGACAGATAGCTCGTTTCAATACATCAGCCGCCCAACACACGCTGCCACCGTTTCTTGAGGATGAGAACAGCCATTCATATCTGTTCATGTTGACATCTCACCGGCTAAGAGCGCGAGAGGTGTCTCATCGGAAGTCATGTGACTCCATAAACTTCCACCAGGGGTGGCCCTCTACCTTTAAAATCCTTCCCTGAAAATATGACTTATTTAACATAAGTACTGTTTTCTATGTCCCTTAATTCATAATTGGAGTATTTAATTTTATTCTGCTTATATACATACATCGTATCTAACAATATTTTATACAAAACAAATTGGTTGATATTTTAATAATGAAAAACATATAATTGCATTGCTTGATTTTTTTTATAACTTCTGTACTTCTGTAAAGAAAACTGCTTTCAGATTGCTGACAATCAAGTTAATAAAGGAATTTTAGGCTTTAAAATTCATTAAAAAACGTTATGTTTGTTTACTTTAATGCAGAAACAACATATGACGCAACTATTCTTTTGGATTTTTTTTCTTCCAATTAATATTGAATAATGTTCAGTTTTAAAATCGCGTTATTTTCTTTTGTTGATGATCTTTTTAATGTTTATTAAAGCTTTTTTAATAAAGCTACCATTCATTATCGACAGCCCAATTCTACAGCATGCCTCGCTTGCCCCAAAATGCTATTTTGAACTTAAGCGTTCCAAATCAACGGAACAAGACAGGGAATCAAACAATGGTATATTAAACGTAAGCGTGCATACTGGTTTTAATTCGTTCCGCACGTTTTGAATTTTTTAAAATTTATTTAATTTTGATCTGTCGACTTTGTACGTCTTGTGTATTAGTAAAATTGCATCGCGGGGAACTATTTTACAATTTGATGTACTGAACTTCCTAAAAATAGACGAATAAACGTTGCGATTTTGCTTGCCTAACGGTTAAACCGCATATGATAGATATCCGCCGGGCATCGCCCCTATAACACGGAAATGGTTATGGAGAGGCTTTCCGAAGTAAATATTTAAAATTAAGCTCATAAAATTAGTCACGTACAAAAGAAATAGCGGCTACTACGTTGTCATATGAGTTTATCAGCAATAGAATTAATAAGTTTCATAGAATGATTTACAGACAACTAAAACAGAACACTTACGTGATTAAATCAAAATATTTATTCCACTGTAATGCATTTCGTTTTTTATAAGACAATTCAGAAATTTCGATGAATTATTTATTGAAAGAAAACTTTTTTACAAACATTAATTTAATGAATAAATTACATCAAGTAGAATGCATTTCGGTGTATTTATGAAATAAATTTCATTTAAAACATATTTTACGTTTTAACTGTAATCAGATACAATGTATTTTGTTTCTTAGAAAACAAGTCTGCTATTTTCATTAATTATTTCGTGGTATTGAAACCCTATTTAGAAACTATCATTTATTTACATAAAAATTATTTTGTTATTACATTTTCTTCAAAATCATACTTAGAAAAAATACGATATGTACGAATACATTTAATCCTATAAAATAGCATCTTTCTTCGAGTGTTTGTGTATAACCACTTTAAATAGTCTTCCGAAAAGATTAATAAGACCAAACATGTACGTACGATGCTGCGATGATGCGATGATGCTCTTTCTTCGCTATGAAATAATACAAACATTTGTTCATGTTCATTATTATAATTTTAAATTTACTAATAATATATACACAATGATATATACTCACCTATATTTAAAAATCAAATTATTCAAAGGTGGGAGCAGGATTTTCGTAGATTCTTCAATTTTCCTGGGCGAAGCTGGTGCATACTCTTATATCTGTATGTATAAATATACATTTGAATATAAGTTATTTAATATTATATTTGTGATTTTTTTTATTTCTATAGTATAAATACAAATATTAAAAGTTTAGACATCCAGCAGTGTCAGCTAAGAGCTGCACGCGGTCAAAATATAGCAATCTCCTCGACAAATTTGTATTTCAACCGATCGCGGTGGAGACGAGTGGACTGATAGGTTCTGCTTCGCGCGACTTCCTCGGTAGCCTTGGTCTATTAATGACGCACAACACACGAGACAATCGCGAATTAATTTGACTTTACGAGCGCCTCTCTATCGCCATTATTCGTGGCAACGCCTTGAGTCTGCTCTCGGCCTGCCAAGCCAGCCGGACATTCGAAGAAGACTATTGACTGTGATACGATTAACATTGTCTAAAACACGCCGAAAATAATTTATTGTAGATGAACACCCATCTCCTGATAAAATGACATTCAACCTTTTTAGACGATTACGTGTGAATACCATAAAAAAACTGGAGAAAATAAAACAATGAAAAATATAATAGAATTTAGACTGGGTTATTAGTTTCGCAAATAAATTTAATGTAAAATGATCCCACATTTTCGAGCCATTCTAAGGTGTTGTGGTTAGTTAACCATTTTGGCCATTGGAGATGAATTCTGTACGTTATTGTGTTGGGGCTATTACGTGTGCCAGTCGAACTAAGGATTAGTGTTCAAAAATATATCAGGTAAATGGCCTAATAATTTTGAATGAACGTAAACAGAAGAATCTCATTTTAGGGGGGCGTAATTTAGCTGAGTATGTTAATCTACACATTTACCAAAGTTTATTGTTCAACTTTTGGAATTCACTGAGTATTATTTTCTTAATTAGCGGCTTCCTATCCCAATTAATGCTGCCTGGAAGGCGGATCCGTTTTTCAAGTATATATATATATATATATATATATATATATATATATATATATATATATATATATATATATATATATATATATATATATATATATATAAAGCAATCCACCAAAAGATATAAGCGTCAACTAATATCTTATAGTTAGTGAAACATCCGGATAAAAACTGAAGCTCAATATACTGGATAGAGCATTACTATTATAATATAAAATGAAGTAATAAAATAAGGTGCCAATCAAATATGCCAACCCTTATCCTTTGACATTGACTTTTTTCTTTGACCCAGACAAGTAACATCCGATTTGGGTTGGGTTGATTTGGCGGGCTTGTCTCTTTCTTTCTTTGTTACACTTGACAGGATTGCTGAAACAGGATGTCGTCTCTTCTTTTATTAAAATACACATGTAATTTCCGCTCTCTTAACGTTGTTCCGTAGACACTTAACGCTTTCACTATCGCCTTCCATTCGTGGAAGAAGGGTCCTCTATATTTGGCTCGCGGGAGATCGAATATTTTCAAAATTTTAAATATTTTTATTTAATTCAGATTTAACGGATTTTCCTTTTTAACCAGCGAACTTGGATTTGATTCGTGCTGCCCAGATCAAGTTTTCGGAATTTAGAGTGAGTTTATTGAACTTTTTATTTATTTTATTTGATTTATTTATCGTTGTAATAATTAACATAAACATTGGATACTTTTCACTTCCTCGATTGCTGACGCATCTCACGACTAGACAACTTTCTCAGCTCTTTCAATTCCTCGTATGTGGACTGTCACTCATCATCTGGATTAATCTTCAGTCAACCTTCTGGACCTCTTTTCTGATTATGTTTTTTTTAAATGTATGACTTGGGTGGATTGTATAGATTTAACAAAAAAGTGTGTTTTTGGGTTGATATATTTGATGTTATATATATTTTTATGTATTATTGTATATATTTTTAAATATTTTCAAAGTGTAATGTTATTACCTGTAGTAGTATAACTGCGGTAATGGTCTTCTGAGGAGAAGAATTGTCTTTGAAAACTCATGAGCTAAGGACTTTAAGATACTTTGCTTGAACCTTGAATCATAATGAAATTTGATTGGCACCTTATTTTATTACTTCATTTTATATTATAATATATAAATATATATATATATATATATATTATTTGTTGTATACACACATACAACGTGATATAATATATTGTGTATAGATTTCCAGTATTTACGATCTCTATACGTAAGTAGAGCTTAGTATTATTATTAGTAGTAGTGGTAGTAGTATGAACATACATGTATAGCAATTAAGCTACATATAGATGCCCATTTTTCATCCCTGCAGGTAATCGGCAGATTAAAATTAAGCTACACAGAGGCTAAGTGCCTGACAATTTCTTGTGGGGATGAAACATAGATGCATCTGTTTAGATTCATTGCTATAAATGTATTTCAAACTATATATATATATATATATATATATATATATATATATATATATATATATACATATATATATATATATATATATATATGAATACATTCGAAAGTGTTTTCATTCATCTCACTGATATTACATACAACACTGCTTTATGTTATTCACGGAATCTTCTAAGGGGTAAATTCGAGTAGAGAGCTGAGGAAACTACAGAATAATATTGATAATCTTGGATAAAATACCCCAACAAAAACAAACATAATAATGTATTTCAATACTATTAATATTCCCAACATCTCATAATTCTGCATTACTGAAATGAATACGAAAACATTCTAGCCTTCTAAACTGTCATTATCAGATTATGTGAGGAAGATATTTTAATTACGGTCAATTTAAAATTAGAGTTTTTTTTAAATTTTGTTATCTACTCCTATTTATTTTTGCCGTTCATTTTTTTCTATTATACATTGAAGTGGAAAGTACTTCACGAATACGTGAAAAATAATTCTGAGAGGAAGTGAACTCATTATTTGCAGACACGTGTATTTAGTGACGGTGTCAGCAGTAAAACATACAAACATCGGCGCCAACACAAAACAATGAAATGCCATATATATACGAAGAGAACACATAAATTATCGACTATAGCCATCATATATGTATCAAATTTTAAGATTATACAATTAAAAATAAGAACCTTTAAGAAGCGATGAAGGTCTGCTAAATTTTAGTCAGTAGATTATGGGAGGACTGTTATAATCTAACGGTACTTTCCTAAATACGCTCCTGTGCAAACGCACACACTCGTAATTTATTTTGAAAATCTCATATATTTTCAGATATACTAAGTTAATGTTAATACAATTTTAATATTAATATTAATTTTAATTTTTAATTTTAATTTTATAAATTATAACACTCCTGAAGATACAAGTTTTGTATACAAACCACATTTAAACTTAGTTCTGTGCCGGCTTCACTCCGCTCATTCATTGTGGAAATCTAATAGCATGTTATTATTCTTATATTTTTATCGAGACATGTGTTGCACTTTTGGTTAACGACTCATGGGGGTTGGACTTGCATCAAACAGACCAATAAATAATGGGTGTACAGTTTGTCTCTGTCATTGACAAACGTTTTTACGTCATGCTTTCAATATATAATAATATACACTGCACATTATATATATATATATATATATATATATATATATATAATATTTTATGAATAATTATTAATTATTTATTACCTAATGACATCGATGTTTCATGCTTACGCAATCTTCAGTGCAGGAAGTAAATTCCCGACGGTCAGCGGGCGCGAACTCCGATCACAAATCGCTACTGAGCGTTACCCGCAAATTAGCTTGGAAGTTAGGAGGAATTTAACTTTATAACCATATAAATGAATGAATATTAAAATATTTCTACCTACAAACGACGTCTTTTCGAGTTAATGCTCTCTTAAGTTGAGGGAAGCGACAATTTGAGACGGTCACAGAGCGCGAACTCGATTCATGAAGGCAACACAGATTCGCACGATTCCGCTCTCTACCCAATATTATCAGAAATTTCATGATATGGGAGAAATGAAGTTATATCTGCCTAAATACAGCAGGAAGTAGAAACCAGACATTCTACAGGGTTCAACAGAACTTAATCGAAACTTTGCTTTATAGCTTAAGTGCCAGTCTGTTTTAATATCCCCGAGCAGTGCTCAACGTTAATATCTTAAAGGGAATATTGTAACTATATATATATATATATATATATATATATATATATATATATATACATACATACATACATAATACATACATATATATATATATATATATATATATATTTCAGTACATATAAAATAATGTAAGCATGTTGTAAAAATCTAATGGCGACTTAACCTGAATGTTTTCATAGTATAAAAGGTCGCGTGAGTGTTGAACTAATCTAATATTCTTAAAGAGATTTACGTGAGGTTTCTGATGAGCAGCATGTAAGTGTTTATGATTGTAGGATCTTCCACGTTACGAAACAAGGGTTAAACCATTGACAATTCTGTCATTGCAAAATAAATATTGGTATTTGAGACTGAATTTTTGTGATTGGTATTAAACTAACTATATTAACTATATATATATATATATATATATATATATATATATATATATATATATATATATATATACATACATACACACACACACACCCATATATATATATATATATATATATATATTTATATATGTTATAATATCTATTCGGCTAAGAAGGGTCATGTTTGGCTCGCGGGAGGACGTATAATTTCAAAGTTTACCCATTGAATAATTCTTATTCGATTCGGGGGAAGAAATGACCGGCTTTGTCGACTCAGTTCAATTTTAATTTTTTTCAAATCGGATTTAACGGATTCTCTATTTGACAAGCGAACTTTGATTTGATTTGTAATGTTCAGATCATTTTTTATTTACTAAATGCTCCTTGTTCTGAACAACTGAAGATATTGATTTGCTTTCATTTGCAGGTCTAACTATTTTTCACTGACTCATCATATTTTTGCTCTGTCCAGTATATTGAGCTTTCTTAACCTCACAATAGGTATAATTCTCTAAAAGTTACCTTTTAGTTATAAACTTTCATATATATATATATATATATATATATATATATATATATATATATATATATAAACAATATGTTATGAACAAATATCATTTTTAAATTGACCCATATACACATGTGTTTCATGCTCCCCTGCACTCATCAGTATAGGAGGAGACAATCCCTGCTGATCACACGATCCTTAACCCAATACCAAATGCATCCTTGGCTCAGTAGTCGGAGTGCTAACCGATGTTACCAACCCGCATTGTCGTGGAAATTAACGTCTAAATGCCCAATTTAGCGAGCATATTATAAAGCTGTCAATAGAACTCATTAGAAAGGGGCTAGAGTATAACAGTTACGTTATAAACGACTGCTTGTTGTTAACATTATATATATATACATATATATTATATATCATCATGATAATCATCTTGCCACGGGTGTGTCATGAATCATCGTGACTCTCTCACGCCATCTAGATCCCTATCCTCGATCACATAAAGTAGGTGTCTTATCGGTGTATTATTAGTCTATAGATAGTTTCTTCACGTAATTGCATCCACGTTTTTTAATTCACAAAACTATATCGCTGATAATTTCATCCTTATCCATTCCCCAGCAGTGATCAGCATTTTTTTGTTCTCCCTGGTCAGATCTGAGACATGAGAAAAGGGTCCGTAGAGGTGCTTACAGAGAAGTTTAAAGAAGTTGTTAGCGTTCTGGTATAGACAACAATTCAATTGGACCGCAAGTCTAAAACTTTCAGCATCAATACAATATATAAAATGTATAGAAACACACACACACTCACACACACACACACACGTACACACAAGCGCACACACATGCGCAGAAATATCAAACTTTAAAAAATAAAACTATTTATTCAAATGGAACGAATATCTGAGAGCCAAGATGCTCGAAACGAGTTATAAAATTAGAAGATAATTAAAAAATCAAATAATAAACAATTAAACATTTCATTTGTCAATTTTATAAACGTTGGTAGCCTCATTTCTTTGTATATATATATATATATATATATATATATATATATATATATATATATATATATATATATACAGGGTGATTCATAAGTCACTTAGCTATTTATTTTTACATTTTCAAGTTAAAATATACGGTAATAAAACACAGAAAGTTTATTCAACAAATTCATTTATGGGAGTTAAAAATTACAGCAAATTTTCAAAATTTCCACCTTCGTTCTGTATGCATAGATCCATTCTTTTTCAAGGAATTTACGACTCTTTGTAGCATATTAGATTGATTAATTTTAACAAACTCGGCAGTGATTTTTGATTTGAGGTCGTCATTGCCTTTCAGCAAGTATGGGAGATTCATCAAATTTGGCCATATGAATAACAATAAAAATTCGCTCTTCAATTGTAAATGACATACTGCCTGAAAAGAAAAGCACATATGATGATTTACATAAATTAAAATAAATAAAAATAAATATATATAGAAACAAATATATAAACGAACAAATTTAAAATAACAAATAGCAGGAATTAGAGAGTAAGATAACAATCATCAAAAGTTCATAGTATGTTTGTGCTTCATATGGTAATCATTTTAAATAGCTTAGTGACTTATGAATCACCTTGTATATATATATATATATATATATATATATATATATATATATATATATATATATATATTCCATAACTATCACCTCGTGGTAGTGTAACATATTCTCCCGACTCTTTCACGCCATCTCACTCTATCCACCATCACACAAGGTATGTCTTCACCGGTGTATTGTGAGTTCTTTGCTATTTGATTGACGTAGGTTTTGTGTGGTCTCACCACTGAATATAATCCCCGTTTTAGAGTCCTCAAATTAATATCTCTGACAATTACGTCCTAAGCCTCCCAACACACCAGTAACCACACATCTAATTCTTTTCTCTGATCAGATATGAGATCCGAAGCTAGTGTATGTAGACTTGTACTTCTGTAGGGTGTTGCCTCCAGATATGTTAAATGTAGCTCTTAGCATTCTTGAGTACACACTGTCAATTTTCTTACTCCAGTCTTTTGGTAAAAGTGCAGGTGCTAATCTTATGAACACGAACTCATGTAACAATGGTGTCAGTTGAAGAGGCAATTATTTGGTACATACATAGCTCGACTGTATTAGTACGTAGTGTGACTCCCAATAGATTCGATTAAACATGAAATTCAGATGCCGCTTTTGCTTGTTATCTACAACCAACAAATATTTACGCCGTACATCTCTCTACATTCGCCTGATATCTACAAGGAATGTGAGGATTGATCAACTTCTCGTTGAATAACTGGCTAAAGTTTTACACTGTCTATACTTCAAAGGTTCGAGTTATAGTTATCGGTTAGGTTTAAGGTTAGAGTAAGGGTTAGTGGTTTGGCTAAGGAGTTAGGGGTTAGTGTTAGGTTCATGGTCAAGCGTTACGGTTAATGGTAAGAATTAGAGTTAAGTTTAGGGTTAGGGTTTGGAGTAAGTTTGAAGTTTAGAGTCCCAAGCTCACTAATCACACATTTTTTCGAAATCAATTAGAAGTGTAGATCTTAAGGTGTAAATCACATAACAGCATAGATTCATGAAAGGTAAATTGCAAGTGTAGATATCATACCGAATTTGATTCATGGTACGTAGATTACAAGCGAAAGTGGCATCGGAATTGTATAGCCGATTCCATACACTACACTAGTATTCATTATCTGAATTGTATAGCCGATTCCATACACTACACTAGTATTCATTATCGGAATTGTATAGCCGATTCCATACACTACACTAGTATTCATTATCAGAATTGTATAGCCGATTCCATACACTACACTAGTATTCATTATTTGAAGTGTATAGCCGATTCCATACACTACACTAGTATTCATTATCGGAATTGTATAGCCGATTCCATACACTACACTAGTATTAATTATTTGAAGTGTATAGCCGATTCCATACACTAGTATTCATTATCGGAATTGTATAGCCGATTTCATACACTACACTAGTATGCATTATCGGAATTGTATAGTCGATTTCGATACACTACACTAGTATCCATTATCTGAATACGGCACCTTAATATAATAAATACGAATTAAAAAAAACAGATTCATATAAAAATATTTTTTCTAAAATCTTATGCAGTATCTACCCTATAAATTAACGAGAAAGTCTTTCAAAACCAATAAATATTTTATTGAAAAGTCGATGATATTCCTTAACAGATTTTCTTAAAATGCCATCGCAAAGATTTTCATTTAAATTTTCGAAAAAAAATCTCTAAAGAAAGTTTCGTTTTATTTCTTTTCCGGCGAGGTTTCCTTTTTATGCGATCGTTAAACTGAATGGGATTAAATTGTTTAAAAAAAAATAACGTTATAAAGAAACAGCAAACAACATGATGAAAAATTAAATTATTTATTGATGACGTCAGCGGAAGTATCACGTGGGCACGTCTCTTCCTTATACCTGCCGAACAACACCGTGAATAAACACACAGACTTCAAGACTCGGCGTTTTAAATAATCAAAAAATAAAATCGGAATCTTTAAGGAAAACACGATTAAACAAGAAAGCATGAACAAGCTTAGTAATAATCTAACTATCGAATAGAATTTAATGAATGGAAGGTAATAAACCGGTGAAAAAGGAAATTGAATCAACGATGCAAACTTTATTTTGTTGCTCCTTTGTGCTTCCGGAATTTAAAAGGATTTCAAATGAGCTTTCAAGATAGCAAATATGTTTTCGAAAGGAAACGCGGAGTCGCTTTTCAACAAGAGGATAATAACCTTTAGTTAAATGCTGTTTGGTTTGCTTTTTACTTTGTCATCTCATAATCGAAACACACATGGGATAAAGCATCGTGATTCAAACCGATACGTCCTTAACAAATCAAAGATGGTTGTCATGATTCCGTGGAAAGAGCATGCAGGATTTCTGATGCTTAAAAGGCAGAGATGGTCTGTAAAATGTTCGATTCCAAGTCAAAAGAAAACATACAACCTCAAAATATTCACGTTAATATTATATATGTGAAGACTGCATAAACCATATTACGTGTTATTATTCAATAAATCAGGTAATGTATATATATATATATATATATATATATATATATATATATATATATATATATATTTAAATACATGTTTCGTGTACAAAATTTAATAACGGCGAGGAATACGGACGTTTGGGACATTTTTGGGAGGGTAGAATGAGATTAAACAAATATAAAAACGAGAGGAAACGATAAAAAAGAAATTAATTAATGTACTGAGCCGGCTTTCGTCCACACTCATCAGAGTATTAACGTGGAAGTAATTAAACGACTAAAACCTAAAGAATTATAATGAAAACTAGTGACAAGTTTAGGAGAAAAAAAAATGATGAAAAAAAAATATAGGGGAGAGTCACAAGTTGATCACATTAAGTCCTAAAAGCCACTCCTTTTGTTTACAAAGGGAAGGTTTGATTAACTTGATATATATGGCTTCCAGGACTTTGAGGTGGAATAGAGAATGCGATCTACTTATGATAGAAAACAAGTCACTAGTGTACGTCGACGCACATTCGGCGCTATTTATAAAATGGTCAGACCAAGATGTATTGACTAAATTATTTAAATTATTTAGTCGGCCCTGGCGTATGGCAGGGGGATGTGTTGTTTGATTCTGGATTCACTAGTGACTGGTTTTCTGTCATAAGTAGATCGCATTCTCTATTTAACCTCAAAGTCCTGGAAGCCATATATATCAAGTTAATCAAATACTCCCCATATTTTTTTTTCATAATTTTTTTTTCTCCTAAACTTGTCACTAGTTTTCATTATAATTTTTTAGGTTTTAGTCGTATTTAATTACTTCAACGTTAATACTCTGATGAGTGTGGACGAAAGCCGACTTGGTACATTAATTAATTAATTTTTTTTAATCGTTTCCTCTCGGTTTTATATTTGTTTAATCTCATTCTACCCTCCCAAAAATGTCCCAAACGTCCGTATTCCTCGCCGTTATATATATATATATATATATATATATATATATATATATATATATATATATATATATATATATATGTATATATATGTATATATATATATATATATATGTATATATATGTATATATATATATATATGTATATATATGTATATATATACATATATATACATGTATGTATATATATGCATATATATATATGTGTGTACATATATATGTATATATATGTATATATATACATGTTATATATATGTATGTATATATATATATATATATATATATATAGATAGATAGATAGATAGATAGATATATATATCCCTGAGATTAGGAGATCCGACTGTCGTCTAGATGGTGGAGTTTCGATCTAGGCTTGGGGCACACGCTTGTCTAGCCACACTTAAGAACTCTGATACAGGAACTAGTTTTTAGGTGACAAAAATAGGCCCTTTTCATGGAGTCAGTTTAATCGTCATATGACATCAGCTTATAATATATTTCTCTTTGTGTAAACGGATATAGTTCTTTACATTTAGATTTCGCTTACTCCTAGCGGGTGTCGAATGTTAAACGAGAGGTTAGGAGCGTCCACTGTTATTTAGATAGTCCAGTTTAGATACTTAATTGGGTCGCTTGCTTGCATATCCACATTAAAGAGCTGTAAATGATATATATATATATATATATACATATATATATATATATATATATATATATATATATATATATATATAAATATATAAATATATATATTCCATGAAAAATGCTAGTATACTTAAATCTTATGCCCTTAATAGGGTTAAGATGAAAATTTATATACACTAAATGTACAAAAGCAAGGAAATTCCCAAATGTTTACACTTTTGTTGTCATTAATTAAGGGTATGACTACATATTAACTAAACCATTTCATTATCACATTACTGCAGTATACATCTCTATGCATGAGTGGATGAAGTGTGTGAGGTGCGCTGAAGAAAAATTCCTACCAGTAAAATGCATAGCCCTGTTGTGTTCGCATACCCTTAATGACAATAAAAGAGTACAAATTTGGGAATTTCTTTGCTTTTGTACATTTAGTGTATATGAATTTTCATCTTAATCCTATTAAGGGCATATGATTTCAGTACACTGGAATTTATCATGGAATGCCACTACGTTTGTAAAGTATATGCCTCAATACAATGCCTTCTCATAACTGATATAGTTGGTAGTTTTACTAATCAAGGTATATGGTAAACTGAAATTAAAATGCCATCAACTAGACACTAGAACCTCTATCTTTGCCAAAAATCAACTGAATCCATCAAATGGTCGATAAGATATGGAATAAAGTGTATGAATACTGGTCATTTTTAATTTTTTTATGGAATTTTCTGAAAAAATAAGGTATATGGTAAACTGAAATTTAAATGCCATCAACTAGACTCTAGAACCTCTATATCTGCCAAAAATCAGCTGAATCCATCAAATAGTTGATGAGATACAGGGTACGTACACACAGATAAAATGATTTCATGATTGCACTTTCTGGATCTCTGGGTTGCCTTGACTAATGATGCTGAAATTCTACACTCTTATAGAACCTATCAAATAAAAATGTTGTGCAAAGTTTTAACTAATTTGGTTTATTGGTTTTTGAGTTATGATTGATCAAACAAATGAGATTTCCAGCATAGGCCATTCGTGAGGTTTATTAAGGGATAGATCGCTCTCGCGCCTCCTTTGATATGTGTTAAAAACACTACTAATTCAAAGAAACAACGTTTGATATATCTTTCAAAAAACGTTTATTTTGTTTTTGCTTATCTTGAGAAAATACATTTTCATGATATGCAAAATATTATCATTTCCATGAGGAGACTTACTCAGTGCATGAACACCGTTTTCATCAATTTTTTTTCTCAGTGAAATACTTGTTTCGCATATAAATGGTTATATTGTAATACGTTTATGCCATATGCTTTTTATTTACTAAATTGAATTTATGTGAACATATTTGTATATACATGTATTTATATGTATTTTTATATACATTTATTCATATGTACATATATATATATATATATATATATATATATATATATATATATATATATATATATATATATATATATATATATATGCTCTTACTATTTTACACACCTTTATACAACCTTATCATATAAGGCTCATGTCATCTGTGACTCTGGTAATAAAATCAGATTTTAATTTTGTTTCGTCTCTTATGATGATCATCGTTAAAAGTTGTCTTGTTAACCGTTTAATGAATTTTATTTGATAGTTAATTCGTGTGATTAAATTATCAAGCATTTGGTTTTCTTGAATAATAGTTTGTTTTCTTTAAGGATTTTGCTCTGTGATTTTTGGATGATTGGCAATTTTAAATTAATTTCAAAATTCTTTATTAATTTAGTTTCAAATCTGTATTTTGAGTTCGTATTATTGTTGGCATTCCGTATTCTATTGGATGAATATTTTTTACCCCCACACTTAACAAGAGGAGATGATGACTGGACAGGTGGTATCATGTATACAGAACAGATAATAAACTACCCCCTGAATGTGGTATTTAAAGATAGGGCATTAGTCTGAAATAGTATAGTACACTACATTGAGCATTTAATAGTAATAACATCATTTTGGCTTCAGACAGATACTAATCTCCAGTAGTAGTAAAAGTGATAGTATTATTTCTTGCTTCAGACAGATACCAAAAGGTCCATTGGTTATAGATATAGCGATTCTAAAACATCCAAGAGAAAGCAACCCAGTTTGAATCATCACAGAAACAAGTCACGTTATCCATATGATGCAATATCCCGTCTAGGCATGCGATTATCAGGCGTGCTCCAAGGATGAATTTAATCATAATTAGATCCTTAATTGAAGACAATTAATCTCTCTATTTGGTAAGCCATGATTGTAAAGCTACACGAGTTGTTCTATGAAAGTGAGAGAGAGAGACAGAGAGAGCGGCAACCAGTTCGCTGTTGTTATCTGTGAATATTCATTCTAGATTAGTTGTCATTAAGTGTTTATTATACTCTACTATATTATTGTTACTCTACTATATTATTGTTACTCTTCTATATTATTGTTACTCTACTATATTATTGTTACTCTTCTATATTATTGTTAGCTGCGGCCTTGAGAAATGGATCCGCCACTTCTTTTATTAAATGGGCACAACTTACCAATGCTAGGTATAACTCTAGAATAAGGGTTAATGAAATAGAATGATTGTCGAATACTTGTGGCGACGGTTCTAGATATAAAAAAAATGCTGTACATTGACTTTGACTACGACTAAGTTCGAACCTGCGTTCTGAAGACGGGGAACTTTTTGGAAGAATCCATGTTTGTGAACGATCCGCTTGATATTAGACAAATGGAGGAAGAAAGGAAAGTTTTTTTTCGTTGTGGCGATAAAACGAGTTCTCTGAAATTTAAGTGGCAATAAGTCTAAGATTTCAGTAATTTCCGCTCCTTTCCAGTGGAGGTCCAGTTGGTGCTTTCTCCTCAGCTTTTCCATGTTCATTTACTCTTTCTTATCACTTTCCCTTGTACCAACCGATATTACTGCCATCAAATGTGTTTGTGTTAAGCTCAGTCGATGTAATTAACTCGAATTTAACTTGAACATAGAATTGCAAACCACTAGTCAACGTCGGGAACCATCACGCTACATAAATATGCACTCAAATAATAATGATAATAATACATCTGGACAGACTTGTAGCAACTGTATTCCATGGAACACCACTGGTTATTATCAGTGAGCAATCATCCACGCCTATTATCGGTTAGCAATTAATCGCCCATAAACAGATACACACATACACACAAACAAACACATTTGATAGCAGCAGCATCGGCTGGTACAATGGAAAGTGGTAATGAAGAGTCAAGGAACATGGAAAACATGAGGAAAAAGCACCAACTGGACCTCCACTGGAAGGGAGCGGAAATTACTGAAATCTTAGTTAGACTTATTGGCACTTAAATTCCAAAGAAGACAACAGTTCGCTTCCAGCGATTAATCAATGGTAAACAGCTGTTTTGATAACGCAAAATGAGTTGCAATGGTTATCGAAAGAGGTAGAGCATGCTAGAAATCTGGGGAGTCTTGGTGTCACTTAGACTCCAGATAACAGAACTGTTTATTGTGAGTGAGCACTCCATGATAATGACGTGTGAGGATTGCTTGTAGCCCCCCCCAAAAAAAAAGGTAATAATAATGTGCATCAAGAAAATTATTCTTAACCCTTAATTGTTGTATTTTTTATATGTCTAATAAAAAAGTGAAAAACGTTTCATAGGGGTTATATAAAGTGGTATAAATGATTTTTTGAAAAAGATACAGGTTTATTGAATATAAATAAATCACGTCGCAATGTGCAACAAATAGCATAACATTTTATATGTAAAACAAAATACTACACTATGTGCATCTAAATAAGCATAATACACGAGAGAATCATAAAATAATTATTACTTACGATTATAATGGCCAGGTTTAAAAGTGTAGACTCTTGAATAAGGCAGATTACACACCGATGACACTTGCCTGTGACATCGAATATCCCGATCACCTATTTAGCGGGGTTTGTGATGCAACATCATACTAATACCTACTCACACTTACTAAAAGGTTCATTGCAGATTTTAAACAAGTTGCAGTTTAACACATTTTCATTGAATATTACATTAAATAGGCATTTTGTTTTGATGCTTTATATTTGCAACAAAAAGCAATTAACGGTTTAAGTTTAGCAGGGTAGAAAACAAAATATGGCTTAATATTAAAATCTTCTGTTGT
>OY744528.1:32376027-32406027 GCA_963556195.1 Sepiola atlantica
TCGTAATTTTTTAGATGAACATTGGTAATCTGTATTCTTTGAATTATTAAAACTACTGTTTTCATCTTGGATGTTTCTCCGCAAAGGCATTTGACACAACGCATAAATTGCTAAGTTATAATCAGTTATAAGTGACAGTCTTTTGGAGGTTGAAGGTTCAATCTTCGGTGCAGGCGATAAAAAAGAATACAATCAGGAATTATTTATAACTTTTACTAAATCATGTCTGACAGAACGAGAACAAGCTACTTCCGTTGATTAAATAAAGTGTTCTGTTCGCAATTTCCTTCAGATTTCCAAATTCGAACAGATATACACGTGAGTCTGACAAGATACACCTGTAGAAGGTCGGTGGTTGCACCGGCCAGAACGTTTTGAGAATAACACCCAAAATAGCAGAGAATCCAAATAATTCAAACTATCATTGAATATTCTTATTCTAGAACATTTCAGACAAGTAGCTTTACTTAATAATTTTCTCTATTAGGACTCGATCCTGTTCCCAAACTTTTGTTAATGGTTCATTTTCCGCAGTTTTATAGGAATATGCCTTCAATGTATTGAGTACAGATTTTGAGCCGCTACTTATAAATTTTAAAAAGCCACTCAAAGATAATGGTGAATAGGGTGATATAATGAATACTATGTGAGGATTGAAAATAAGTAATGGACTGACTAAAATAGGATCTTAATACATATATATATATATATATATATATATATATATATATATATATATATATATATGTGTGTGTATATATATATATATATATATATATATATATATATATATATATATATATATATATATATAAGTAAATTTCGTGTACAACAGAATCGTAGGATTAATTTTAGAGGAAGCATTATTAAAATCAATATAACAGACGAGTGGAAAAAAAATAAATAAAAGGAAAATTGTTAAAATTACCTTAAGGCCTTATCGTCTGACCCTCTGAGAGGAAACGTCAGAATGGTAAATTAAAAACTAAAAGTCGAATGAGATATGAGGGAAAAAAAAAAAAACTTATTTATTTAGAAGAATACTTTAGCATATATTTGTGTGATAACACAACATAGAATAATGCTTAAGGAAAACAAACATTGATTAACTCAGCTATAGTACAATGATATATGTTCGTCTTTCTGATAAAGTTCAGCAATTTACTAATAGCTCTCTTGTAAAATGCGGTGTTAAACTTCTGTGGTGATGTAGCGGACTCAGCGGTCCATGCCTCTTTCGGGCATGTCAAATATCGTAAGTCAAACTTAAATAGTTTAACGTTAAACATTGATTGTTTAACGATACCGAACTGAAATCAAGCAACAATATATCAGTAAATATGATTCGGCATATATTGAATAACATAATATGATGACGGAAGAAAATGAAACCCAGAACCCAGTGTCTTACCCCAAGAATCAAATCTTACGAGAGAAACTAATAACAAAAAGGACTTCAACAGTTATTAAGAATTTAAAGAAAGGCTTACTAAAAAAAAGATTAGATGGATAGATTTTCAGTTGAATGATAATGAATATTATGGGAGGATTGAAAATAATAAATGTAAGGATTACTTATGAGTTCTACCCGGTCATGACTGACAGAACGAGATCAAACTACACCTGTGGATAAAATAAAGGGTTATGTTCGAAATTCCGTACAGATTCCCGAGTTCAAGAGGAAGATACTCAATTCAGACAAGATAAACCGGAAGCAGGCTGGACGTTACATCGGCCGAAACCTTGTAGGAAGGACATCCAAAATGAGAACAGTTATCTGAAGAATCCAAATAAACCAAACTATCATTTGATATTCATATTCTAGAACATTTCAGACCAATAGCTTTCCTTAATAATTTACTTTGGTAACACTCGGTCTTGTTCTAAAGATTTTGGTAATGGTTCATTTTTCAGAGTTGTATAGAAATATGCCATAAGAGTATGGCGTAAGATTCTTCGTCGCTACTGATGAATTCTAAAAAGCCACTCAAGGATATTGGTAAATAAAATAGGTAGATAATCACTTGAATTATAATGAATATTATGTGGGATTAAAAATAGTGAATGTAAGGAATAAAATAGGATTACTTTTAAGGAAGGTGTAGAACAAGTGTTTATTGGCATTAATGTGAAGACGGCAACGTTGTAGTTATAAGGAAAGCAATCGTATGGCAACATGCTTAACAGATAAGAAGTTTTTGCATTAAACAATGTTCATGGAAATTTTGTTTCATTTTAGGGGCACAGAAGAAGAAAGGAACGTTATTTGAAGATATAGTAGGATTGATTTATACTAGTGTACGTCAGTTCAGCTTCTTGATTATTGCTACTTTACAGCATTCGACCTATCATTCAATACATCTCGATGCTTTACTTGTTCGGTCTCTTCTTCTCCTCTCTTCATATTTCTCCACTTCATCTTTTTCTTCTTCTTCGACTTCTTCTTCTGTTTTCTTCTTCTTTTGTCTTCTTCTTATTATTATTTTTCTTCTTCTTCTTTTAACCGAATTTCTATCTCTAACAGAAAAACAATCAAGGATAGAAAAGAAACTTTGATTAACAAATGATACAAGGTGAACAGAGTAATTTACCAATTAGCGTTAGATTTAGCGAGCAATTCCCGTGCAATCTCGTTCTTCCCCGTTCTTTTTGATAGGAAAAACAGGCATTTCCACATTCTTTATTTGGGTACTATAAAATAGCTTCATGTCGCTCTTTCTCTCTCACACGCACTATCTCCGATTCCAAC
Source organism: Sepiola atlantica (assembly GCA_963556195.1). Lineage (NCBI taxonomy): Eukaryota > Metazoa > Mollusca > Cephalopoda > Sepiida > Sepiolidae > Sepiola > Sepiola atlantica. Next base: position 32,378,777 of record OY744528.1, read on the forward strand.
TTTCTTTTATTATTGCAAACTTACTCCTGTCATTTTCTCTTGAAAAAACTCTCCGTCAACACTCTCTCAATGTCCCTTTATTATGTCTTCTCCTTAACCTCTTAGTTATATAACTCACTATTGCAATCTCCTCATCATTCGTTTTTATTATGGTTATAATTTCCATTAAGCTATTTTTCCATCCACAGCCCCTCATTAACCCAGTTAACGTCCTCTGTTTGATTTCTTTTTTTATATTCCACTCTATTTCTTTAGCCCCATCTTTACATTCTACCGCACACTCTCCTTTTGTCCAACTTTTCAATTCTCTAATTTACTCTCTTTGCCCATCTCGCTCTTTCTTTATTGCAACTCTGATTCCATCTCTTCCACTTTAACCTACCCCAATCGTTTCTTCTTCTAATGTATACAAACACACCACTGCCCTACTGGTGTTTCTCTCCTTTTAACTTAGTTTATTATTTCTCACGTTTTTCTAACCACCCCTAAAACCTCTAATTTTCTCGTCATATCTTTAATTCATCTCGCTCCGTCATTGTTCTTCATCATTTAAACATTCTTCTACCATTGTATTTCTCTTTAACCCAAACACAGTCTTTCCAGCTAAAATTCCAATTTTCCTCTTTCTCTATGTTTTTCTCTCACTCAAATGTTGTATATTCGTAGGCCGTATAATCTTAATGATCGCACAACCAGATATTACATACAGGTTCTGATGGAAGCACAGTGATTCCGCATGTGTTCATGAAATAACATCCGGTGTCTGCAGGAATATTAGGAATCAACCTAAAAATGCAGAAGTGTTGGAGCCACTTGCAGAAAAGAGAAAGAAATGCACGCATATGCTTAATAAACAAGACGTAGCAATAGGTAGTTAGGTACTTCTACCGAATTAAAACTAGACTTTTGTTAATGCTAACTTTAACCTAACTATATACTAACCCTTACCTAACGCTTACTTAATAAAAAATTAAGCCTAACTTTACCTTAAACTTACCCTAACTTACCTTAACTTGACCTTAAACTAAAATTAACCAATTCGAAAAATGTTTTTGGTTCAGTTGAAATTCTCTATAAACACCGGTAACTACACCAAGTTGCCTAGGCGATATACCGAAAAGGGCGTAGCAATATTACGTTGCGTAGGCGACATGCCGGAATATGTGCAGTATTCTGAAAATGCGTAGATGTCTAACATATTATATTAACTGGTTCGATTTCTGTTCTGGCAGAAAGCGACTAGCTAAAGAATCTGAAATTTTCTTCTTAATCAGATATGTTTTGCGCACTCCAAAATTCTAAGAATCTCACTAACTATACTCATTAAATGCACAGTCTTTATTTTGAGCACATATACAATACACTACACTTCCAGGTTCTTATACCGAGACCAGGATGCCAACTATTTCTAATTAGGATTGTCTTTCTATGTAAAGATTATATATGCTTATCTCCTTATCTGTAATCCACATAACACCATATTTCTCGATTCTCTCTCCACTTATACTCAACCTTTCTACCCCTGTATCAATATATTTTTGTATTTCCGTAAATACGAAGCATCTCATATTATTTATCGAAATAAAGTGAACGATTTATTTCCGAAATCTTTTCAGAAGGCAGGGACTGATTAACTTGTTAACCGAATTTAGACTTTCTGAGGTTTTTCCGTTTGTATTCAAACCAGTTGCAAATCGGTATTTATATCCCCTTAACTCTCTAACTCATTCCTTCCTTTAACTACTTGCCCTCTGATTGGCTTTATCTTTTAATTCGGTACTTATCCAGATTAAGGCCCAAGTAAACCCTAACCCTTTACATAACCGATGTCAAGTCGATTTTTGCTTGGGGCCTAATCTGGATGAGTACCTTTAATTCAGTTCACTTTGAAACCCCTTTTTATACACCAATTCCTGAAATGTACAGTCTTCTCCTGAGAACTCTCTCGCTATTTGACTTTACGTAACTACTCAAAATGTTCCATCCCCCTCTCTCTCTCTAACGAAGTTTATGCTTCTCTTTCTTTGCTATTTATTTCAGTATGTTAACTGTATCCATTTTTATCTCTTATAACGTGTCCGCCACCCCTCCAATCATCATCTCTCACTCACCCTTGTAACACACACTATTCCTCCCTTTATTTTTTTGTTTATTTCCACTTTTTAAAAACTATCTTTACTTTTAACAGTTCTTCCTTCTTAAACTCTGCCACCTACTTGTCTCCTACTTATCGAACACTATCTCCCTATCCCTATTTATCTCTCTGTCCTCCTTTAAATCTCTAACTCTATCTTTCTCTCTCCTTTTCTCCCACTCTTTTGCCTAGTTATGTTTTTTTTATTCTAAAACCCAACTAATACAACCTCTTTCTAACGTCCTCTTTGATCTTGCCTTCTTTAAACTCTCTCGCTCTCCCTTTAGCTTTTTCCTTCTTATGTAAACTTCATATAAACCTGTCTCTCTTTCTCTTTAATCTACCAAACATCATCTCTTTATATTTTTCTCTCCCATTTTACTCCACATTTCTTCCTCTGTTACATTACGATTAATTTCTGTAAACACGAAACACCGCCAATTAAAATGCTACTATTAATACAAGCTATTTCGGCAGATTGTTATCTTTAATTTTCATATCCCAGCAGACTCTCCACAATTTTTAAAGCAATATTGATCTGCACAGCAAATGCTTAATTAGATGTAATAGAATAATAATGCTTATCCCGTTTTCAATTTAAAATATGATATTTCACTCCCCCAATTAAATTATCTTTCGTGCAGTATTTTTTTTGTTTGTTTATTATTCATCTTTTCAATTTTCGCTCTCATCCGGAACTCGAATCAGTTTACAATCGAGCGGGAACGTGATTAGAAACTGAAAGAAACTCCCAACAGATTCTTAAAATAATTCTGCCGTCAATTGCTCTCAGGGTTTTGTTATTGAAAACCATGTCTAAGAGCATCAGGAGGAAAGACTTGACAACTTAACTGATGTCTTTTAAAAGCTCGCAAAATATATATTTCATTATTTTTATAAAAAGTTATTTTGATGAAATTGTTTCCAATTCGCAAACGCTTAATATACATTTAGCTTGAACTGTTTCGTACTTATCATGCACTATATGATAAATACCAATATGTATTTATGTGTATATAAATACAGATGGATCCATGCCGTCATGCAAAAGTCAGCAAGAAATAAAAACGTGCTTTCTTAGGGCACAGACGAAACCATTTCAAGTGTTGAGAAAAAGCAAGAAACCAAATAGCAAGTCCGACATCTCCCGCCACCTTAAATGAATTCAATAATAAATCCTCCACTCTAAATAAAAAGTCAACCGTGGGTTTTTATTTGATGTAGGTTATCAATAATGAAGATGATGATGATGATGATACTAATAATTATAATAACCAGACCAACCATAATAATAATAATAATAATAATAATCCCGTTAATAATAATAATTTATATATTAAAAATTAAATGTGTACATAATTCTATCTTCTTTCGTATGAATCAGATGATTCTGGTGTTGGCATTAGTTTCCCCGGTGTTTTTCTAGTTAGAAATCCTTCTGAAAGACATCGGGTACTTACGGAAAGGACCACGAGAAAGTTGCTAACAGTGCCTAGGTGAAATGGTACTGACTGGATTCGAACTTGGAACACCCAGGTCGTCAGTCCGTATCGATATCTACTTAATCACCCTCACCTCCCGCGTAATTCTATGATTTTATGTGAATGTTAGTGCGAACACAATTAAAGTCTAATTTAATTCCGTGATTTCTGACGGGTGCTGTACACCACTGTTCCATATGTAATCAGATCTAATCTAAAGTCGCATAATTGCTTGTGTCATCTATTGCAACAATCTGATATGATAAGTGGTTGAGCTATCAATTTGTCTCTATCAACATTTAAGACGATCTATTGTTGTAAAATACCAAGGTTTAAAGAAACTGGTACAGAAATTGGTCACAGGAGACAATGTTTTCCAACATTTTATAACTTATGAGAGTACAACCTCTGTCAAGAATCACGAAAACAAATATACGTTGCCAATGTTTGCACTAGTATGTATGCAAAATAACGTCTTAGTCGATGTACATTAAAAAAAAAGAAATAGGAAGGAAAGAAACGTCTCAAACTGGAAAGTCTACAGAAAGAAGAAAAGAAAGAACAAAAAGTATCAATTAGGCTAGAAAGAAACAAAAAGATAAAAGGACCAAAACGTCTCATTATTGAAATAGAGTGAATGGTTTCTTTCCGAGAACATTTACGACGGCGGGGATTACCTGATTTTCTATTTTAATAATTTTTTTTTATACACACTTAAAATAGTTTCCCTCGAAATGTTTAGTTCCGTGACTCACACACACACACAGATGCACACCCACATACCGACACACGCACACACATACAAACATATATATATATATATATATATATATATATATATATATATATATATATATATATATATATATATTAATAAAGAAGACTTGTAGTTGTCTTAAAGTATTATTAGAAGGCTATAACAATGCAATAAATAGAAATATGTCGGTGTTGAAAAACCAGACACAAATTAAGTTATTGTTTTTATTTTGTTGAAAAAGTATTTCCTTTTTTGTCTTTCGTTTCAACACTGACATATTTTAGTTTCTTGCATTAGTATATTTGTGTATACTCTTCTCCTCCCCCTCTCTCTCTATTCCTTAATTATTCTTAGATCTCTCTTTCCTCCGCTATCTCCTTATATATATATATATATATATATATATATATATATATATAAAAACAGATGACAACAGAAGCTAAAGAGAGCTGTATGGCTAAGTCCTTCCGTGCTTTAAACCGAAGCAAATACACGTAACTTGCTAGAGAAGTGAAAGGGCCGTAAAGAATATAAAAAGTCAATATAATTCCAATAATCGTAGGAGCACTGAAGATAGGCCCCACAAAAAAACTGAAAAATAACTAGGAATCAATGGAAGTAAAGGGATCACTGGGACTATACAAAGGACGACAATGATCAAAACAGCTGGGATCTTAAGGAAAATCTTCGAATGCGGAAACCATCTCACAGAGACACATGCGAATTATTCACACACTTGTATTAATATAGAAATATATTATTCTATATGACTTACACCAACTTGCCACAATTTCAGAAGCAAAACACACTACCTCATCGATTAGGCCTATAGGTATCTCCTGTATTTGCGATATTCATATTTGTTCTGGTTAGCTCTTTACATCAAGTGGCTTCATGCATTGTCTAGAGCGAGTTCCATAAAAAAGGTAAGCTACGAACGGTAACCAGTCACATGGACGTTATATAGAAAGAAAAAAAAAACAGGAAGAACACCACCATTCGAACCAAGAAACAGAAACTGCAGGAAATATCATAAACTGCTCCCCCACCACAAAAAAGCCGATGATGAGTTAAGGAGGATGAGAAGATCAGGGAGGAACAGCACTGACCAGACCTCCACTGGAAGAGTGCGAAGAATACTGGGACTTTGGCGAGGCTTATTGCCACTCAAATCCCAAATGAGACCAATGGTTCTTACCAGCGAAAAATCAATGGTAACCGCAAAGTCATTTGTGATGGTTATCGAAAAGAGGTGGTGAGTACTGGAAATCTTGTTAGGCTTTTTGTCACTCAGACTCCTGGGAACACCAATGATTATTATCAGTGAGCAATAACTGACGATTACTCGTGTGATAACCTCTAGTGAGTACAAATAATAATAATAATAATAATAATAATAATAATAATAATAATAATAATAATAATAATAATAATAATAATAATAATAATAATAATAATAATAATAATAATAATAATAATAATAATAATAATAATAATAATAATAATAATAATAATAATAATAATAATAATAATAATAATAATAATAATAATAATAATAATAATAATAATAATAATAATAATAATAATAATAATAATAATAATAATAATAATAATAATAATAATAATAATAATAATAATAATAATAATAATAATAATAATAATAATAATAATAATAATAATAATAATAATAATAATAATAATAATAATAATAATAATAATAATAATAATAATAATAATAATAATAATAATAATAATAATAATAATAATAATAATAATAATAATAATAATAATAATAATAATAATAATAATAATAATAATAATAATAATAATAATAATAATAATAATAATAATAATAATAATAATAATAATAATAATAATAATAATAATAATAATAATAATAATAATAATAATAATAATAATAATAATAATAATAATAATAATAATAATAATAATAATAATAATAATAATAATAATAATAATAATAATAATAATAATAATAATAATAATAATAATAATAATAATAATAATAATAATAATAATAATAATAATAATAATAATAATAATAATAATAATAATAATAATAATAATAATAATAATAATAATAATAATAATAATAATAATAATAATAATAATAATAATAATAATAATAATAATAATAATAATAATAATAATAATAATAATAATAATAATAATAATAATAATAATAATAATAATAATAATAATAATAATAATAATAATAATAATAATAATAATAATAATAATAATAATAATAATAATAATAATAATAATAATAATAATAATAATAATAATAATAATAATAATAATAATAATAATAATAATAATAATAATAATAATAATAATAATAATAATAATAATAATAATAATAATAATAATAATAATAATAATAATAATAATAATAATAATAATAATAATAATAATAATAATAATAATAATAATAATAATAATAATAATAATAATAATAATAATAATAATAATAATAATAATAATAATAATAATAATAATAATAATAATAATAATAATAATAATAATAATAATAATAATAATAATAATAATAATAATAATAATAATAATAATAATAATAATAATAATAATAATAATAATAATAATAATAATAATAATAATAATAATAATAATAATAATAATAATAATAATAATAATAATAATAATAATAATAATAATAATAATAATAATAATAATAATAATAATAATAATAATAATAATAATAATAATAATAATAATAATAATAATAATAATAATAATAATAATAATAATAATAATAATAATAATAATAATAATAATAATAATAATAATAATAATAATAATAATAATAATAATAATAATAATAATAATAATAATAATAATAATAATAATAATAATAATAATAATAATAATAATAATAATAATAATAATAATAATAATAATAATAATAATAATAATAATAATAATAATAATAATAATAATAATAATAATAATAATAATAATAATAATAATAATAATAATAATAATAATAATAATAATAATAATAATAATAATAATAATAATAATAATAATAATAATAATAATAATAATAATAATAATAATAATAATAATAATAATAATAATAATAATAATAATAATAATAATAATAATAATAATAATAATAATAATAATAATAATAATAATAATAATAATAATAATAATAATAATAATAATAATAATAATAATAATAATAATAATAATAATAATAATAATAATAATAATAATAATAATAATAATAATAATAATAATAATAATAATAATAATAATAATAATAATAATAATAATAATAATAATAATAATAATAATAATAATAATAATAATAATAATAATAATAATAATAATAATAATAATAATAATAATAATAATAATAATAATAATAATAATAATAATAATAATAATAATAATAATAATAATAATAATAATAATAATAATAATAATAATAATAATAATAATAATAATAATAATAATAATAATAATAATAATAATAATAATAATAATAATAATAATAATAATAATAATAATAATAATAATAATAATAATAATAATAATAATAATAATAATAATAATAATAATAATAATAATAATAATAATAATAATAATAATAATAATAATAATAATAATAATAATAATAATAATAATAATAATAATAATAATAATAATAATAATAATAATAATAATAATAATAATAATAATAATAATAATAATAATAATAATAATAATAATAATAATAATAATAATAATAATAATAATAATAATAATAATAATAATAATAATAATAATAATAATAATAATAATAATAATAATAATAATAATAATAATAATAATAATAATAATAATAATAATAATAATAATAATAATAATAATAATAATAATAATAATAATAATAATAATAATAATAATAATAATAATAATAATAATAATAATAATAATAATAATAATAATAATAATAATAATAATAATAATAATAATAATAATAATAATAATAATAATAATAATAATAATAATAATAATAATAATAATAATAATAATAATAATAATAATAATAATAATAATAATAATAATAATAATAATAATAATAATAATAATAATAATAATAATAATAATAATAATAATAATAATAATAATAATAATAATAATAATAATAATAATAATAATAATAATAATAATAATAATAATAATAATAATAATAATAATAATAATAATAATAATAATAATAATAATAATAATAATAATAATAATAATAATAATAATAATAATAATAATAATAATAATAATAATAATAATAATAATAATAATAATAATAATAATAATAATAATAATAATAATAATAATAATAATAATAATAATAATAATAATAATAATAATAATAATAATAATAATAATAATAATAATAATAATAATAATAATAATAATAATAATAATAATAATAATAATAATAATAATAATAATAATAATAATAATAATAATAATAATAATAATAATAATAATAATAATAATAATAATAATAATAATAATAATAATAATAATAATAATAATAATAATAATAATAATAATAATAATAATAATAATAATAATAATAATAATAATAATAATAATAATAATAATAATAATAATAATAATAATAATAATAATAATAATAATAATAATAATAATAATAATAATAATAATAATAATAATAATAATAATAATAATAATAATAATAATAATAATAATAATAATAATAATAATAATAATAATAATAATAATAATAATAATAATAATAATAATAATAATAATAATAATAATAATAATAATAATAATAATAATAATAATAATAATAATAATAATAATAATAATAATAATAATAATAATAATAATAATAATAATAATAATAATAATAATAATAATAATAATAATAATAATAATAATAATAATAATAATAATAATAATAATAATAATAATAATAATAATAATAATAATAATAATAATAATAATAATAATAATAATAATAATAATAATAATAATAATAATAATAATAATAATAATAATAATAATAATAATAATAATAATAATAATAATAATAATAATAATAATAATAATAATAATAATAATAATAATAATAATAATAATAATAATAATAATAATAATAATAATAATAATAATAATAATAATAATAATAATAATAATAATAATAATAATAATAATAATAATAATAATAATAATAATAATAATAATAATAATAATAATAATAATAATAATAATAATAATAATAATAATAATAATAATAATAATAATAATAATAATAATAATAATAATAATAATAATAATAATAATAATAATAATAATAATAATAATAATAATAATAATAATAATAATAATAATAATAATAATAATAATAATAATAATAATAATAATAATAATAATAATAATAATAATAATAATAATAATAATAATAATAATAATAATAATAATAATAATAATAATAATAATAATAATAATAATAATAATAATAATAATAATAATAATAATAATAATAATAATAATAATAATAATAATAATAATAATAATAATAATAATAATAATAATAATAATAATAATAATAATAATAATAATAATAATAATAATAATAATAATAATAATAATAATAATAATAATAATAATAATAATAATAATAATAATAATAATAATAATAATAATAATAATAATAATAATAATAATAATAATAATAATAATAATAATAATAATAATAATAATAATAATAATAATAATAATAATAATAATAATAATAATAATAATAATAATAATAATAATAATAATAATAATAATAATAATAATAATAATAATAATAATAATAATAATAATAATAATAATAATAATAATAATAATAATAATAATAATAATAATAATAATAATAATAATAATAATAATAATAATAATAATAATAATAATAATAATAATAATAATAATAATAATAATAATAATAATAATAATAATAATAATAATAATAATAATAATAATAATAATAATAATAATAATAATAATAATAATAATAATAATAATAATAATAATAATAATAATAATAATAATAATAATAATAATAATAATAATAATAATAATAATAATAATAATAATAATAATAATAATAATAATAATAATAATAATAATAATAATAATAATAATAATAATAATAATAATAATAATAATAATAATAATAATAATAATAATAATAATAATAATAATAATAATAATAATAATAATAATAATAATAATAATAATAATAATAATAATAATAATAATAATAATAATAATAATAATAATAATAATAATAATAATAATAATAATAATAATAATAATAATAATAATAATAATAATAATAATAATAATAATAATAATAATAATAATAATAATAATAATAATAATAATAATAATAATAATAATAATAATAATAATAATAATAATAATAATAATAATAATAATAATAATAATAATAATAATAATAATAATAATAATAATAATAATAATAATAATAATAATAATAATAATAATAATAATAATAATAATAATAATAATAATAATAATAATAATAATAATAATAATAATAATAATAATAATAATAATAATAATAATAATAATAATAATAATAATAATAATAATAATAATAATAATAATAATAATAATAATAATAATAATAATAATAATAATAATAATAATAATAATAATAATAATAATAATAATAATAATAATAATAATAATAATAATAATAATAATAATAATAATAATAATAATAATAATAATAATAATAATAATAATAATAATAATAATAATAATAATAATAATAATAATAATAATAATAATAATAATAATAATAATAATAATAATAATAATAATAATAATAATAATAATAATAATAATAATAATAATAATAATAATAATAATAATAATAATAATAATAATAATAATAATAATAATAATAATAATAATAATAATAATAATAATAATAATAATAATAATAATAATAATAATAATAATAATAATAATAATAATAATAATAATAATAATAATAATAATAATAATAATAATAATAATAATAATAATAATAATAATAATAATAATAATAATAATAATAATAATAATAATAATAATAATAATAATAATAATAATAATAATAATAATAATAATAATAATAATAATAATAATAATAATAATAATAATAATAATAATAATAATAATAATAATAATAATAATAATAATAATAATAATAATAATAATAATAATAATAATAATAATAATAATAATAATAATAATAATAATAATAATAATAATAATAATAATAATAATAATAATAATAATAATAATAATAATAATAATAATAATAATAATAATAATAATAATAATAATAATAATAATAATAATAATAATAATAATAATAATAATAATAATAATAATAATAATAATAATAATAATAATAATAATAATAATAATAATAATAATAATAATAATAATAATAATAATAATAATAATAATAATAATAATAATAATAATAATAATAATAATAATAATAATAATAATAATAATAATAATAATAATAATAATAATAATAATAATAATAATAATAATAATAATAATAATAATAATAATAATAATAATAATAATAATAATAATAATAATAATAATAATAATAATAATAATAATAATAATAATAATAATAATAATAATAATAATAATAATAATAATAATAATAATAATAATAATAATAATAATAATAATAATAATAATAATAATAATAATAATAATAATAATAATAATAATAATAATAATAATAATAATAATAATAATAATAATAATAATAATAATAATAATAATAATAATAATAATAATAATAATAATAATAATAATAATAATAATAATAATAATAATAATAATAATAATAATAATAATAATAATAATAATAATAATAATAATAATAATAATAATAATAATAATAATAATAATAATAATAATAATAATAATAATAATAATAATAATAATAATAATAATAATAATAATAATAATAATAATAATAATAATAATAATAATAATAATAATAATAATAATAATAATAATAATAATAATAATAATAATAATAATAATAATAATAATAATAATAATAATAATAATAATAATAATAATAATAATAATAATAATAATAATAATAATAATAATAATAATAATAATAATAATAATAATAATAATAATAATAATAATAATAATAATAATAATAATAATAATAATAATAATAATAATAATAATAATAATAATAATAATAATAATAATAATAATAATAATAATAATAATAATAATAATAATAATAATAATAATAATAATAATAATAATAATAATAATAATAATAATAATAATAATAATAATAATAATAATAATAATAATAATAATAATAATAATAATAATAATAATAATAATAATAATAATAATAATAATAATAATAATAATAATAATAATAATAATAATAATAATAATAATAATAATAATAATAATAATAATAATAATAATAATAATAATAATAATAATAATAATAATAATAATAATAATAATAATAATAATAATAATAATAATAATAATAATAATAATAATAATAATAATAATAATAATAATAATAATAATAATAATAATAATAATAATAATAATAATAATAATAATAATAATAATAATAATAATAATAATAATAATAATAATAATAATAATAATAATAATAATAATAATAATAATAATAATAATAATAATAATAATAATAATAATAATAATAATAATAATAATAATAATAATAATAATAATAATAATAATAATAATAATAATAATAATAATAATAATAATAATAATAATAATAATAATAATAATAATAATAATAATAATAATAATAATAATAATAATAATAATAATAATAATAATAATAATAATAATAATAATAATAATAATAATAATAATAATAATAATAATAATAATAATAATAATAATAATAATAATAATAATAATAATAATAATAATAATAATAATAATAATAATAATAATAATAATAATAATAATAATAATAATAATAATAATAATAATAATAATAATAATAATAATAATAATAATAATAATAATAATAATAATAATAATAATAATAATAATAATAATAATAATAATAATAATAATAATAATAATAATAATAATAATAATAATAATAATAATAATAATAATAATAATAATAATAATAATAATAATAATAATAATAATTAATAATAATAATAATAATAATAATAATAATAATAATAATAATAATAATAATAATAATAATAATAATAATAATAATAATAATAATAATAATAATAATAATAATAATAATAATAATAATAATAATAATAATAATAATAATAATAATAATAATAATAATAATAATAATAATAATAATAATAATAATAATAATAATAATAATAATAATAATAATAATAATAATAATAATAATAATAATAATAATAATAATAATAATAATAATAATAATAATAATAATAATAATAATAATAATAATAATAATAATAATAATAATAATAATAATAATAATAATAATAATAATAATAATAATAATAATAATAATAATAATAATAATAATAATAATAATAATAATAATAATAATAATAATAATAATAATAATAATAATAATAATAATAATAATAATAATAATAATAATAATAATAATAATAATAATAATAATAATAATAATAATAATAATAACAACTTTTCATCACTGGTTTTTCCATTTTCTAATTTTCGTTTGCAGATTTCGAGACGAGATGCGATGCGTTTTGTGTTTTATAGCAAGTTTATATGGAAGTAAATCAGGACATAAAGTGACAAGTCTAAGAGAAAAAAAAACAAATCTTAAATCTTATCCATTCAGAGAAAACGTTTTAAATTCACTTCCCTTTATCTCTTTTTTTCATCAACAACAAATAGCACTTTTCGCATTTATATCAATGTCTATAAAAGGACTTAGATCGATAACATATCAATACTTCTTGGAACAATTTTGTTCGGCATAATCACGTTGAAACACCGGTTCTCGTTCGATCACCGAAGTCAAGCGACTATTTGAGAATAGCAGGCGCTGAATGGCATTTCCACTGGTCGAGATATTAATGCAGCTGGGCACCGATGTGAATATGATTTCTGTAGAATCGGAAAGAAACAGGATCAGCCAGCCCACCTGAATATCATACTAGGTGATTTACGATTATCAGCCTTGTATTACTTGAGACGGGTAAATATAAACTATTGACTACGTGTAGTATCTGTTCTGACACTACACTTTTATATTTTCTATCTTCGCTAAGTGAATTAGAAATCCTTCTTGACTTTTACTTTCATCTCAATCTAGAGTGCCCCTTTTAAGATAGGCTAGATTTTTCCCACATTAAAAAAACGAGCTTTTGTCTAGCTCTGCCATGGTTGAAGGCACATAAACTGGGGCTGGTCTTGTGCTAGGCTAGGCTGATCCCAGTTTCTAATAATTACAGAGTCGAATGAATCGAGGAACAAATAGCTTATTACAAAGATGAATAATATGTCTCAATAAAGGGCTATCTTACACAACTGCGGATTTGTAACGCATCAGGAAACATCCCGAATCACGCCAGGCGTGTGTGTGAGGTTGTTTTAAATAATGATTCACTATTGTGTACTTTTACTTTGTGTGTTTCGGTATATTAATATTTTCTTACTAATTAAATATCGACTATAATTATTCTGGTAACACATTTTTAATCTTCAAGTTCTTAATATTTTCAAGTATTTATTAATAATAAAAATGTATATTCATGAGTAGTTTGTCTAATGTTGTTTTAGGCATATATTTGCAAATAGATTATCATATATAAATATCTCTAAATAAAAAGTTAGATATTTGTATAGAGGTAGTTATATATTCATCATGGATTTTGGAATATATATTCTAGGCAATACGATGCGTAACAATGGCATATTTTTTTTGTAAAGGTGGTGCATGCATTTTTATCTTTAATTTTTTGATGACCAAATCATTATGAATTTTAGGATATATATTTTCGGCAACCCGGTGAGTAACATGAGATTATTTTTTGTAAACTTTACCATTCACAGGGTGCGCTCAACTAAACTTGCACCTACCCGAAAACACTTATTTAAAACCAGTTACACACTAAACGATTGATAAAGAAAAGAATTGCCCTACATCACATGTTACGTTATATTAAGTAACATAAAGCATTGATGCACGCGCGTGAGCGTCAATAATATGTACGTGCGTAGTAAAATCGTTAACTATGGAACTTATCATTATGAATATGCAACCGGGTAAGTAACGTGGGCAAAGCAATATTTTTTTCTATAAACGTTACTGTTTAGGGGATACCGATGATGGTATATGTATTGCTTATACCTTTCTTGGGACGTATATACTAGTTTTTATATAAAGTACAGTGACAAAAAATATGTCCGTTTAATATGATAAAGCCTATATTTTAGTCGTGTTCTAAAACACGTCTGCCTTTTTATTCAATCTTTAGCTTTTTTTGTATTTAATCCCGTCTACATTTTTATTTTTGATTACAAATATCATAGAGTGAATGGGAGGAAATCGCCCTCTATCAGTTATTAATCCTCTTAATGCTACCAGATTCACTGGGTTATAAAAGTAAATAACAGACACATTTCCCGATGCACCGTCTACTTAGCAGTAAAATAATAACAGTAACATGCATTTTCTTTTACTACATGACAAATCTTATATGTTATATTGTTAAAAAGTATTTCTTTGTTTTTCTGCGTTTTATAAGCTCTATACCGCAGACTAAATTATTATCACGCATAAACAAGCGTATATGGCTGTTTGCGTCATCAACAAAATACATATATGCTATACATGCTTTCATGAACATTTCTGGTTTCATAATTCTTTTACCATATTAGAAAAAAAATTAAATAATATGTTGATAGCTTTACAAATTCTTTTTTATACATGACTTTAACATATCATCAATATGACGGACGGGTCTATAAAATACACAACAATGCCAGCGAGCATTACTCAAAATTCATTAAAATTTCTGTTTTATACCTATGTATTGGTTTTCTGTCTTCCTAAGAAAGAATACTGTTCACGCGCTCCGATCGTATTTTTAAAAAAATCAGCAGATTGTAATTGAACCAGCAAAAACTGTGGTTGTATTTTTTGTGTGTGTGCGCGAAATATGTGCGAGTATCAGCTAGCGAAAACATGCGAAAGAGAGAGAAACGCTGATAATTAAATTACAAATATTAGAAAGTAGCCTTAGTAAAAGCTAGGCTGGTTTACGACCTTTAAGAATACTATTATCTTTTGAGTTCTGTGGTTTTTGAGAAAAATCCTCGACCTCTAAATTCAGGAAAATACATAGTTTTATGTCGATTTTGTATTTCCAAGATAAAATATAGATAGAGATAAAGCAAGAGGTCCTGTTGTATGAAGGAAATAATTTCTGCATGGATATCCATTCTCTGGCATTGCTGTGTATGAAGAACACACGGGTTTCTATAGTTTACTTATTTATTTAATTTTATTTTTTATGGAAGTCGCACCAGACAAAGCACGAAGCCACTTGATGTAAGGAGCTAACAAATCCCTACTATTTTAAGGTAAAAAAAATAGGCAGATGTAAGTGTTAGATGGATATATTGTGACCCAGAAAGCAGCAAATTTTCCCTATTGACAGAAACATCGCTCATGAAACGTGAGGACTAAAGGACACAATACGGAAAACGAGAGTTTCATGGCTGCCAAAAGTAAACCCAAGGTCCACTTTCTACTCTCCTATTAGTACAAACGTCTACAATTTTAATTAATTTTATGCATAGTTTCATCAACGCAGCATACATTGTCGGGAAACAGTTATATAGACAATAATATGTTGAGTCACTAAACATACATGTACTATAAAATGAGTGCGAGACTGGATCTTTCATTTCCGCTTAGCCCAAGTAAGTGCTAAGGGCAAGACAGGAATGTGACGTCTTGTTCACCTTGACGTTTAAACACTGACTGTCCAGAAAAGTATGAGAATAGATTTAGCGGAAGTGCCTCGAGCGAACATTGTTCTGACCGGACAACGTATCAATCACTCTGCGAGTTATAACAAGCTAGCGCAAAAGAAAATACATCATAATTATATGACTGCTACAAAACTTTAATTTCCTCACGGGTTCAGGTCATATAAAGAAGTAAAACTCTATTTTTAAAATGTAATCGCTTCGAAATTGTTAATGTGTTTAATTGTAAGCTGTGTGAATTAAATATAAGCCACTACATAATCTCGTCGTTTGAAGTTGTAACTTTATTCTTCAAGGTTATTCTACATAAAATTCAATTGGAGGTTCGATTCTTGCTGGATCTTCGTATTTTTTATTAAACTTTAGAGCACTTACTTTGAGAGAGGGGTATTTTATTCAAGCTAGAAACTAATTTCGTCTCGACGGTTTAAAGACTTGAAAATTAGTTTCAAGTTGCAGAGAGTCACAAAGATTTCATCATTCGAGCCATTATTTTATATATAACATCTTGGTTACCACTGTTAATTGCGTATCATTCATCATTCAAGCCTTTACATTGCTGAATAGAAAGTTATTTAGTACACAATTTTAAGTTTAAGGACAGCTGTTATAATCAATTTTCATTTTAAATGTCCTATTTAATAAAAATGTACAATGGTTTTGTAAAAGACAACCGGCATAATCCCCACCCACTAAAAAAAAGAACGCAAACTAAAATGAATGTAAAATTACTCATGGAAAACGTCAGGAACGTAACGCTAGTATTAAATTATTGTTTGAGTAATGCATAGTAGGGTTACAGAGTAGAGTAAAAACGTAGGTAGGCCAAAGGGTGATTTCTTTGAGCAGGTATGATGTTTTTCGTTTTGAATTAGAATAAATTGTTGTGACATCAATCCCGTTACTTTTCAGACACATCACGTGTGATCCTTAAAGCAGAGAGGAGAGAGGTTACTGTAGAGTAGAAAATCATGTAGTTTGTTGGTTAAAATTGGAATGTATTGGTCGTGGGATCAATCTCATTACTTTTTAGACAGGCATGAGCTAGTCTCTAAAGAACGCGCGGTATAGGTTACTTTAAAGAAGGAACAAGAGAAGTAGTTTTAAGGAGAAACCATAGACTAAGCTAGTTGGACTCGAAATAAATTCGTTGTATGACCTGTTCTGTTACTTTTCAGACACCATGTGTATGATCATTAAAGTAGATACGAGAATATATATTTATAAAAAGAAAAGATACCAATGGAATGTGCTGTTAGGGATTAGATTAACTAGGTTTTGTTACCAATTCCGTTACTTTTCAGACAAATCTGGTATATGCATTCACGAAATGGTATAAGAAACATATATCATGAAGGTTTACAAGTCTAAGACTTTATGAAGTGGGTGTACAGTACTATAAATGACAGCTATTATTGAATTCAAATATATCAGAATTCCCGTGGATTCTGCCTCTATATTCTTTTACCAGTTATAAATACTTCCCAACGCGCTCCAATGGCTACAAGGTCGATGCGAATCTGGAGTTGACACATTCAGTTAATTTCGATTTCTATACCTTTTATATTTGGATAACTTCTCCAGCAACTTTGCGGGAATATCTTTGTCAGATGGCATGGTCATTTCTGTATGTAAACACGCCTTCTTTAGAAGTATAATTCCTACCCTGATGTCGTGGACATTATTAACTCTGAAATTCTATTGTAACCTCATGCGTTTGTATTACAGCTAGCGGATTGTACTCATACTAATTTTCTCTATTATTACCATAGCCACTTAGCAGGCGTTGGCCTATCCGATTAAGTGAGTGTGTGGAAACCTAGAAACGCTAAAACAAAAGATTTCAAAAGACGGGTGAGCTTCTTTAAGACCCTATGGGCATCCATATTAATTGTGAATAGGCAATTGAGTTTTGGATGTGTTTCGTAACTATCGCTTCCTCCTACTTTGCAGTTTAGTCTCATATTTCAGGTAAAAAAAAGAAGTGTCTAATGAAATAATTTTTATCTTATGTGAGGCTAATTATTATTATTTACACACTAAGAGTTTTCACACAAGTCATTATCGATGACTTCTCTCTGGAAATAACAAGTGGTGTTCCCTAGAGGATGGGTGGTGATAACAGATCTCTCCATATTTCCAGTACTCTCCGCCTCTTTCGTTAAAAAAAATTGTAAATCATTTTAAGTTATCTCAAAGCCTATTTACTATTTATTTATCGCTGATAACAACCATTGCTTCACTCTGGAATTTGAGTGGCTAGGATCCCGTCAACGGTCGCAGTACTATTCGCACTAATCGAGTCGAAGTCTGGATGGTGCTTAACCTACTCTATTTTCCCATCCTACTTGACCCTTCCCGACCATTTTCTGTGATAGCAGCAGAAGCCGTGCCATGACGTTTTTAGGAAAGGGGGGGGGTCAGATTCTGCCAATTTCAATTCTCTTGGCTTCATTCTAAATATTTAGGTCTATTTTTATTCCAACTAACCCATTGTTTATCGAAATTACTTGGGTCTATGGGTTGGTTTTCGTACTGGAGGATATATTTTAATGTTTGAGCTATTATTTCTATTATTATTATTATTATTATTATTATTATTATTATTATTATTATTATTATTATTATTATTATTATTATTATTATTATTATTATTATTATTTGTACTCACTATGAGTTATCACACAGATCACCGTCAGTGATTGCTCACCGACAAAAACCAGTGGTATTTTCTGGAGTCTGAGTGACAACAAGTCTCCCAAGATTTCCAGTATTCTTCACCTCTTTTTGAAAACGATGCGGTATCGCAACAGTTTCTTACCATTGATTTCTCGCTGGTAAAGACAATTGGTCTTCTTTGGGATTTGGGTGGTAATAAGCCTCCCCAAGGTCCCCAAGGTTATTATTATTATTATTATTATTATTATTATTATTATTATTATTATTATTATTATTATTATTATTATTATTATTATTATAATCATACTCACTAGGAGTTTTCTCACAAGTACGTATCATCGATTGCACACTGACGATAACAAGTGGCGTTTCTTGGATCTTAATTGAAAACAAGTGCATTCAGATATTTAGTACTCTCCACCTCTTTTCCTTAGCCAATACAAAATAAAAACTTTACAGTATCGCAACAGCCATTTACCATTGATTTCTCCTGTTCATCGCCCGTTATCATTCATATTATGTGATACCAGCAGAGATTAATGGCATCATATGCACATGCGCATGACTCACTTTCTATTTTAATCCTATTAGGTGGGGTAGTTCAATGGTTTTCGAGCAGTTTTCACTTCATTTGGGCTCGTGTGTTGTTATTTTTAAATGTGTAGTTCTTTTTCCATTTAAAACTGTGTGTGGTAGATTCGTGTTCGTTAGGTTAGTGTCAGTTTTTAAGAACTTTTCTGACAATTTCGGCTGTTTTCATGATTGTCGTTTGTTGAATTATTATTATTAACAAACTAGGAGTTCTCACAGAAATCATAACAGTGAGTACTCATTGATAATAATCTATGGTTTTCCCTGTACCTTCCACCTCATTAGATAACTATTGACAATGACTTTGCGTTATCGCTACAGCCGCTGACTATTAATTTCATGCTGGCAACGGCCTTTAGTCTTTTTGGGAATGTAGCTTGCAATAAGCCTCACAGTAATATCCTCTTTCTTCCAGTGGAGGTCTGATAAGTGATCTTCCTCCTTGGCCCTTCACGACTATTTTGTCTGGTGTCAGCCGTGACTGGTGCCATCAGTATTCTAGGGGCCAGAGAACAGTATATGAATATTTTTCAGTTTCAGTTCCGTTTAGCATCTTTGTCAAAAGAGTCTACATTTGCTGTTTTCATAGGTTTTGGCTATCTTAATTTTGATATAGTTATTTCTAATCGTCTTGTTTTGTGCGGCTATTATGTGGCTGTGATATGTTTATTTTTTTGGATTATTTCTATTGCACATCTATGTGACTGGTTAGTATTCGCAGTTTATGTGAGTTTGTTTCCGCATTCGCGATTTTCCCTAAGATTTTAGCTGTTTTATCATTGTATTACTTTGTATTATCTCAGTCTTCGCTTTGATTCAAATTTCTCTTATTCCATTTTTCAGGACTGTTACTAGTGCTCCTACGAGCATTGCTATGATCTTTATTTTCCTTATGTTCCATATCCATTTCAGTCTCCATGGAATGTTCTTAGTATTTGCTTCGTTTTTTTCTCCTTAATCTTAACCTTGTGGGCAGCTGAGACGGCAAACTCTACGATTTAGCATGATTTTTCTTTCTTGTTGCTTATTATGACATCCAGTCATTGGTCGGTTGAGCCATGTACAAAAGGAGGTTGTGATTTCCTTTTTCCACTACTGTCTCCTGTCAGTGTCAATACCATTTGTCTGTATGTACAAAATTCAGTCGTTTGTATAAATCACAGTGTACTGCTTTCCCCACGCATGCGTGTCTGTTCTTGTATTCCGTTGGGCTAGGTTACTGCATTCAATTTTTATGTGATTTTCCGTTTAGTCTATTTGTCCAAATAGTCTATAGTTGCTGTTTTCATGGGGTTTGCCTATCTTAGCTTTAATATAGTTATTTCAAATCGCATTGTTTTGTGTGATTATTAGTAGTGCTTCCGTTTCTCGGTTCAAATGTTATTTTCGTAGTCATGCCCAGGTGCTTACCTAAGTTATTTTTTGCCATTCTTATGAATAGTCCATCCCCCTTTTTCTCTTCCCACTTTTATTTTCTCGTCTTGTTTGTTGTTGTTCTGTTCCCTGTATTGTACATTTTGACGATGTTTCTAGTGACGGTGATTAGCCTTTCTGTGTGCTGGTTGATGCATTTTTCTTAGTTGTTCTGTGTTATTTACAGTTTTTTATACTCACCAGTAATCTACCACCGTCTTTTCTATTCACGTTGAGTCGGTCATTATCATCTTTCTAGTGTCGTGCATTGTGCATGGTGATTACTTACCTAGTCCCGTAGTCAATGCGCCTAGGTTCTTCTGTGGTGCAGTCTACGAATGGTTCAGAATAGCTTACTAGTGATACTACTCAGCTATTTTGTCCCTTTACTAGAGTCTAGTATATATATATATATATATATATATATACTATACCTAGTTTTTTTTTGTTCTTCTCAGGTATTATTTTCCAATCTCTTCTTTTATGTTTGTTGATTTGATTGATTTGAACTCCCAAATATATATAGGTATTATGTTCGCCTAGTGTCGTCATCTTCCATTGGTTGGCCAGTTTCATCGCCTTCGCTGTTTCAAGTTTCCCCGTCTCAGTAGCAGTGCACACTTGTCCATTTCGAATCCCATTTGAATGTTTTTGCTGAAGATGTTTGTGTTCATCAGTTTCCCTTTGCTTTTTGCAAATAGCTTTAGGTTGTCAATCTACATGAATAGGTTTATTTTTATTATCTGTGTCAGTAAAACTTGTATCCGGGATCTCATTTCCTGGGTATATTGTTAAGTAGTATCATTCCTATCATGGAAAGTCGCGTAGATAAAGACATTTTCCTTGAGAGATAGCTATCTGTATTATTATCTCAATTCTATTCTCTATGATCCCATTGATTTCTTAATCAAATTGATAACTTTGTCTGATATTGTGTACATCCTCAAGCAGTCCATGATTAATGCTTGAAAATTACTTTCGTTGTAGTCGATCCATGCCATGGCAATGTTCTTTATTATTATGTGTACTCACTAGGAGTTATCTCACAGATCATCGTCCGTTATTGCTCACCGACAACAATCAGTGGTATTTCCTGGGTACTGAGTGACAACAAGCCTTCCTAGATTTCCAGTATTCTTCACCTCTTTTCGATAATCACCGCAAATAAAAATGTGGTATCACAGCCACTTACCATTTATGTCTCATTGGTAAGGACAATAGGTCTTGTCTGGGATTTGGGTGGCAATAAGCCTCCCCATGGTTCCAGCATTCTCCGCACTGTTCCAGTGGAGGGCTGGTTTGTGCTGCCCCTCCTCGGTCTTCTCATCCTCCTCGACCCTCTACAAATATTTTGTTTGGTGTCAACCTTAATAAACAATGGAATGGAAAATATTTATAAAATAGAGGACGATAATAAAAATCAGAGAAAAATATGCCATCGAACTGAATTGAAATTGACAATTACAATTCATTACGAGTTGTGTATAGTATGGCATATGTGTCATAGTTCAGTTCGTTTAAAAACAAATACAAATCAATGCGTGTACTGATCTTTTGCTAAGCATCAACGCTATGTAAAAGAAAGTAATTTATGATTTTTTTTTTCAAAGATATTTACCCCGAACCAGGCAATTCTACCAAAATAATCTCCCACCTAAACCCATAACTGTGATAGCTATTAACTCTGATATCACTTAGATTAATCTAATCTCAATTACTTAATCCTTCGATTACTATCTTGAACACTTAATTATTGACTGGTGCTTAGTCTTTATTACTGGTAGTAGAACTATAAAAGCTTACCACAACTTGTAGACTTATTTCGCCCAATGACTTCACAAGTAACAGGATTATAATAATAATTATTATTATTACTATTATTATTGTTATTATTATTGTTATTATTGATACTAATGTCACTGCGACTATCGTAGTTACTATTGGCTTTATTATTAGTATTGTTATTATGAGTGTTTTTATTAATACTAAGGATAGTAACGCAATTAAACTTCTTTTATATAGTAGTTTCACTAGTATTAATTTTAGTATAATATAATTACAAATATTATCACAACAAAATTCACTACCGTTACTGAGCTCATTATAAAAGCCATAAATAATTATATTGAAATAGAATGCAAAAGTAGCAATTAATACCCAAAATTAACATTATCAAACATTTTTATCTACACGATAATCACCTATTACAACAGAAATGACAGCTATAACTTTATAATTTTATTCTCATTATTAAATTAAACCCACCCTGCCATCTGCACCGGTTGGAATTGAGGTCACGATAGCCCAGACACTAGATATCACCCCACTTAACTTTCTGAAATATAACCTGTTGGTGTATCCCCCCCTCCACTTTCCTGTCCTCGCTATAGGCTGAGCCGCATCTTCGTCCCCCCTCCCTCTTATGCATCTTCAATTTC
Source organism: Sepiola atlantica (assembly GCA_963556195.1). NCBI lineage: Eukaryota > Metazoa > Mollusca > Cephalopoda > Sepiida > Sepiolidae > Sepiola > Sepiola atlantica. The sequence goes on from OY744528.1 coordinate 32,403,380, forward strand.
CGGTTGAGGTTGAATTTAAAATTTTAGACAGTTGATGCTTGAAAAGTTGGCGTTCATTATGAACGCTAATAAAACAACATACATTTTGTCGCAATAATGGAATAATAAAATCACTAACAATAAAATATATTTTGCTCTGAATTTTCATTGAGCACTCTCATAAAGCCGGTTTCAACTTCCTTCGGATTTATACGCCCTGGATATTTGTAACAAGTTAATTATATATATATATATATATATATATATATATATAGGCATCCACATACACACTTTTTAGCTGTTTCACAGCTCGTCAATGCGGCTAGACCAGTTAGTGTCTCAAGCCGGGATCGAAACGCAACCGTCGAGCTGACAGTCGGCGATGCTAGCCCCTACGCCATCGTGCGACACATGAATGTAAGAGATCTCAATGTAACGAAATGTAAACATTGCAAATGCCTGAGCTCGAAATTAGTTTTATCTAATGAGAATTGCCTTAAAGCTAATGGCCGTTGACGATACCCTTAGAAAAATAAGCTCTACCCGGAGGGAGCTTTTTATAGTCATCCAAATACAGACTGTTTCGCTGTTTCACAGCTCATCAGTGCGGCTAGACCAGTTAGTGTCTCAAGCCGGGATCGAAACGCAACCGTCGAGCTGACAGTCGGCGATGCTAACCCCTATATATATATATATATATATATATATATATATATATATATATATATATATATATATATATATATATATATATATATATATATGTGATTTTATGAAAGCTTACCAAAGCATTCCTTTCAAGACACCAATGATCACCATTAAAGATATTTTTTCTTACAAATACTATTTATTCAAATTAAATGTTTTTTCCTACACGTGTTTCACTACCAAGCAGTTACTTGCTTGGCAGATCATCAGGGAAATTAAATGTCTGGAATACTGGTTTCAACTGCCGACAAAACACAATGTGGCGTTGTAATAGTTGAGGTCACTTAAGAAAAGAAGAGGAAAAAAAAATAAATAAAAATAAAGTCAATAAAGTCAATAAAGTGGGCTTGGTGGAAGAAATAATGCACAAGCTACTTTTCTAAGACTTTTCTAGGACTTTCTTTTCTTATCGTTGTTCTTCCTTGCTTTTTAAGTTTGACTTTATTTTTATTTATTTTTTCCTTCGAGGAAATTATGATTTTTCCTATCGTTGTTAGGCGACTATCTTGTATTCTTAATACAGAGTTCTGAATAAAACACGTATATTCTTACTTGCGTGACATGTCGGGTACGTTAATAATTAATGAGTAGTACTAAGAAAATTGTTTTTTAAATATCTTAAGAAAATATAAATTATAGTTAAGTTAAGAAATTAAACTATTTTTTTTTTTACTTTTGAAGATAGGCAGAGCTAAAAGATATGCATGCCTATTACTGCTAGGTTCTGTATGCGTGAAACGGACCGTAAAATGCACTTTAATTTGTAATAAATGTACTAAATACTTGGTCACCGAGATTCAACGTAATATTGTTATATATATATATATATATATATATATATATATATATATATATATATATATATATATATGTTATGACTTCCAATGCCTTAAAATTAGTCTTTACTTATATAATTTGTTTTGGCAATGGACGAATTTGCGATGGGCTCACAGTTGTTTCGCAACGTGCACTATGCTACAATTATACGCAATAACACGCTACTCTTCAGAAAACAAAACAAAAAGCATTTATGAATATGTTATATCGTGCAGAAAGTTCATGAAAAAAGTCAGCAGACAAGACTCACGCGTACTCCCCCTCTCCCGATAATAAGATGATAGAATTCCAATCAAGCTTCCAGTTTCAATCTATCGTACGGTGCATAGGCTTTTGATATTCACGAGAAAGCAATAACAAGGACAAAAAACAATGATAGTTTGAATAACAAGCGGTTAATTTATGTTGTATACTAAGGTAGATAATAATAATAATAATAATAATAATAATTATAATAATAATAATAATAATAATAATAATAATAATAATTATTATTATTATTATTATTATTATTATTATTATTATTATCATAAGTAAGTTCATTGCGTATGATTAAATCTGAAAATAGGGTTTATGGTAGTGAATTCAACATTCGCCTTAGATAGGTAATGTGTTTTATCTGAGTATCGGTATCGGTAAATTTAGCTGTTGACTTGTTTAGAATTAATTTTAAATTCTACCTCCAATGTGTTAATCTAATGTCATGAGAATATATAGTTTAGCCTAACAAAAAATAATTAAAATTAATTAAAATATATTCCTATTAATTAAATAAGATTAGTTGTCGAAATAGATATAAAAAAAGAAATAAGGTTGAAAATAAATATCGTCAAAGACATTACAAAGAAGAATGGTCCAAGAGAAGAAACTTAATATTAACATGGCTAAGACAGCTATTTCCCATGTCTGTTTCCAGGAATACGGTCTCCAAGAATCTAAAATACGACATTTTTCAGGTAAAATAACCCCGAAGTTCTTCTACTCTTCAAATAACCCATGAAAAACATTTTCTCGGAGTTATCAAAAATAAACGCGATTAATATACCGTTATCTACATGATATTACCCGCTAATTTTCCAGATATACGAAATCTGTCTAAAATGAATGCGACCTTTATATTTTAC
>OY744528.1:32411027-32458527 GCA_963556195.1 Sepiola atlantica
CACTCACCATATCTACTGTGAGCACCTGCTTCTCACTGTTGAATCAACCCCAGCACAGCATAAACTGAGCAATTTCTGTGGCCTTTTACCTGTCGGTCTGAGGCATTAGTCCTGGGTAGTCATAGGATACACATCCTACCAGGCCTTGTCTCTCTTCTTTGGGGTGGAGTAAGTTCATTGCTAATTGCCTGAGACGCCCCGACCGGGGAATGCCGACGGGACTGCCAAGGATATTTTTACTGGCCAGAGTGCTCCTTCCTTAAGGGTGCTGGTTTGACTCTTTCCTATCTTCCGGCCTTGTGCTACATCTTCTTCCGCTGGGAACGGAAGTAAATACCTGGACCCACACCAGTCTAATACTGGCAGTCAAGACTGACGTGCAACCACACGTGCTCTCTGTTGCATTATACGTTTTTCAATATATTTGTTTTCTCTAAACACCGAGTTCGTGTTTTCCGTTCAACCCCTATACAGAACACCCCAAAAATGTAAGTGTAGGATTTCGAACTTACACCGCTACAAAAACTGGCGAAAAGTTACAGTTTACGGAGTATGTTGTTATTGTTTTTAATGATAATTAACTAATAGTATTTGCTTTCCTTGAACGTACGGATATATAATTATATACCATTAGTTAATTATATTTAAAAACAATAACAAGAAAAATAACTTTATATACAATAAATTATCACATTATTCCAGACGGGTATATTGGCTTAACGGTTTTCGCAGTCGGTCACAGCCCCAGAGATCGCAGATCCAGCCCAGTTGAAATATACCAAGCTGGTGACCAGCAGTAACAACGAACACCTGTCCGTGGATAATTATTATATATATATATATATATATATATATATATATATGTATATATATATATATATTGATTATTTAAGAAACTTCAAGTTACCCATTTTTATACTGATCGTCTCCTTGGTAATCTCTACTTTTAACAACTGCCATTTTTAGTTCTCGCTTTTGCCTGAAACACATCTCAGCTTCGATTTACTTTTATCGAACCAAATAATCAATCTCGCCTACTCTATGGCGTGAAACTTAAGAAAGAGTCAATGTGTTCTCTCGGCCAGTCCCTGCTGAAGGAGAATACATACCAGTATTAGTTTTCATGGTTATTGTTGTTAATTAGTTTGGTTGTACCAGACTAACAATACCGGAGTGTAACTTTCAGATGAGAGAAGAATGCTTGTTAAGGTCACTTTTCAAAAAGGCAAAGACGTTTACTCGGCTTATAATTTTAATTGAATCTGACACAAACATGTCTGCCTTCATTTAAGCGTAAAATAGATTCATTGGTCTTTTTTTTCTTTTCAGCGTCTCTCTTAAAAAATATAGTGGAAAACTGAGTTGATTGCCAGATGAAATTAACTTTATTGTCACTGAGAAATACGGTCAGATTTATAAAAGACTTTTAGTAGTTTATGCCATCTAATTATTAATAACACATTTTTACGCATCTATTATTAATGGTCATTTTGTATCTGACTATATGGAGCCGAAACTATACTATTACCTCTATTAATGTACTAGCGTACTATCTTTTGATGCTTAAGCCAGTTTACTATACAATTTCAGACTAATGTCCTATCGTGCAATGCTCATTTTAGTGAGAGTACTGTAGTATCTGTTCTATAGTAATGAGACCATCCATCTTTTAGCGGGTAGTTTATTAAATATTAGCTTCATTATAATAGCATAATCTCTGGTGTTACCGCTTCTTTTTTAGGTGGGGTAATGTAGTATATGTTCTCTTGTCATGAAAACATATTCTCCGCTTTTTAATTAGTGTTGTATCTGTTCTGATATCATAATACCTTCCTCTCAGTATAACCATTTTCTTTTAGAGGTGGGGATAATGTAGTATTTGTGTCATGAGAATATCCCTGGCATTTTTTTTTGGTGGCGTAGTGTATTATTAGTTCTTTTGTCATGAGCCCAATCGTCATACACATTACCTCCTCTGTTAAGGGGTAGTTTATTATATCTTAGTTCCTCATCATACAATCATCCCTGGTATTTCCTGTTTCCTTTTTTATATGTAGTAGTATAGTTTCTCTTTTGTTATAAGAACATCTGCTCAGACTTAACTCCCTTTTGGAGTATAGTGTAATATCTGTTCTGATGTTATGATACGTTCCTTCTACTATCACCTCTTTTTGGGGGGTTGGTTAATGTATTATCAGTTCCGTTGTCAGGAGAGTACCCTTCGGCATTAACTACTCATTTGCTGACGTAGTATGAGTTATCTCGTGATGAGACCATTCTCTAATGATTTATACCTATGAGAAAATGCATAACATGTCTTATCTCCTCTGATAGTTGAGTATCATCTAACGATATTCGTTCTTTAAGCTGGATACTTCTCGGTAAGCTATTATTAGCGTCTTTATTCTACGTACCCTCAATGTTTAGCTGTTACCATGTGTACACTTTTATATATAGTTATTTTGTTCATACTTTGTCTCTTCTCCAATATTTTAAAGAGCTTTAGAATTACTTGAAATATTTTGGAGAGATTATCAATCAAAATTGCTTTATTCTAACTCAGTTGTGTATCTGTCAACTTGCCAAGATATCCAAAGTTTGAAATATAAAAATGGAAAAAACAATGTATGAATGCATAAAAAGTCTAAAATGTATACCCTCATTATTATTCAATGCCACCTCACGACATTAAACTTTTAAGCTGGATACTTTATGGTAGGCTACTATCAGTTGTTTCGTTATTTTCTTTCTAAGCGCCCCCTAATGTTTAGCTGTTAAAATATCTTATTGATTTTCCTATATTGACATTTGTCATTCACCCTTTCTCGTTTATCTGCTATTCTAGCGTTTATCTGCTATTCTAGCGTTACTGCCAATGTTTTGAAAGAGAACACACTTTACATTTTCCTTATTTCTATTTATAATGAGAAGGGAAACTTATTTTATATTTTCTCATAACGAGACATGGAAACCTATTAAAAGTAGACACTTAATATATTTTGTGTTGTATCTGTTTATCTGTATATTTCGATGAGTCGTAAAAATACCTGGCATAGTAGCAAAGTGCAGAACTACCCACACTAGGCGAGATAGACCCGTAGATCTTGTTAGATCATCCGGAAGAAAGAAAGTCTGATGTAAAACCTGCGCTCTACATCGTGCTATTTCAGTTTTCATGATTCATGCGTTTTAGAAGGAGTAAGAGACGTGCGTTTCGTACAAGTGCACATCACTGCAATCTATTTTTACACCCACATCGATAGAAAGTAGAAAGTGCCCCTTAGCCCTTACATTCAAAACGCAATGTTTCTTACAAATAGGGCAGAAACTGCTGGTCGGTTGTTGGTTAGCGTTAGACGTACTTATAGATGATGTGAGCACAATTTTTTAAATCTATTGTTGTTACCATATCATTGATAATAAGGCTGGAAGTTAGTGTTTTAACGGACGTTATTCGCCTGATAGCTTAAGTCCTCAAACTTTCGAGTAACCCCTAAGGAGGTTGTCTTATCAGCATGTGCATAATAGCGGGACTGCTGTATTGCCATTTAGTGAATAGAGTCTGGGCTATGCAGTAGTTTCCGGTGGAGCCTATCGATACCAGGAGAAGACAATCATATTGGACTCAACTTCGGGTGAGTGCAGAGAAAACGAGGAGCTGAGCTGACAAGCAGCGGAAGTGAGAGCTTCGACAGACGAATTATCTCAGTTGGATATTAGCTTATGTGGAGGATAGAGCTTGGGTTCTCCTTTCCACGATGGTGTCAAACCCACTCTCAGAGCACGACTGATCTATACATAATGTATCTGAGTGAGTGTCTTTTTCTTCTGGGTTATGTTGTCTGTTTTTCTACTTGTAAACCAGTGATTCTTTTGTTTTTCTACTTGAAAAGCAGTTCTTGTTTCCTCGAGGATCGTCAGAGAAATGGACGACATGGCCTATACGAGAAGGAACGATGAAGACGAGGACAAAAACGACGGAACACACAACGTTGGAGTCGACGGTCGTCGAGAGGACGGCACGTGGTCCTACATGCGCGCCACGTTTCTTCTTTAATAGAGTACAACTTTGACTTAACATCGTATACATTCGTTTAGAATAGGCATTTATTTTGTTATCAAAAAAGCCCTAATAGTACTGATATTCTGTAGAATACAAACCAAATGAAACAGTGTCACCTATAACGGAGTACTCGACATATCGTTAGATTCTAAGACAAACGTACCATAGTGTCTGTATGTAAGAATAATTTGATATGTACTTAATTAACATTGTTATATGTCTCGTTAAAAAAATAATAGTTGGTTTTGTTCGGAGAGTTAAAAATTGGCATTTACTTAGCTTTACGCAATGTTCCGGCAACGTTGTTTAACACTCTCGATTGTCTACTGTCTGTTGCCCGCTTTCCTAGGAACAGAAAAATGTAATTTTCTTTATTTGATTGGTAATTAAGCGTGACCGTGCGGTTAGAGCGATAGCTTGCGGAGTTCGAATCGGCCGACCTTCTGAAATGTTAACTTCTCAAACTCTCACTGCTCATGCAGAAAACTTAGAGTTTTCTTCTTTGGATTGCAAAATCGGATATATAGTGTACGAAGCCAATGCCCTATTAGGTGTAAACCCCAAGAAAAACGAAATTTACATCGGGATGACGAAATTAACTTTTAAATAGATGTTCTACATCCACAACAACATATTTACATATCCGGGAAAACTGACATCACATCTCTAGAAACTTTAATATGGAATCTTAAATAGTTCAATACACCCTTCAGAATTAAATAGAGGATCATTGATAAACAACACGCTATATACCTACCTCCAGGAATTGTCCACTATGCACCATAGAAAAATTCAGGATCCTACAGGCGATTAATAAACTTCTGCTAGCCAAATGACGAAAACACATAACTCACTGAAAACCGTCACACACCTGTCTGTATATATTTTTAAACACACACTCTTATATGAAAAATACAAGACCTATCCACCCGCCTCAGGATCCTTCAATTTTATTATGCCACCCTAATTATCACAATTAATTGCTTATATGAAAGTAAACAACCCCGTCTATTCACCCAGATATATTATACATATCACCGCCCAATCCTTCTTAGCAATCCACATATAACCCACATTAACATCCCCATAATCATCACCAATACAACATAACATAATTTAATGCTCACATTATCATAATACTTTAGGTGTTTAATATATTAAAACATCTTAGCAGTAAAGTAACTAGAAATATATTTATTGAGTACCCTTAAAAAAATAAAACACACACACACACACACACATATATATATATATATATATATATATATATATATATATGACACAAATTTAAATCTAACAGATACACGCAGAAAGATACACGTAATTAGGTAATAGTTAAGAGAATAAATTAAAATACAATAACCCTACATGATCTCATATAAGAATTACCCCATACAGTATGTGTATAATAAGCCTATAATTACTCATCTGCTTGATTAAATACGTTCGTTTTAACACAATCCTTCCAGGCATTGTATCCTCCCTTAGGAGACGCTGTAGAGAAGTATATGTTCTGTGGCCATCATACTATGATTACCGTCCTATTTTGTTAGAGGTGGGAGTAGTTTCGTATCTGATCTCTTCTCATGACATCATCGTCCCGTCTATTACAACCTCTTTTGAGGGTGTAATGTAATATATGTTTATTCGTCAGATATACCAGTAAACATATGAGACTGGAGAGAGCATATTATTACTAGTATATAAAATTGCCTTCATATACGAACACGTCATAAGAGTAAACAGAAAATATTTTGAAATGCCTAATTTTTAAATAAAAATTACACAAAAATAAAATATATGCCTAAACAGCTTCTCTCACCTGCAAACTTGTCAAAGAATTATGTGAGAAAATTATTTTTAAGAATTTAAAAAAAAAGAAGAAACAAAAATATGGAAATGTTCACGTGACATTATAGAGTTTCACTCGAGGAAAAGAAACACGCGAATTAAAAAGCTTCAACACGATTCTTCTTAGAACAATTTAACATGTATTTTTTTTCTGTTTCTACTGAATATCTTTCAAAAGTTGTCAGGAATAAAGGAATGATTTTATTTTTAATTTGTTTTGAATAATTTGTTTTTTAATTCTCGCTTAACACTCTGGTGTTTATTCCAACCACACCATCACCCTAAATCCATGGTTTCCAACTCTTTTAACCATTTTAGTTCCTGCGCGATTTCCCAACCTTATCAAATACTTATGAGATTAACATCCTAATGTTTTATTATTGGCGTAAACAGAAAACAGACAACAATACAAAATTACTTCAACAACAAAAGCTCAAACTGGGGCCATACAAAACATCTCCCAGAAACAGTCTAACAAAAATCGCAAATAAAGCCAAAAATGCTGATCACGTGGGGTGCGCTAACTACGTCGGCCAGACCACTGGTGAAACAATATAAAAGCAGACTTTTCTACAAAATCTGTCTCTTTTTCCTCTATTTCAGAGAATACAAGTTCGGCTACCCTCGCCTTTGGGCTAGGGGTGCCAGCGCGTCGGCTGACTACTAAACACCCACAAACACAGATACACAAAGGCTCGCACTCCTATCATTCTTCAACGCATAGAACAACACACTGCTGACAAAGGCACACACACATACAAATGCCTAAACGAATTATCAACTCTCCCGCACAGATTCGTACAACATCAAACAAAAGACGACACGCACATTCACACACTTCGACGAACTAACGGAAAGCCTCACAGATGACTAGACTAGGCACAAACGACCCACTCATAAATCACACATATAAATATTTTTGTGTTACTTTTAAACTACGTTCGCTTCTTCGTTCAACTTATGCATAACTTATCTTTTATTCAATTTTCATTAATGTTTTTCTATGTTTTATATGTTTTTACTCTTTTAAACATCTCTTCAACTATTCAAATGTAAGCGGGTTTATTAGCCTCTTCTCTAAGACACGATATCATACTAAGCTAAGGTCCGCGCTACTATATACTCAAACCCTAAACATAGCTATGACACAAAAGTAAACCCAGTCATAATAATCATATATTATTATGACAGTATTGGATACACCATTGGGCATCAAGGTTGCAGTCAATCAAATCTTTGTCAGTACAAGTTAGGCTATCACTGCAGGATGTGTCCTACTGTCTGTCTAGAATTTCAACAAAGGAAGTTGTTGTTGTTGCTGGTTCACACTTGTGGAGGTTACTGGTTGTCCTATCCTTCACCCTTGCTCGGTTCACGGGAGATACGTTCCAAATGGTAGATGTTCTCTGGGTTCTTGGATAGCTTCGTTCAAATAGTTATTATAATCATACCAATGTCGTAGTACTATTACTGTGCAAGCTCATAGCTATCTTGGGTCATGAAACTGCTTATTGATTGCAATATATCTGTTGGTTTTTCATGGTTATATAGGGGGTGTCTTCTGCTAGTTTCCTGTTTATGTTTTCGAATTGTCTCATGGGCATCCCTTCGGATATGGTAGCAAATATGTACAATAATTGTTGTGAGTAACTAATTGTATATATATATATATATATATATATATATATATATATATATATATATATATATATATATATATACAGTAACGCTATATGTGTGTGTGTGCCCGCCTGATCTTTGTGTCTTGTGTTCATCCGAATCGCTGGACAGAATCGCTTGAAAATTGGCATGTAGTGAAGGTCATAGGCTATAGAAGAAGAATACCACTTCTAACGCTAGGGGTTCCCCCAATAAAAACTGTTTTCTCTTAGATTCAAATGAAATTTAAACCATAGGTAACTGACCAAAAATGATTCCCAAAATTTCAGCAGAGTTTGATAATATAATGAATTTTGATATTATTAAGATGATCCTCATATCATTAAGATGATCCTAAGACGGGCACAACCCGTCCACTTAAAACTGTTTTCCCTTTCATTAATATGAAATATATATATATATATATATATATATATATATATATATATATATATATATATATATATATATATATATAATCAAGGAAACCAGTTCTCTCTGGCTATGCATATCTTCCCCTAAATACTAAGAAGTGTATATTCAATATAATTGTATTCACATGCAAGATGTGCATGTGAACATAATAGAAGTATTTTTGCGTCTCTGCATGCCCTTTTTTAAGCTAATGACAATTTTTAAACATATTACACAATGAACTTAATATATTTCTTAGCGTTAGTTTAAAAGTATTAACATATATCTAGATAGCTCGGTGATTAAGATATCAAGGCTGCTGTTAAAGTAAACGATCCCTACCATGATGTTACATATGATGCTATCCCACACTCTAATCTGGGCAACACCAGGTATCTTTACTAGTATATATATATATATATATATATATATATATATATATATATATATATATATATATATATATATATATATATACAGGGTGGGCCAAAATAAGGGTCCTATCTTAAAATTTGAATAACTTGAATTTGAATAACTTCCACAAAATAAAAGTTAAACTCACCAAACTTTATGTGTGTGTAGACTGACCCTTCCGAGATATTTTGAAATAGACAAAACAAATTTTAGCCGAAAAACACTTCTTAAAACTTACAAAAACTAAAGTATTGTTTTTTACACTGTTTTGAGTTTTTTAAGCAAAAATAATGTTTTCTAAATGAGGGTACGTTCCTTAGGGCTAATACGGCTCATGCTTGCTTCGGAAGGGGTCCTTTACTTATTCTAAAAAAAAAAAAAAAAATCAATAAATAAAAAAGTTATGAATTTTTAAAAATAGAACCCTTATTTTTGCCCACCCTGTATATATAATTATTTAATAAGAAATATCTAAATACGTCTGCGTTTCATCTTTGCGGAATCATCAGTGTAGATATAACCATTCAAGTCGGTCGCACGATTCGGACAAAGGTTGTTTGTTTACAACTATAAATCTGACGCTTTAACCGATGAGAGCGGCATGACTATTCATACGAAAATGATGCGAAATACACGTATTTGTGTCAGTAAGTCAACGTTTTTATAAGCAGCAGTCAGAAAGTGTTCGACATAAAGGAACGTTGCATTATAGCCACGGTTGATGGTTGTATTATCACGCATTTAAAGACCCAGCCAAAGGGGACTACAAATAATTATTTAATAATAAATATTTAATTATTATCTACATACGTCACCGTTTCATTATTGTAGAATCATCAGTGGATAGATTCCTCTGTTATTAAATATGCTTTATATTTTAATTGCGTTGTACATTCAGCGTAGTAAAAAATACAAAACAAAAACAAATGAGAAAAATGATTTTGCATTAGTTCTGAATTGATCATGCAACAGTTACAGGGTATTTGGTGTTAAGATCGTCAATGGACCTGCATTGCGATCACATTTTTGAAGATGTAAAATGCCGTGTCGTAGACAGCGACGAATGAAAGGCATATCACCGGATCAATGCTTAACAAATAGAACTATCAAATTCTATGTCACCCTCCATATTCGGCCAATTTTTCGCCAACTAACTTTCCACTGTGATAACGTCATTGTTTAAATCGTATTCCTATGGGACACATTGACTTATTTCTGTGTGGCGAATAATGGTTCTTGTGCAGTTTTTTTTTCGATAAATAACGTTGCGCCTCGATGAATAAAGTTGCAACCGTCTGAAGTCAAATATTTACCGGAGTTTTGTAAGACCCGTCGTCTTGTACAACTCCGATTGCTTACCGACCACGAGGAAAGTGGGGCGAAGATTCGCCGTTATAGGAACCAAATTGCTCAACTGGATATCTGGAATTAAACTTATCGATCACATGCAATGAGGACATTCGAATAAACTCCGGCTACACATAGTTTGAGGACAAGATAATAGTGGCAGCTCAGATCGTGTGGGCATGTGCTGACGACCAACAATGAAACCCTAGCAAAACTTGCCTTTGAATTAGAAGTTACCGGAAGCGACTGAGAGGGAGGCTGGTTGTAAGATGGGCCGGCATTCTGACAAAAGATTTTTGTAAAACCGACCTCTACTTGAACCAATCCTTTGATCGTGATAGAGAGAAAAATACATAATTACGGACAAGACTGTAGCTCGTAATTAACGCATACAAAAAATAAAGTTGCGTTAATCTAATGTGTAAGTATTTCATGTTCAAGTCAAAATCTTGACACCATCTACTTAACAAACTGACAATACACGAACAACAACTATAAGAAATATTAGCAAACACCGATTGTCATTACCGAAACACCTTTCTTAGAGTCTACCGTTCTAAGTCTCTTGGTCTTAAATTCTTAGGCAATATGTTGCAAAGTCTATTGCAATGAAGTTCAGCTCTCTTCTGCTGGTTTGAAAACTACACACATATTTCAGTATCGTACATCTCTATAAAGCCACTATTCTCACGTTTACGGATTAATGTTTCCACATACAAGCTGGTGCACTAACAACTAGCTTCTCCCTTTTCGGACAGGGTTAAAAAAAAGAAAATGTATAACTTAATAGACCATCACTATTTGCTAAGTTCGAACCCCATTCACGTCGCCGAAGTGTTGCATCCCTGTGCTTATTTTACAAGTACTTATTCGGAATATGCTCTAATTAACTTACTGCACTTTTAACTCCTCAACAAAATATCTGCGATATACCCGATCAGCAGCATAATCCTACACCTTCGCGGATGAAGACACAGGATACCGGAAGATTTTCTTCTCTGATAGATTCTTTCCTCAGACCGTTTGCCTTTGAAATTCCCTCCGTGCTCTCCTTTTCCCTCTCCATACTTAGATACAGAAATATAAATTCAAGGTGAACAAAACATCTTGCCACCTAACTCCCCGCCCAGGTTGCCCCTACAAATCTGACACTTATCATAGTAGCTACGTATGCTTCAGTGGTAATACGCCTTGTTTGGGACGAATATGAAAAAAATGTAGGTCTATAAAATATTATTTTTTTCCGTGTGTAAATAACGTTATGTTAGAAATGTTTTATTTTCTCAGCAGTTTGCGAATTGTTTATTCTGAAACAATAGGAAAACGTGTCCATGCCGATATTACTATACACGCGAACTGCTGATCAAACAATGCGTATTGGGTTACACGGATTAACAACGGAACATTCTTTCGGAATGTGACACTCAAGGGAAATACGTGGCACGTGAATGGAGTTACTAATCCCGATACCGGATCGTTTATCTTGCATTTGTCTACCTCGTTTGGCGCTCGCCAATCTTCTGTAACGATCCCCATTATCGATCGCCTTAAGAACCTTTTTGTAAATGTCGACGACCCATATTAGGTAAGTACAGGGTGGGCCAAAATAAGGGTCCTATCTTTAAATTTGAATAACTTGAATTTGAATAACTTCCACAAAATAAAAGTTAAACTCACCAAACTTTATGTGTGTGTAGACTGACCCTTCCGAGATATTTTGAAATAAACAAAACAAATTTTAGCCGAAAAACACTTCTTAAAACTCACAAAAACTAAAGTATTGTTTTTTACACTGTTTTGAGTTTTTTAAGCAAAAATAATGGTTTCTAAACGAGGGTACGTTCCTTAGGGCTAATACGGCTCATGCTTGCTTCGGAAGGAGTCCTTTACTTATTCTAAAAAAAAAATTTTTTTAAATCAATAAATAAAAAAGTTATGAATTTTTAAAAATAGGACCCTTATTTTTGCCCACCCTGTATAAAGTTACAACAGTTTGACAAAAAAAAACACAGAAAATCTCAATGCATGATAAGAATACTAAATAAGTGTATTTCCTTTTGACCGTTTAAGAACTTACGTAATTACTAATACAATTCTTATATTATCCTCTAGCTCTACAAGTGTAAAATACATCCAAAGGTGGGGTACTTTGCCACAGGTGTAGAAGTGAATTTCCAGAATACAAGATAGACTTCACAATTTAGTGGGAAATGGTTTCTTCTCTACCTTACAGCCCCATTCTCAGTGAAGACTCGTTACTTTCTGCTGTATCGTCATTTTCTTTGTAGTAATTTGGCTTATCTTAAATCTTTAATTCCCCTTGAAAACATTCATAGTAAAAAAATTGTATATTTCTTTTACTGATAGGTCACACCCTATCAAGGCCTGTGGGCCACTCGAGGATTAGGGGTGCTTACAGCTTACTCTAAATGGTGTTTCATAGGCACTAAATTGAACTTCTCTAAATCATGTTTCTTTTCGTCTGTTGAATACAATTCCACGAGTTTGCTACTCAGCTGACTACAGCATGGTTGTTTTCTAATCCAATGTTCAAGAATTATTGTCCAGGCCGTCCGTCTAACTCCGACGTTTTAACCCATCGTTTAAATTTTTCCCAGAGTTGTTATTTTCGCAAATTGACAATCACATTAACCCTTATTATTAAGGGTAATTTTAAGTAGTAACACATTTGTTAAGAAAATAAAAAGAAATTCTTTTCTCCGTCAAAGCAAAGGTTGCTGTGATTCTCTTCAACTCCATAGTATCGGTTTCTGCTGGGAAAAGAGAAAAATGGCGAAAACGTTTATATACAGGGTGGGCCAAAATAAGGGTCCTATCTTTAAATTTGAATAACTTCAATTTGAATAACTTCCACAAAATAAAAGTTAAACTCACCAAACTGTATGTGTGTGTAGACTGACCCTTCCGAGATTTTTTGAAATAAACAAAACAAATTATAGCCGAAAAACACTTCTTAAAACTTACAAAAACTAAAGTATTGTTTTTTACACTGTTTTGAGTTTTTTAAGCAAAAATAATGTTTTCTAAATGAGGGTACGTTCCTTAGGGCTAATACGGCTCATGCTTGCTTCGGAAGGGGTCCTTTACTTATTCTAAAAAAAAAAAAAATCAATAAATAAAAAAGTTATGAATTTTTAAAAATAGGACCCTTATTTTTGCCCACCCTATATATATATTGCAATGGCATTTCTTTCAAACATTGTCTGACGCCATTACCAAAGCTGCAGGCAAAACAAAACTGTAACATTTGGGATTACCTATCTTTATACCAAATCAAATCAAATCAATTTTTTTGGCAAAAAATCGCATAGTGTAACAAGCTAAATAAAGAGATAGCTGGAACTTATTTGCATCCACATGTAGTCTGGGTGGTTGTCCAAGGCCTCTTGAAACATGGATATGGTAGTAATCGTTATGACCTTCTCTAGCAGGTTGTTTCACGGAGCTGGAACACGGACAGAGAATGTTGCCATTCTTCTATTAAGTCGAAAACGAAAGCAGCCGCAGAAACCACGAATTGGTGTTGGGGTGAAAAACTCCTCCAAAGCTAGATTTACATTCTTTTTTGTGATATTGTACGGCAGAATCAAATGTCCGTGCATCATATGCTGCTCTGAGAATTTACGAGTTGACCCATTATTTCCAGCATTCGCGTGATCATCTTAATCTCATGTTTCCACATCCCGACGTATTCGCTCTTCTTTTTACCATTTAATATATTTCTTTTGCAAGCAATCAAATAAGCAAGATTATCAGATACTTAGAATCATATAGGTTATGTTGGTATTGTTACCCTTCTTCCGCGACCTTTATGTCGGCAGAAGAAATTCGTTAAATCTCCTTTGACACTTCCTATATATGGAGAATTAAGGCTTTGGCCCATCCTTACCTTGTCAGGCGGATGTATGCAGTCTTCCAACTAAAATATGTGTTTGTTATTGTTCAATTCGAGTTCAATTCGGTGTAAAAGGGATGTTGTTGCGAACTGCTGGGGACAATTGCACACGGCATTTGTTAGTGTATGCAATCCATCAAAACAGTGGAAGGTGACGTTGGTGAAGTGGATATTAACGTTGACTGATTATCTAGGGTTTCCAAGTGCGAATTATGTCGGTTGCGTAGCTTAATTCTCACTACGGATGTGATAAAATATCACGGAGTGTTTTTGCTTGATAAGACTTTTCCTTTCAATTTTCCGAATATATTTATATAAATTAGTATACGTTTAATATATAAATGTTTTATTTAATCTTTTGAATTCATACTTATCTTTTAACATGGTATCTTATCTTTTTTATGTATTAATCCTTATTATATTAACATATACGGCGCAATCACATTGTCACACCGGTTCTCGTTAGCTCTCCGAAGTTAAGCGACGTCGAGCCTGGCCAGTACTAAATGGGTTACCATTTGCGAATACCAGGTGCTGTATGTGCTCTCTGCTTATCTCGGCATTGTTTCCAGTCGTCTTGAAATGCTTGCCATTGGAATCAAGCAGTGCCGACCCAGGAGAAGTGTTGTTAAGAATTGCGCAACTCTTGCTTCACAATTACACGCGCAGCCACCCCCTTACAGGGGTGCCCATAGTCTCTATAAACTGAACGGACGGCATGCCATTAATATAATATGATGAGACACAAGTTTTCGGCCGTGTTATGATAATTGAACGGTGTCTAATTATCATTACGTCTATTGATTATCTTCTTACGCTGTCTAATGGACGTGTGTTTAGCTATGGGAGAAAAACAACTGAAAATGATAATTGTTTTTGATTTTCGTTGGTTAGGGTTAGGGTTATGGTTAACTGAGTCCTACAAAATTCTAATTGTTATATTCTGGTCTCATTTACTTGACCACACTTTTTTTTTTACTTATATTCACCATAAACAAGGCACGTTGCCATTGGAACGTACAGTTCTACTATAAATGATGAGGTTAGATTTATAGGGCACTATTACATGGGGATATTGTTATTTGAATTACATTTAAACGCCTGCATGTTCGTAGAGTCGGAGAAAGGGTAGCAGGTATTGAATTCTAAAGGTAAGTAGTTCGAAGAAAAAGAATATATTAGAGTAGAAAGCTTTCCGGCATCTTGCGACCTTTGCAGTAAACGAATAGGATTTTCTCTGATTGTCGGGTTTGTCGGGTTTGACGTGTGTATTTACATTTAGGAGCCACATGTGCAGCACATCTGTCGGAAGAACATTCAGCTCAAATATTTGTAACAGTGCCGCCAATTTTAGTTTCCATCTTCTGTAGTTAAACAATCTATTGGTACGAGTAGCGGAATTGGCGACCAAAGTCCCCTACCAAATAGCATTCCCATGTTTATCTATAACGTGGATAACATGATGTGAGGTGTTCGTGGCCGATAGTTCGTATAACGGATGAAACATTGAAGAGGAGTTCTTAAATAATATGTAAAATGGTTTCTTGGTAAGTATGATTGAGAGGTTTGTCATTACTTGGGTTTATATTATGCATTCTGCGTTTAAGCAAAGGTGACGACTAGTCTTCGGAATGATTCTCTACAGTTAATACCATGGGGTTTGTCAGAAATGTATTTATAATTATGCTAAAGTAGAAGTTGGCGTCTAGAAGTTTTGGTAGAGGGTAAACCAAGTGGGTCTCATCCCTCGTGTTTTATCTAAAAGAAATAAAGCTTAATGTAAAATGTTTTATTTTTTCCGTTATTGGGTAACCATTTATAAAGGCCTAAATTCACTCGGGGATATCGGTTTATTGGACGGAATGATTGTCAGAAAGACATTATCGGAATAATAACATTTCATCGCTTATGGTGCGGTACATGACAAGACTATGTTCACGTTTGATTTGTAGACGGCAATATTTAACCAGCTGTGAAGCAGTCCCGCTATAATACGTTATACGGACAGGTACTCCATCGCAAATAGTTTTTTTTTCACACGGAAATTCCGCCTGAGGCTAGGCATATCGAGAGAGAAAAGAAAGCCATTATCTGCCATGGTAGAAAGACAAGTTATTGCTCTGAATGTCTTAAAAAGATAAACCAATAATTAAACCTCAGTTTAGCACCTTCTATGAAAGTAAGCTTAGAGAAGAGAGAGAGAGGGGGGGAGAGAGAGACTAGCGATGTCTTTTCTGTAAAAAAGTTGATGTAATGAGTAGAAAAATAGCCTTCCCACTATTTGTCTAAGTCAATGTTGTACTCTGTTATCTGTGCGGCACCTTCTCAAGTATGACAGCAGTGCTACCAGGCGTTGCTTGGGGCCATACAAAATAAAAGTGGTAAAAAAAGGGTAACATATTTCTATTTATAACTTTTATTTCACTACATCTTTCTAGCCGTCTCTCTATCTTTCTATTTTTGCCCCTCCTGAATGTTCACCTTCCCGCCACACAAAACTCTCTTCATCCCCCATCGAGCTAATTGCTTTTTCTTGTTTTAATGTATTGAAAATAATAATTATAATGTAAGTCATTCATCGGATCTGACAGTTTTAACCTTATTGCATCTGAACACCACCGAGTTATGTCCCCAACCTCTGTTAAAAAATGCATGTTACCTGTCAAGGCGTATCTGACCCTTATATAGGTAAATGATTGGATTGGAAGTAGTGATAAGACGATTTCAATATTTATTCTGATTCCAATCCAATTTCTGATTCTGTTCTAAATTCCTGATTCCTATAGAATGACCGATTCCGATTTCTTTAAGACCTCTTACTATTAAGTTATATAGTTATTGTTTTTGTCTGTTTAATTTTCGGATTACCGTAAAAACCAATGTAATATGTGCATATATTTTCGGAAACGTAAAAAATACATTTGAGGGGGAGGTCATCTATAAATTTTAGTTTCACCGGTAATTTAAAATCAGTAAATATTCATAATTTCATCATTTATAGCACCAATAGTAGATAAAAAAATTTAAAAGAATCGTTTATGGCATCGGAAAAATAGGGACATTTTTTTCGGATTCCAATACTGATTCCGATACCCCAAAAAGAGGGACATATTTTTTCGGATTCCGATACCCCAAAAATAGGGACATATTTTTTCGGATTCCGATACCAATTCCGATACCCCAAAATAGGGACGGATTTTTTCGGATTCCGATACCAATTCCGATACCCAAAAAATAGGGACGGATTTTTTCGGATTCCGATACCCCAAAAATAGGGACATACTTTTTTTTCCGATTCCCGATTCCGCTTAATCGCCCACACACTAATTAGGTGCTTTCTTTTAGAAGAGAATAGAGACACAGTGAGAAAGAAAAGGGCCACGTGACAGAAAACAAACGACATCTGCTGGCGTTGTGGGAATTACTTCGTTGTGGGTGTATGTAGAACACGTGTGTATAGTTACTGTAGACGCGTAGTTTATACATTTGAGTATTGATTTACTCCTCCCCAGGAGTTAGGCACAAGACCAGTTTTTATCTTACTCCCACACGTAAGATGTGACCCAAGGTCGGGTCGGGAAAGTGGGGTTTAAAAATTGTCTGGGCAGCCTCGTCGGCATTCCCCGGTAGAGGCGCCTCAGACAGTAAGCAATAAACTTACTCCTCCCCAAAGAGGAGAGGCAAAACCTGGGAAGGTGGACCTCCCAGAACTGCACAGGAGAGACCAATTGACCGGCGTAAATCAAGACCCGAAGGCCAAGACAACACCAGTATGGGGTGCAGTATCCATCGGAATAGATACTACACTTTGATATTAGCCAAAAGGCGTTATTTAACCCCTACCCACAATAGGAATATGTGACACAAGGTCGGAAAGTGGGATTTGAAAAGCCAGTGCTCGAGAAGGTGAGCACTCTGGCCATTAAAAATTGCCTGGGCAGCCCCGTCGGCATTCCCCGGTAGGGGCGCCTCAGACAGTAAGCAATTAACTTACTCCTCCCCAAAGAGGGGAGGTAAAGCCTGGGAGGGTGGACCTCCTAGAACTGCACAGGACAGATCAGACCCATAGACCGGCGGAAATCAAGCCCCGAAGGCCAAGACAATACCGATCTATGAAGTGCAGTATCCATCGGAACAGATACTACACTTTGATCTTAGCCAAAAGGCCAAGAAGCTCAGTCGACCCTGCCACTGTTATAGTTGACACATTTCGTTACCGATAATTTCCTGTTCATGGATCAGGATTTTTTATATTGAATTTCACAATGTCCAAGTGACGAATAATTGATTTATTAATTATTTATTGAATTATTAATCTTATTGTTTACATTTTCACCGAATGGATCGGTGTAATACATGTGTTTCTTATTTTTATTTGTGATTGAATAAATACAACAGTTGTTTAGCATTGTTTTAATAAAAAAATATATATTTATTATAAGTGAATTCGTAACGGACAACTTTTTTGCAAAATTATTTATTGAATTATTTATCTTATTGTTTACATTTTCACCGAATGGATCGGTGTAATATATTTGTTTCTTATTTTTATTTGTGATTGAATAAATACAACAGTTGTTTAGCATTGTTTTAATAAAAAAATATATATTTATTATAAGTGAATTCGTAACGGACAAGTTTTTTGCAAAATGTTATATATTGCTAAGTGAATGGGAACAGGAACGCAATAAAAGAGGTGTATATACTACACCACCTTCATACCCCTTAGATGTAAAGAAATCGCATCAAATGAGTTCGTGAATATTCGATGTTCCAGTATTCTTCTGAACTAGCTCCAGCAAATAGGAATAAATTCACACACATATCAACATGACAAAAAATAAAGAAAGGAACTATCGAATGCATGAATATGCATATGAGATTTCTCAGATCTATTGCATTTCTGTTTATTTGTGTGATAAACATTATGGAATATATTTGCAGGTGCTATGTAAACACCGGTTTATTGATTAGATTTTCTACGCCATCGATCCCATTGCAATAGATGTTATCATAAAATATTGATGCATGGTTCTAATCTTGTTTTATTGTTTAAAAATATTAAATAAAATAGTCAGTTGTTTAATATATATATATATATATATATATATATATATATATATATATATATAGAGAGAGAGAGAGAGAGAGAGAGAGAGAGAGGTGCATGATAGATACAGAGAGCCAGAGAATATTACATAAAACCCGACTGCGATTAAAATGCTACGTTTTTGAATTATATATATATATATATATATATATATATATATATATATATATATAAGGTGAGAGAAAAATAGATAAATATGGATAAAAGTTAGTGAGGGGAAGTAGAAAAACAGATAAGAATATTTATATATATATATATTTATGATTTAAAATGTGTTCAAATTATATTGCAAATTAAGAGTACACACGATTATATGCAAGTGGTTTATAACATTTTTCAAGGTGATTTTTTTATTAGGTATACAAAAAAAAATTAAATAGTCTTCAAAAGCGTTTCATCAGTACGGAATTTTAGCACATATACACACATTTATATATATATATATATATATGTATTCTTTTACATATGTTATATATATATATATATATATTTCCTTTCAATATAACTTGCCACACACAATATATATATGTGAATATATATATATATATATATATATATATATATATATGATAATGCACAAAATCTGCGACACTGGCATGTCGATGTTATCGATCAACAGTTACTATAAACTGAGATCTCATCAGGCAGAGTTAGAATCGGATCTTAACCTCAGATCATATTTGGAGAGCGGATTCTAACTCTGCCTGATGAGATCTCAGTTTATAGTTACTGTTGATCGATAACATCGACATGCCAGTGTCGCAGATTTTGTACATGACTGTAAATAAAATTATCATATATAAAGCTCTATTTTGATATTGAGCACTTTTTATAAACCCGGTTAAAATTCTCTGGATTACCACCCTGTGGATATTTTTCACCTGGATTATTACCATTATTATATATATATATATATATATATATATATATATATATATATATATATATATATATATATACACATATATATATATATATATATATATATATATATATATATATGTGTGTGTGTGTATATAATTCTTTCTAAATATGATCTAAGGTAAAGATCGGATTCTAACTCTTTCTGATGAGAACTTAGTTTATAATAACTGTTGATCGATAACATCGATATGCCAGTGTCGCAAATTTTGCACATGTCTGTGTAAATAAAAATTATCATATATATATATATATATACATATATATATATATATGTATATATATATATATATATATATATATATATTATGGCCGCCGAATGTGCTATTAAGACGTTAATTCACTCTCCCATTTCCAGACTATGCGTAGTAGGCAGAGCAGTACTCTCCCTAACTAACGAGTTAAATATGACTTCTGTTTCGAGGTTCGTACCGTGCAACAGACGAAAATTGTATCTTCCCATACGGATGATTGTCGGTTTGGCATGAAACACAAGTGTATATGAGTTAAGTTGAGAAATATTATTTATAATAATTATATATATATATATATATATATATATATATATATATGTATATATTAAAATAGCATTATACACTATTCTCGAAGCTATAAGCTCTCTCTGTACAAGGGTTGGTCAGAGAAAACCTGGGATAAAGATACCTCCCCCACAAGTAAACACTGACCAAATATTCAAAATAACATAGTAGTCGAAGTACAAATAAGATTCCTTCGTCATCGCTACATCCTGGTTTATACAAAACAAAACGCACCGTTGTTACATCAAGTTAGAGCACATACCTAGGTGTTTAATCATGGATGCAGTATCACAACCTCACAAAAAATATACTATACTATCGATAACTGGTCGATTAGAGTGAGGTATTTGAGGTTCTTCACTGCTTTACAAACCAAAAATTTCAGAGGTACAAAAAAAATCACTCGAATATCTATTTATCTCATACAGAGATTAAATGGGCTCCTTTATTTAGTGAAGTTGTTTCGTTTTACGGCATATCAACCGTTTTCGGGTTACTTTGTGCCGGATCGGGCCATTTTGATAAAAGTTGTTCATGCTTCAAGTTCTATATATCTTGAAATATTTATTCATTGTGTTTGGTTTGTTTTGTTTCTTTTGTAGTGGAAACATGTTTTTGTTTTTAGCTTTGCAGAACATGATTGCGTTTTGCAAAAAGGACAGGGAAAAACAAGAAAATCAATGTGTGGTGCATTTTAAGTCAGTAAGCCAGTATATTTTGATCTGGTAGAAACAGCTGCGTGATTTCTGAGAACTTACAATGCAATAAAATGTAAATCAAAAGAGAGATATTTACCGTGACCAAATATTCAAAATAACATCGGATGCGACACTCGCGGGTAGTTACTCTCTAGAAACCATCTGTGAGTGTCTAAGGTGTCTCTGTACAGGAGTTTGTAAAACTGACATGATGATACTTCCCTATACGAGTCATTCATACCCAACTATTACAAAATAACATAGTATTCAAAGTCCAAATAAGACTACACACTTGATTATACAATAAATAGTACACCTTCTCTAAGTAATGCTGCATTTAGTAACATAACTAAGCTAGATAATCCCCCAGACCAGATGACTTTTGTCCTGGAATCCGGTAAGACCAAGAGACCACAAGAAAGATATACTATAACATAGTAAACTGGTCAAATCGCGAGAAAGAAATTAATGTTCCTCACTCTTTTACTAACTCAACGTTTGAGATGTGTAAACAAACTTTAATGGAACACTCGGTTATCTATGTATCTCATATAGAGATCAAGTGTTGGTTCCAGAGGACTTAACCTGACGTACAACTATATATATATATATATATATATATATATATATATATATATATATACAAACTGGTCTGACAATGCTTATAAGTCACGTTACTAAAGAGAGTTACTTTCAAATAGGAAATAAAGTACTACTCCAAAATATATACATTCCAATGGGTAAGCATCCTGCACCATTTTGGGATAATCTTTATCTACATAAACATTTTCAAGATGAAAAAAAGGAAGTTATTTTGAAATATTTTGAGAAATGTTTTGAAATATCTTTATTTTTAAGTACACAATAGAATTGAGTAATTACTGACTTTAATCAGAAAATGATATTATTCTAAAATTCTGATGTCAGATGAATTACTTCCGGGAAATTACTCTATTTGTGTAATATTTAAAAAAAAAACTAGTTTCCTCTTATAAAATCTATATGGAAAAATTGTAAAAAGACAAGTTGCTAGCATAGTTGTTATTTATTGACTTGTGAATTGCAAGTTATGCATTTGTGAAATAATCTTTCATTTTTTTCGTCCGGAGATTTTTTGGGACTGTAATATTTAAACGCTGTGTGCATGTATTGCAAATACGGATGAAACGGCCGCAGTGATGAAATTTTTTGGCTTGATATGTTTTTTTGTCAGGTCCGAACTTTTAATTTACTTCATATATTTGTTTGAGATCAACGTTATATTTGTGCGTACGTATAAGAACATTTTGATGGTGATAATAGTATTTATGCATGTGTATTTGTATGTAAGCGTGTATATATATATATATATATATATATATATATATATATATATATATATATATATATATATATATATATACCCTTAGACAAATTCACTAACACACTCACCTCTCCCCTTGTTCACTGCTGCCTTAATGTACTCACTCAAAGCTTTCCATTTCACTCTTTTATACTAACTGACTCCTTGCAGCCCGGACACTCGTCCAGCGATCTTAATAGCCACGGCTACTACTTTTCCTTATCAACCCATCATGCCAACGCAATATTTCGATGTACTTGCATGACATTATTCTTAAAATTAACATCCTGATGAAGTCTTACAATAAAGACGAAAC
This sequence comes from Sepiola atlantica, assembly GCA_963556195.1. Taxonomy (NCBI): domain Eukaryota; kingdom Metazoa; phylum Mollusca; class Cephalopoda; order Sepiida; family Sepiolidae; genus Sepiola; species Sepiola atlantica. The sequence goes on from OY744528.1 coordinate 32,433,618, forward strand.
GTTGATGAATATATAAGAAATATGTGTTTGTTTTCCCTCACACATATATATATATATATATATATATATATATATATATATATATATATATATATATATATATATATGTATATATCTATATATACATATAAATATATATATATATATATATAAATATATGAATATAAATATATATATATATACATGTGTGTGCGCATATATATGTATATATACAAGTGTTTATGTATGTTTATATGCCTTTTTATAAAAATATACACAATGAAAGGTTGAAAAAGAATATGATAATTATACATATGCGTATATGTGAGTATGTATATATATATGTATATATATATATATATATATATATATATATATATATATAATTAGATAGCACTTAATATTGTATTACTTCTCCTCTGCACGCCAGATAGGTAGGCCATTATCCCCAAGGTCAATCAGAGTGAACATGGTTTTCCGGGTTTTATCACCATATCGTAAAGATATATGATGATTAAACTTCAGGAATGAAAGAGAAAAATGCGTAGAATCTGATTATATGTGTGTGTATTAATTGAATGTTTAGTTAAATGTGAATAAATGCTTGGACAATTTAATATTAGTTCCCCCTCTCCCTACCACATTCCAAAAACTTAAAATATATTTTTATTTTTTACGTAGCCTGTAAAAGCTCGATGGCGAAAGAGATTACAGCTAAAACATTTTTGAACATATGTAGCTAATAATGCTTTTATAATAAAAGTATATATATATATATATATATATATATATATATATATATATATATATATATATATATATATATATATATATATATATATATATATATATGAAGTTAATCCAACAAAAGATATCAGAGGTAACTAATATCTTTTAATTAGTGAAACGTCCGGATAAAATTTAATTTGTATGACTTGAATGGATTTTAAAACTTTAACAAATAAGTATGTGTTTGGCTTGATACATTTAATGTGTTATGTACTCTTATGTATTTTTCTATATATTTTGATATATTTTCAAAGTGTAATTTCATCACCTGCAGTAACGTCACTGCGGTAATGGTCCTCTGAGGAGAAGAATTATTTTTGAAAACTCATGAGTTAAGGACGTTGAGATACGATTTTTTAATTCTAATAAAATTTTATTCGCACCTTATTTTATTATTTCATTTTATATTATGCTATATATATATATATATATATATATATACATATATATGTTGTTATTTCATGTATCCACATAAAATGCGGAAGCCTCTCTGTAGCTTAATTGCTATAAATATATTTGCATATTTTTATATATATATATATATATATATATATATATATATATATTAGAACTTCATGTATCCACATGAAATATTATAAGGAGATATCATTTTTTATGTGTCAGTTTTCAGTATTTACTTCAGCAGTGCTCGATACGTAAGTAGAGCTAGGTAGTAAGCAATGAAAATATATATTGCCATATATATTTTCATTGCTATATATATATATATATATACATATATATATATATATATATATATATATATATATATATATATATATAAAATACAATATAATAATGAATAGTCTTTAATTCTCATCTACATACCCATTTGTTTCATTATATTCCGGGAATCATCAGAGTGACTGTTCTGCCGACTGCAGGATTCCAGCTTCAGACGAAAGTTATCTTTGAAATGTCAAGTTTGAACCCCTTCCTCAATTCTGCTCATCAAACGGCTATAGGGAAAGAAGATAATAAGTGTCTATTTATGTATTTACAAGTGAGCATATCTAGTAGGTTGTCACAACAGTGTTAAACAATCCAATAGGACGGAACATCGAATCAAGCATTAATTTGGCAGGATATTGTTACTTCCATTAAAGGACCAATCCTGCATCAAGGGGGATATAAACAATATCATGTTAAATATGTTTAATTCCTATCTACATACACGTGTGTTTCATTTCATTTCTGTAATCATCAGTGTAGAAGATGACGATTCTGCGGTCGGACGAGTCGAATCCCAGAGCCAAGTGACCTTGTTATTTTAATGTCCGAGCATCTCTATCGATGCGGCCCACCTAACAGCTATGGGTAAAGCAGTGAATAAAAGTTTATCTTTACAAAATTACATATGATTTAGGCTGTGAAATCAGTTCTAAATAATCCAACTGGACGAAACATCGCATTTAGCAGCTTATCTTTTTTGTTTTCTTGCAGTAAAGTGGCTATAAACAACATCATCATATTGTTGGATATTAGGGAACCGGGAGAAGGACTCAGAAGGTAATGGCATACGAGAGAATAGGAGAGTTCCCTGAAAGAGGTGAAATGAGTGGAAACGGAAGTCGAGTTTGTCACTTCCGTTGGGATGATGTCCGATCCTTTTTGTTTCTGACGCGTTTGAGCGTCAGACGTAAAACGATTCTACCCAACGGAGGGGCCGGACGTGTGCGCAGTAGCCTAAAAAGGCCTGACTGAGATATATCTTCCCAAGTAGTTTATTGTTCTGTCTCTGTCTGTCTGTCTGTCTGTCTGTCTGTCTGTCTGTCTGTCTGTCTCTCTCTCTCTCTCTCTCTCTCTCTCTCTGTCTCTCTCTCTCGAACACACACATACATAGAATTATGAAAGCCAAAAATCAGCGTCCATGTGTTTTTACTGCCTCGTGCGTTTATTGACAGCCTGACAGCTCAACAAACGTTAAGCTTACGAATCAACCAACCAATAGCCGACGGACATTTTCGGGACTTTGGTAAGCAAGTAAATGTGCCTGTCCTTTCTAGTCTTTGAAAAAAAACATAAAAAATAGTGAGGGGGACCTAATGGCAAATCAGACAACGCTCGTCAGCTGAAATAAATTTAGAAAGAAATGCTTCACTTTCAATCAACAGTGAGCGGTTGATGATTCTTTTATTTAGGTCATCAGAAATGATAATACTAATTTATACGTGAATAATTAAATTATGACCGGAATTTACTGAATTTATATGAATATAACGGCGAACAAAGGTTAGAACAATTTATATTTTTCGTCATTAAAATCAATTACACTTTTTTCAAGACAATTTTAATTTTAGGCCATACAATGCACCATAACATTTTGTTCAACCATAGAATCTCACATGAATGACATTTTGTATGCACACAGAAAAAACACAAGAATGTTTGGAAAAGTTCAATTTCTACCAAAATACAAAACACAAGAATAGATCCATTGTCAGATATATACACACACATATATATATATATATATATATATATATATATATATATATATATATATATATATATATATATATATATATACCCCTCCACACACACATTTTCATTCACCACGAATCCAAACCTAACTTACTCATTCCACGCATTCTTGACATAACCAGCTGGTCAAAACCTACTACTCACCAAAAATTTAACACCTACCCACAACAAAATCACCCCGCTCTCCCCTCACCCATTTCACCTTTCCGACTATTTCTCTCACACTCTTACCCACCTACCCCTCCCACTTTCAAACCACCTACATTTTTTCAAGTCTTTCCTAAAACCATGATATACCCACACACCAAAATCACAGAGCCTCCCCTCCTCTTTCTCCCACCCCTCCACCTCTTCACTAAGAGCCATTCACATTATTTTCGTTCACCCTCACTCCTCTACTTTTTAACTCAGAACCATCCTCATTTATTTCATTCCATGCTACTAGCTTCACTAAACCCGGACCTCGGTCTGCGCACCCAGTAATGGCTACTACTTTTTCTCATCAACCCATCATGTCAACCCAATATTTTCACGTACTTTCATGACACTTTTCTTAAAATTATCACCCTGAGAAAGTCTTACAAATAAAGACTAAGCGTTGATGAAAAAAAACATTCTTTTTGTTTTTTCCTTCTTCATTCCCCATATATATATATATATATATATATATATATATATATATATATATGCAGAGTTGAAATGCAAAACGCAATGCCTTCCATTTTTTAAATATGTAGCATTTCCACACTCTACCACACCCAAAAATCATTCTTTTTTATATAATACTAGACCACCCGTGACCCGTTGGGTCAGTTTGTTATATTAGCTATGGAATTCATGTATGAGCGTGACACTTGTGGCATAAAGAAAATAGGTTTTTTTTACATAACAGAAGCATTTCTATGAAAGTATATTAAAATGAAAAAAGAATATAGATAGATTTCTATGAGTCGTTCTGTTTATTATAATTGTTTTTTTTTTAAATTACAGTTACTGAATTATAAGTGGTTGGCCATACTTATAGGTAAATATGCACTGAACAGGCACCATAATACTTATTATAGTTAAATTCAAATTTTGATATATCATCTTTTAAATGAAATTGTTAGTTGAAAGTACAGAATAATAAAAAAACACTCTCCACATGTTAATAATGGCTTTTTAAATAGAAAATGAAAATAAAATGTAACTTTTTTCATTTAATTTAAGCAAACATTCAGTACCCATTGTGTAAAATATTTAATTTGTATGTTAATAATAAGGTCAATAAAATTAAGACAATTCTTTTCTATTTACATTTTTTGTACAATTAAAGTTTTTTAAAGAAAACTTTTGTTATCCTTTCGCTTAATTGAGACTTCTTATCAGGTTCTAACTCTCTTATATCCAGATTATTTATATTAATCCATTTATTTTATTGAATATGTATCGCTGAAAAGCACGGGTGCTTAAGCACTTATTGTACAGCAAATAAATATTGTATTTATATGCTAATAATAAGGTCACTAAAACTAAGACAATACTTTTCTATTTACTACATTTTTTGTACAATTTGAGTGTTTTAAAAAAACTTTTATGTTTTCCTTTCGCTTAACTCTACTGAGTGCAACATATAGTTGACCATGTTGAAAGACAGGTTTGTCTAGATAAACTAAAACTTTATGTAAGGTCTGTCCTTGAGACTTATGAATAGTCATAGCAAATGCTAATTGTATAGGAAACTGGACTCTGGCAAACGGAATATTGTCACCGTCAGATAAAACCATTTTCAATCTTGGAATCAAAACGATTTTTCCTTCAAACTGTAGCGGTGGCCAGGGCGATTTAAGAAAGGAAGGGGGTACAGCAGGCTTTCTCGCGTACGTAACGAAAACAGAGGGAGTAGGAGTGGTGAAATCTATGAGAGGGAAAGTGGGAGGTGGTTTCGTTCACCGACCGCTAGTATGGCTGATATTAATAATGAGTGTTGTTTTTTTGTTTGTTTGTTTTTGTTTTTTAAAAGGGAGGAGGTTTTTTGAAACTGCGACAGACTTTACGAAGTCCTCCCGTTGAATGTTTTTAGCCGTGAAGAAAACAAAAAAATATTTGATGAAATTAAATGAAATTGTTTATATTAAAAGCGATATTAAAATTTCCAGAATGAAAAATTTCATGCGTTCGTTAATCATAATAGAGAATAAATGAATTGGAATAACAGATTGAAGACGATGCTATTTACGCATGCGCAACCGGATGTTGAAAACCGGAAAGCTGAAAGCTGATTGCAAACATACAAGATCAATAGACTTTTAGTATTATATAGATTATATCGGAGTCATTTTCTATTGCTTTTAATTAAAACAAACTTTTAGTTGAAGTTTATAATTTATCAGTTCGTTCTGTTTTATTTATTTAATTTCTCAATTTAAAGAAATTTGACTTCACCTGCTTTATTTTCGAACCTTAAATATTTTAATCTTATTAAGTAGACATAAAAGTAAGACAAACATTTTATTTCCTGAAAATATATGCAAATTCTAAAAAAACTATTGAAATATTTGCATATGTCTTACTTAAATTAGAGTGTGGATACCGCCGCTAGTATTCTGTAATAAAAACATACAACATTTCCACAGCTCACCGAACTGATTTTATGCAACACAAAAAAAAACGAATTGTATTTAGAATTGTGTTAGAATTTATTTGAAATTTTCTGCTTGAGTTGTGTCAAAAGAATTTCCATCTAATGTTTTGTTTCTCGCGTTTCCGGAACAGCCGTTTCTTCCCATAAAATGATCGTGTGCAGAAAGGTATGAAAATGGTAACATTAACAATAACAATAAACACGAAAATATATTTAAAAAAAAACGTCCCTTTCATTAAAGCAGATCGTTGAACCCAGTTTGAAATATCGATGTGAAATGTTTGTCTTGTAAGCAACAAATATTTATATTCAGAAAAAAAGAATATTCTGATGAGTTATTCATTGGCAGTTGCTCAGAAAGAAATAATATAAGAGATGCGCATTTTGAATACCTACCATGCTTTTCAAAAGTACTGTTACAAATATAGATTCTACTTTCAACGACCGAAACTACGATGTTCTGGGTGCAATCCGACAGATAGTGTTAACTGAATCTTTTAATACTAGCTTGACCTCGTTGCAAATCTACGGTTGAACCTTTCATATGTTTTAAATTACTGTTATGCTTCTATTGGCGTCCATCGGAACCTTGATATTATCGCACCAGCTTTGTTCCAACAGAAACATACTTATTTAAGTACTCTGGTAACTGTTATTTCTCAATATATCAGATTGTTATACTGGTCTATCTGCAAAAGTCTTGTAAGATCTTGTGACATATTTCAATTATATAGACGTCCGGTCCGAATGTAGACTACAGGATATTATTATACCATATTTTGTTTCTAGTCCGAAAGCCAAAAAAAAAAATATTCCAGTTTAAATTTCACATTCGGAACTACAGCGGCATCAGGTGAAATTAAAACTTACATTTTTTTAGTATTGCATATTCGGTGATTAAACGATCCCATCTTATAAAGACAGACTGAAAAGCAGTAGCGTACGTACAAAGACAATAATGCTTTAGCGTATTATTTATAGACGTGCTTTCGTAAAACTATTAACTTATATATCCGCCTTCAGAAGGGAAGACAAACTTCAGGCGCGATCGGAAATTGCGAAAATTTACGGATATCATCTTTTTTCATCACGAATTATCCACAGTTAACAAGGGATTTCAGCTTGTCGACGTTTCTATGGTGAACCGTGCAAGCTTTTCATCTCAACATGTGTTTACACAATGTAATCCATCCAAAGGGTTCAGATCGAGCAACAGAAATACTTCAGACAGATAGTCTTGTTTTACTAATACTATCTTATTCCACCTTATTCGTGTGTGCCGTAGTACAATCCTGCTGGGAAAAGTTAGTCAGCATTCTTGATTATTTTCTAGCTCAAGACACGACGTTCGTAACTTAGATATCGATATTAGTTGCAGCGGTTAATATGTAGCAAGTTTCGAACCACAAAGTTGCCATCTTTGTTGGGATTAAAATAATCCTGTGAATTAAGTTTAATGCTTGCACGTGAGAACGGGGTAACAATGTGCAGATAAATCATCAAAAAAGAGATATAATACGAAAGCCTAAGAGAAGAAACACAAAACACCAGAATGTAGTTTCACAGCAATTTTACTGAGAAAAATAAAGGTGCAGTCATAGAATATTTACAACAGAGTTTTCAAAGTTCAGTTAGGCATAGTGAATTTGAAAAGGGGTTTGCGTAAACGTGGTTCGCGTGAACTTATCTGTATAGAGTTCGGGTAACGGCGAGAGGTCATTCTCTGTGACTGCCGTCGTGGATTGTTGTCACTGAGGAGGCCAGCCGATGTATTGCTGACTGGAGTGGAGTCGTCGACAAAGAGGCCGGGATGCCGTGTGCAAGGGTTACTCACGTGACACCTAATGGAAAAGGGGTTGCAATGCCAATCCGTGAGGCACTTAAGGGGCATGGAAACAGCCAATCAGTGAGGGGGCTTTAATAAATTCCAACATCTTGTCCAGTTTGAGATCACAACGCAAAGCATCCTTGATTGAAGCTAACATCGCGATTCACATGTTTAGTCTTAACTTGATCCAGCCTGAACGTCTTCTCATCTGAGAAAATGGTTATGCATTTTCACATATTCCTTCAAATCTTTCAGATGACAGCAACAGCATTCTCGACGTTGCCTTTACATGCGAACTGTAAATAGAACTATTTTAATGCGTATCGGTCTCTTTGATTGCTTATTCTAAACGGCCCTTGTCACAGAGATCTTTCTGTTTCTTTCGAAGGCTTAGCATTCAGGATTGATATATTTTCAAAGTTTTCGCATGTTTGAATACTCGGACTCTGTCTGTGCGAATTCGATCTTTAGAGCCTTCACCGTTCGAACACATAACTTAAACTCTGGAGAGTCATCGCCTGACATCTAGTCGCTTGAACATGTTCTAATGTTAATGACGCGCACGGAAAAGAGCACTTATTTACTACTGATGATATTCGCTTCGAAATCTTTAGTTAAGACATATCTTTACAATAAGTTCATGGAATGCGCACCTTTGTGCTGCAGTAACGGAGAGAATAGCTCATGTTGTATCCAATATTGGAGAGGGAAGTTAATATGAACTTATTTGACAATAATGGTGGCCATGTGTTAAATTTTTAAACAGGTTATTTTAAGGTGCAGATAGAGCGGGAAAAGAAGCGGTTTGTTGTTGTAGGAACTGGGATGGAAGCTGCTCTCAAAGTGGTTGTATGAGTAAAGTTCTGGTTAGGTGCACAAGCATTCTTTTTACAGTTGAAGTTTTTTCCAAAATATTTACAAAATGAAGTGGAGCATGACTTTTTTAAAACCCGGGAAACACAACTATTTTAAGTTACACGTGAACGAAAATTAATTATAATCATATTAACTAGATAAACAAATCGTTCAGAAATCGGTATTTATTTACACTTGTGTAGACAGTGATGGGTCTAGTTTTAACATTGAAATATTAACCATTATTATTATGACATGAGATATATTACTTTCAGCATCGCAAACAATCTTTATACTACATTTGGTGAAACTACAGCTACTAGTTTTGAAGCCTATATATGTTTATAGTTACTTTTGGCCAATATAAAAGTGTAGTATCTCTTCCGATGGGTACTGTACCCCATAGACTGGTATTGTCTTGGCCTTCTGGGCTGGATTTACGCCGGTCTATGGGTCTGTCCTGTGCAGTTCTAGGAAGTCCACCCTCCCAGGCTTTGCCTTCTCACCCTTTGAGAAGTGGTTAGTTAATTGCTAATTGCCTGAGGCGCTCCTACCGGGGAATGCCGACGAGCCTGTCCAGCCAATTTTTAATGGCCAGAGTGCTCACCTTCTCGAGCGCTGGTTTATCAAATCCCACTTTCCTGACTTTGTGTCACATTTTACCGCTGTGGGAGGTAGATAAATAAAATGTTTATAGTTACTTTAATAATAATCATTTTTTCAGTGGTAGTAGTATTAGTATTTTAATCATAAACATCCTATAATTCAATCGGCATCCAATAAGTGTCTGACGCAAAATTACGCGTATTTTACAATACGTTCGGCTAGAAATTGTTATTATTAGTACTAGATACTAAAGTAGGTAATAATATTACATGCAATAGTATTATTTGTACGATTCCAACACCACCGAAACAACCGCCATAGCAAGGATTCTTCAAGCTGAAAACTCTGTAACCATTCCTAACAAATAAAGCTGATAACATGACAAGAAATCGGATCAGAATACTTGAGATCTTCAGTGTGATGTTCTCTGGGCATAGACAGTTAGTCTAATATATATATATATATATATATATATATATATATATAATTTATTTGAAAACTACATGTTATATATTTCAGAAACTTAGCGCAGATTCATCCAGATGTGCTGACCTTTTACATTTTTGAAAAAAATCCATGACGTTATATCGATAGAAAACGGTGCATTCTTGGGAAGTATCTCTGGAAAAATATATTGGTTGGGAATTAATTGAGTTTTATTTCATTTATTATTTATATTTTTTGTTTTAAGGAGGTTTTTATTTTATTCTACTAAGTATTTTATTTATTTATTCTCTCACATTACTTCTTTTATCGTTCGCCGTTTATTTTTTTGTTACTCGTCGTTTATTTTGTGTTTATCACTGTTCCTTCCGGCGTCTAACACACTCATATAGAGATGAATTATGCACGGAAACAAGCAAGCAAAGTCCACATTATTAGAAGTATAAAGATAGATAGATAGATAGATAGATAGATAGATAGATAGATAGATAGATAGATGAATTGGTGGATGACAGATTAGACAGCTATTAGCAATTCCTAGCTTTAACTCCGGAAAACATACTGAAGCTTTTCTAGCGAAAAGTCGACGCTTTTTCGAAATCCGAGTAGTTCATCAACCATAACGTCAATCCTGAGTCCCCGGGGACGCACGTGACAGAAGTACGACCATCGCTCTTGTTCCAATAGAAGAAGCGTGATCTATCTGTTTTTATGCTTGATGTAACAACCTGCTAAATCAGGTCGTGACAATTTGTTGATGGATATCGCTCCAGACACGGCATGAAGCCAATTGATATAATGAGCTAAAAAAATACTACTTCAAGGTCAAGAACTAGCCAACAATAAGTGTGATATAGATTAATTCTAACCCCCCCCCAACACAGAAAGTCTTCTCTCTTTGTCAGAAACATCGCACATGGAATGTACGGACCAGGGGACGAAATAAGGGAAGCGAGAGTTACGAGTCTGCCTAAAGTAAAACCAAGTTCCAAGGTCAATCATTCAGACGCTATGTGGGTGTAAATATCTTCTATCAAACTCTTTACATGGCTTTTTGCACTTTGCTATTTTTTCAAAATAAATTGGATTTGATTTGATGTATATATTATAAGTATTTGAATACGACGTTCTTTTATGAAATACATTTCCGTGTTTAATCATATTTGAATGACCAAAAAGATAACCTTTTTTATTCTCTTTCACTATTTACTTTAAACAAACTGGACAGATGTCGATAAAGATCATCCAAAATGGAAATATCGATTACTCGAAAAACTATACCTAATTATTCGGATTATTTCCTTTCCTGAGTACAAGTGTCCACTGATTGAACTGACAAATCGATGGTCGTTTCTCTTTATTGAGTTCAGTGTTTTATTTTCCAATAGGATTTTCTCAGCTAAATAAACTGAAGGATCCGTTGCTTTTTTGTCGACGTGTCACCAGTGTGTTTTTATCAGGAAAATAACTAACAAAAGAAATGATTATTACATTCTATGATACTTTCATTGCTTTGTGTTAGTTTGTCAATTTTACGGCAAATCAATTCTTATATAGTAGAATTAAAAGATAAATAAACTAGTTGAATTCAGCAATAGTAATACAATAATGAATTTAATATGACATTGTTGGGATCCATCTATAGAAACATTAAAGAACATGTAAACTGTATATTCTCTTAATACAGGGTGTTTCAGAAGTCTTGAAACTATGTGAATATGTGTGAACTTATTTGTGTGTAAGTTGAGTATTCGGTGTGTGAGTTTTAAATACATTGTTCGTATGCGTCTTTTGCCAGTGTGTAAATATACACTGTGCTCTAGAAGTCTTAGGCACAGTGTCTTGCAATGTTTTGTATAACTGTAGTTTGTAAGCTGTCATGAGCTGTGGTATTTATAAGACACACCGGACAGTTGTAGTAGGAAGCTGATGCTCTTTACTGGCTCGTCTAATCGATTTACGAAGGCTTCGCTTGACGGGTGTTCGAACTCACTCAATAGTATCACCTTATGTTGAGAGGTATCCCGTTCTATTAGCTGAGCACAAGCCGTCATGAATTTGCTATGCCATCTAAATATCGACTTTTATTCTGGTGCCTCTTTTCAGAATGTTATGCGAAATGCACGTTGAACAAGTGAATATGATTCAGTTTTTGCAAATCGAAAACGCAAAATACATTTCCTCGTTAAGCTAATGCTATTAGTTAATGTGAAAAATATGAACAAATTATTTGAGTTACAAAAGAAGTAATGGATCCAGCTTTAAAATGATACTAGTTTTATTTTACTACCATTAATAATGCAGCAGATATAAAGGCTTGAAATGTTACTACTTCTTAAACACCCCGTATACCCCCTGAAATATATATAATATATAAAATAAAGTCAGTCAGATTTCCGACTTACGTTAATGATATATTTCCTCTTTAACAATTTATATTTTATTCTGCCAGCTATTCTTTTTCTATGGAAATCGCTCAAGCCAAGGCATGAAGTCACTTGATGTTACGAGCTAAAAAAACGACTTCAAGGTAAAGAACTAGCCATCGTTAAGTGTTAGATTGATATATTCCCACCAGAAATTAGCAGGATTTTCCCTTTTTCAGAAACATCGCTCATTGAATGTGAGGACAAAAGTACAAAATAAGGGAAGCGAGAGTTACGAGGCTGCCGAAAGTACACCCAACCTTCACTTTTTACTATCCTTTTTTTCTGAAAGGGTTCCATGTTAAATACGAATAATAAATTTAAGTCGCTTACATTTCTTTACATATACACTCTATCCAGCTCGGATTATTTTCAGACCTAAATCATGTTTTGCCAGAATCAAGTATCAATTACAGTGACCGTCATCTTTGTTGTCAGTAGAAAACATGATTCAATTGGCTGAATGTTCTATTACGTAAAATTCGTAAAAAGTGTATATCATATGTGTTAATAAAGTATGCAATAACGTATTATTCGTTATTGCATACTTTATTAACACATATGATATACACTTTTTACGAATTTTACGATTTTTACGATTACCATTTTTACGATTACGATTTATATACATAAATTAACTTATAAATTACATTTAACTATATGGAGATGATTACGATATATATTTACGATAACGATTTTTAAGATAGCGATTTACTTTATTGATTTAAATAAATTAACTGATCAATTACATTAAACTATAAGGAGACGTTAACGATATATTCAGTTACTACCATCGTTACAAAACCTGACGGTCTTATCTCAGCATCCCCCGTTTAACAAACTCAGTAACCGTTGTTCTCGATTTTTTTAGGGGCTTGATAAGCGATGACTCGTTAATACATAATAATAATTAAAAAATCCGAGTATTTTACCTAATATAGTGCTCACCCTGTAAGACTCAAACGATGTACTACTGCATAACAGTACTGCACGCATTTGTTTGGTATCATAAGAAAAAAAACGTGTCCCCTCTTCATCACATACATTTGATTTGTGTGTGCTGATTTATCAACCTCTTCTATCACATTTGACTTCAACGGTTAAACGCCACCACCCTTTGTTCCAATCGACAAACAGTTGGTCTAAATTTTTCATTAATTAATTTTGCGTAAAACAGCCATTCGTTCACCATTCTCTCCCAAACTTGTCTCCCCATAAATTCAATCAATACGCATTGTAAATCATTTTCATCCGCGCTGTCCCCTATCTATGCACTTTCTTAAGACACGTAACGCTGTGACCATGCGTTATAGGTGCCCAAGCGAGACACATATTTGATAAATTGACTAATTAAGCGCAAACGCAATGCAATTTTCATTCCTCAATGGACATGTCCTGACCGAAACTGACGGGTATTAAGAGAATTTTGCCAGAAGAGCCGACTGGTTTGACGTCCGTCCTGCTCTTCCAAGTCCCTGAATGAAGTATACTAGAATAAAAACTCTACATAGATGGGATTTTATATTAAATAGCAATACATAAGCAAACACTAAAACAGTAATCATGATTGAAAGAGAATTAAAAAAACAAAAACAATGTGATGTAGTTAGATAACGTTTTTAGGTATTACGCCATTTTTTAAGCTATGCACATAAATAAAAAAAAGAAAATACAGAAATTGGTGTATGATTTCATATTCAGCTTTTGATTCTGTGTGTATGTTCTTTAACATACTGTAATATATTGTAACCATTATATATATATATATATATATATATATATATATATATATATATATGTATGCATATTAAGTTACCTTCAAATACATTGAAATAATAAACTAACATTTATGTAATTAATTAACATACACATGGATATATATATATATATATATATATATATATAATTATAAATAAAATTTATCAAATCAACCCATATACACATGTGTTTCCTGCCAAACCTGCAATCATCAGTATGGAAGGAGACAATCCTTGCCGGTCACACAGTTCAAACCTCAATATAAAAGTTATATCTAACTCAGTAATCGGAGCGAGTACCGATATATATATATATATATATATATATATATATATATATATATATATATATATATATATATATATATATATATATATATATGAAGTTATAATGCACTATATATCATAAAATAAAATGGCATAAAGACATAATGTGTGAAAAAAGAAAAAGGTAAACACACATTGTAATACGGGAATAAATCATCAAAATAATTATGTTCGGATCAAGGAACATCTTCAGAAAAAGTGAACATTTTAGAATTCATTTTTTTCGTATGTTTATTCAATAAATTCTAAAATCTTTACTTTTTCTAGAGGTGTTCGTTTATTCGAATGAAACCGGATCACTCTTTATTTCTATTACATATTCCTGTATTGAATTAGGTTCTCCTTTTTCACACAACATAAAAATTCACACACACATACACCCCCTCCCACACACATATATATATATTAGTATTTTATTTAAAAACTTGACATTACAGTGTCTCGTCGGGGACTCTTTTCTCTGGGCTTTCGCTAACTAGACGGTATTAACAAATCGAACCGCCACTCTAACATATCCATGAAACCCCGGTATACCCAACAGACACTGTGATGTATAGTTAAAAAATACTTTATATTAACAATAATAGAACCAACAACCAGTACTTGATTGTGTTCTTTTACAAATAGATGGTACATGCTATATATATATATATATATATATATATATATATATATATATATATATATATTGTTGTAGGTACTAAGTTTTAATTAACAGTGAAATAATGTTAAATGCACTGCCATTATTATCTATGAGGATTTTTTAAAATTATTTGTGTTATGATTTATATTATAAAAGACAAAAAAAGAAACACGAGAAGGGGAACAAAGATGAATCACTTCGTAATGTTTTCTTCTTTCTCTATAAGGATTTTTTTCTTTTTCAAAACGAGTATTGAGAAACAAAAAGAAAAATACTAAAAAAAATTAAATAAAATTACGAGACGTCTTTCAGTCGACACTTTTTAAGGTAATCTACGACTGAGGGGGAATCACGATTTAAAACCTAGTGAAATGACCGTAAATAATTATCGAGAGTATTAAAAAGAAAATTATATAAAAAAGAAAATGGGGAGAGACATTCTTAACGTACACCCATTAGTTCTAAGTTACGGTGTACTCTTTCTGTTTGCACAGAGACGGTTGTCGTAAATTGATAAGTACTTAAGTTCGGAAATCTTATTACTTTCCGTTCTTTAACCTATTTTAAGTTCATCTATGCAGGTCGGTTTTACTAATTCCAACTATTATATTGATTTAAACGTTAGTCGATGGACTATTAAAACTGTACTGAATCTATTTCATATGCATTTACTTTGATCATCTTTTTTGTCTATCATAATAATGACCAGGATGTGGTCCGTAACCTTAAATTAGATGTGATCTTCCTGGGTCGTATGTAATAGATCACAGAAATGAACTCTCTTTTTAACATTATTACTTCATTAACAATTCAACATACAACGATTCCATAGAACTGTTAACTGCGTGATCAATTTGGATTAGTTCCCGTCTCGTCAACTGATTAGACTAAACAAAACTCACAATTTCAAAAATCTGATTCCTATAATTTATCAGCCGATCTATTCAGAAAATAACACCGTAGTTTGGCTCACCCCCTTTAACAAATTATGTATGAAGTCTGAAAGTGAGCAACTGATTTTTAAGTTTTTGTCAAATCATGAAAGTTTAATCTTTGTTTATTTTATGGCCAATGTATGAAAAAGATTAAATCATATCTGTAAAATCTTTCTTTCAAATATCCGGAATATCCAATATATATTTTCTCACTTTCATTAAACGTGTGTGATAGTGGGATAATGTATAACAGTGCTGACTATGGAAACTGCATATTTTGAGATTGAATACTATCGGACATTATGTGTTCTGAATGTTTGATGACGTTAGCAATTTTCTTGTTATTTTTAAAATACCGCATGATTTCTTTTTTAATGGAAATCGCTCCAGAGAAGGTATGACGCTACTTTATATAAATAGCTAACAAAAACGAAAAATGATTAAGACAAAGACAGGAGATACCTATTTACATTAGTCTCTATATAAATAGGAGGAAATCAATCAGAAGGAAGAGAGCTATACAAGCCTGCAGTTCTTAGAAAAATGCTACTGGAATAGGAATGAGATATCAAAACAGCGAATTGATGGAGCCCACTAGATCAACGAGTCAAACGAGCTGGAACAAAAGAAGCAGGGAATATATCACACAATTCTGAAGAATACATCTCATGATGTTTATTATTTTGATTGTTCGGATTACTGTTCTCATTTTGGGTGTTATTTTCAAAACGTTTTGACAGATGTAACTTCCGACATTTTTCAGGTGTATATTGACAACGGGTGTTATTAGTGAATATTGGAAATAATTGGGGTTTTTTTTCACCAATAGGAACCATTGTCAAAATACACCTGAAGAAGATCGGAGGTTACATCGGCAGTAACAATCCAAATAATACATATTATCAATCTTTATCTAAAAGATTTTATAAATTACCATAATAGTATTTATAGAACAGAATGAGACTAGCAACATCACGTCTGTGAAAGAGAGGGTGCCGAGAAAAAGAAACATCCCTTTAGGTCTCTAGCTTTCGTTGAAAAATATCTGTCACAGCCTTTTAATTAGTGGCAATAGTGTGTATCTTCTATTATTAAAATAATGTAAAACTTAAAAAATAAGGGCGATAACTCCCAATTTCAATTATGGTAGATTCCCTTAGTTTAAAACTAGATGATCATTCTCACAATACGAATTAACCTTTTCTTGTTATTTTAAAATACTTTTTTCTCTTTTCCTTTTAAAAGTTAGAATTTCAAGTAGCTGCAAACAAACGACACGTGCAGCCGGACACGAGATAAAGAACATTAGCCCTGACTGATTCAATTCCTTTGCAGTAGTTAGATGGGCGCACTTACGTCAACATCGCAACTGTACAGCTTATAAAAGGCACAGACACGTTTAAAATACACGATGATAGAAGCATTCACAACATCAAAATTAATCAATCCGATCATTAGGAATACTTCCTACCCGACCACTAAAATCAGAAGTCTTGTTTGAAGTTAATTGAACTGTATAAAATAAAACACTATCTTTTTATATACTGCTTATGTATACGCAATACCATGAACATTCAAAAATCAAATTAATTTAATTACTATTACACAAGCGTGGTTTCAACTCCCGGCATAGTCAGCCACACTGATCAGTTACAGTAACAGCAGTAAACGTGTCTGTGAGTACCTAATCAATTAATACAGTAATAGGTTAATATATATATATATATATATATATATATATATATATATATATATAATATGAAACTAAAAGTATACTTTTAGAGGATAGAACCTATAGTGAAATGGTTTAAGCTCAGTATACAAGATAGAGCAATTATAAAGATGAATGAAAGAAGAGAGGTAAAGATGTAGGAATGACAAATCTATTTAAATCTCTTTTTACCGGACACGTTATCAACGGACATAAACCAACTGGTCAGACTCCATATTTTTTTATATGCATACTCATACTCTCTATTACTTTATATTTTTTGAAATTTTTAATGTTGGCTTTTTCACTGCTAACTTCTCTATCTATATAATTCCTCTGATGATAAGATGTTAATCTTTGAAAAGCCTTAGCTTAAGGAAAGAAAGATAAACATGTTTTTTACCGAGTACAACATGCATTGAACAATCGAAGTTGAAATCGATTTGTCATTCGTACATCTTTATCTCTCTTTTTTCATTTCTCTTCATATATATATATATATATATATATATATATATATATATTAAATATTTATTACAAACAGACATCGATGTTTCATGATAACGCAATCTTCAGTGCAGGAAGCTAATACCCAACGGTCGCCACTAATTTGTAGTCAAGACTCTTAACCCCTTGGCCATAGTGAACTAGTTATTAATTAGGGATGAATTGAACTTTGTAAATAGCGAATCGGCGGCTAAATTTACACAAGCGATGTAGAGTGATCAACGAACGTATTCGGATCGCGCATTTCGCTATTAGTACTGCTTGTTATTAAAGTCACTCAGAGTGCCCGGCCTTTGGTGAAGGGGGCTTATAATAATATTTATAAATAAATATTATATATATATATATATATATATATATATATATATATATATATATGTCGCTACAAATCTATGCTGGGTAATGCAGTGAGTAGTATAAACACAGCGGTCGTCGTAGCTTTAATGCATGTCCCTTCATTAGGTGAACACTGTTGACGATATCTTCTTATAACAGGTTTTTGCTCTCGCTGATTTATCAGGGTGTTCATAGTAGCCGAGTAGGCTAAGACGTCGGATTCTGAGTGAAAAATGACTCGTGTTCTAGGGATTTGGATCCTGCGACTGGTATGCATAATTATCTCTGCACTGATAATGTTCTAAAAAGATTAAACGTATACGTATGTAGATAAACATATTTAATATTAACATCGCCGACTGTCAGCTCGACGGTTGAGTTTCGATCCCGGCTGGACGCACTAACTGGTCTAGCCGCACGGATGAGCTGTGAAACAGCGAAACAGTCTGTATGTGGATGACTATATAAAGCTCTCCCCCCCCCCGGTAGAGCTTATGTTTGTAAGGGTATCGCCAACTGCCATTAGCGTAAAAAAAGGCAAAAGCTCATTATGTAAACACTAATTCGAGCTCCGGCAATTGCAATGTTTACATTGAGATACAACTTACATTCAGTCAGTGTCGTATGATGGCGTGGGGGTTAACATCGCCGACTGTCAGCTCGACAGTTGCGTTTCGATCCCGGCTTGAGGCACTAACTAGCCGCACGGATAAGCTGTGAAACAGCGAAACAGTCTGTATGTGGATGACATATATATATATATATATATATATAAAATTAATATATTACTAGCGGGACCCTGTGGAAAATCCACAGTGTTTTCTACATCAATCTGTATAATTTACTGTTAATAATATTATCCGGTGTCTAGAAATATGCTCATATTTTACTCACCAAAATTTTGCGAGACGGGATGGAAGTATATATATTTATATTACTCGGTTGCCGGGGCAAAAGCTGTCTCTTCAGAAGTCACCATCGGTCGCGACTCCCCTCTAACTCGCACACTCCCTCCCCTCTCTCTCCGCTGTCAGGGGAAAATCTTAAATAGGAGTGTTAGATCGTGACACACAAAATAAATAACACACACTCTATCGTATTAATATATAAATAATAATAATAAGAAGAAGAAGAAGAAGAATAATAATAATAATAATAATAATAATAATAATAATAATAATAATAATAAGAAGAAGAAGAAGAAGAAGAAGAATAAGAAGAATAAGAATAAGAATAAGAAATTTTAAATATTAAAAAAAATAAAAAAATATCGTAATCCACAATGCCCTCCTCCTTCCACGCTGAAGCGACAGAGCAGGGTCAGTTAATAGTTTAATTAAGTAAATTTTGATTTATTTAACAACTCCATTTAGTTAGGTCAGTGGTAAAGTGGCCGCTTTTAAGCTAAATCTTAAGGTTTCGATTCTAAGTCTCTCCATCAAATTTATTTGTTGTTTATTTATTGCATTTCTTTAGGAGCGTGACACACGAACACACACGCTATCGTATTAATATATAGATGACACTAAACCTAATGTCTATAACATCTTATTAAAAATTTGATCAACATCTATTACATGAGATTCATTCTAAAAAAATGTCTAACATAAGCTATAAAGGCTTTAGAACAAATTTAAATACGGAGAATCTTGTTTAATCGATGTCAAATAAATATGAATCACATTTGACAAAATTGAATTTTTAAATTAGAGACAGCACCGAAATTATGTCTCCAAATCCCTTTTAAAATACTCATATGAAACTGAAATATGAGAAATATTTATTAATCGCTCTTTGTTATACAAATTTCACACAAATCGGATTTTTTACTGAGAGCTTCCACCTTCTACTGTTTATTTTATATAAAACTAAATCAAAATAAGTCTAGCCCATATTAGGCAACATGTGTCATCTGTGTTCCAAAATTCATAATAATCTGTGTATTAGTTTATGAGTAAATCTCGTACAACAGAATATTTGCTTTTTTATCTGATGATTATTCGAAGAAGACTGGAAAACATTATTGATACTTATGGAAAATACATTGTTTTTATTGTAACACAAAATGATAATAAGAAAAAAAAATAAAGGTATAATGAAGAAGTAGAATTTTGTTAGTTTTAACAACGTATGCTTAACTATATATAGTTTGAAAAGTCACACATTGAAACGTTGCTGAAATGGCAATAATAAGGAGAATATTCTTTTTCTAAAAATATTTTGAAAACCTGGACAACGCAAATTATTTATGTTTTTTTTTAAATAAATTATTTATTTACTTTAAAAACCTGAGTACTTTCGGTGTAATATACCTTTGTCAGAAGTATAACCATCTTTTTTTTCTCTTCTTATTTGTTTAATTTTCATTGATTGAGACATTTTTATCGCAGTCAAGTTGAAATTCGTCTTGATGTTAAGTTATAGCCGGTGTATGTAGCACGCGGTTACGTGAATAAGGTAGTTTGAAAAGTCACACATTGAAGCGTTGCTGAAATGGAAAGAAGAAGGAGAATATTTAAAAAAAAAATATTTTGAAAACCTGGACCACCCAAATTATTTGTGTTTTTTTAAAATAAATTATTTATTTACTTAAAAAAACTTGAGTACTTTCGGTGAGTACACCCTTGTCAGAAGTATAAGCATATGTATAAGCATATTAACTCTCTCTCTCTCTCTCTCTATATATATATATATATATATATATATATATATGTAGATAGATAGATAGATAGATAGATAGATAGATAGATAAGTACATATATAGATAGATATTATTGGAGCAAGATTTATCAGAAGGAAAAGCTTAAATCTCGTCCAAAAGACTGGAAAAGACTCACATATAAGGTTTTTATACGCAATTTTTTTACGAATAAAATCTACTGTTTACTTGTATAAATCAGCACTTCCTTTAATTCTAACAAAGCTAGCTAAACATCTGTACATTTCTCCTTAAATATATCATTTTAAAATAGATGAGAAAAATTACATAGAATTAGAGAAGAATAAGAACAGAAAAAAAAAGAAAAAAAGAAAGAAAAAGGAAAGGAAAAAAAGAAAAAGAAAAGAGAAAATAGTATTTTAAAATAACAAGAATAAGATTAATTCGTATTGTGAGAATGATCATCTAGTTTTAAAACCAAGGGAATCTACTATAATTTTAATTGGGAGTTATCGCCCTTATTTTTTAAATTTTACATTATTTTAATAATAGAAGATACACACTATTGCCACTAATTAAAAGGCTGTGACAGCTTTATAGCAAAGTAGATGGAACACAAAATGGATGCAACCCTGTTCAACAAAATTGTAAAACACAACAGGTTCTGAGATGTAAAAATTGTAGTCAACATTTACTTTAATAGTGTCGTGCAGTTCACGAAAGCGTCGATCAAAGTTGAGAGACACCCCAACTTACGTAGTACATTCTATAGCGCATCTTCACTAACTGTATCAAACCTGTGGTCAGATCAACAAAGACCTGATATACATATACTTTTTTCTGCATATTGACGTGTAGTTAAGATCATATCAGTTGTAGCCCTACTTATTCTCAAGCCATACTTACGCCCAAAAAGTACAGAATAACATATGTAAGCATTTAACAGATTGAAACAGATTTTGGTAAATTACTTGTCTGTCACATTCAAAAGACGGATGTCGGGATAGTTGCGGTACTCACCATTCCTCATTATTATAATGGAGTCACACCAATCTTGGTAAACATGCTCGTTAATCCGGATTTCATCAGCACACTCTTTAATTTGTCTGACCTTTGCTCGTCTATCCCACCGAACAGCCAATATATATATATATATATATATATATATATATATATATATATATATATATATAGGTAGAAGGATGAAAAGTAATAAGAAAAGCGACGGAGGAAGATCTTTTTTTCAATTCAGTTGCTCAATGCTAGGTATATTCCGCAAAAAAGCAATTTATTCAATTAACTGAATAAATTGCTTTTTAGCGGAATATACCTTGCATTGAGCAACTGAATTGAAAAAAAAGATCTGCCTCGGTCGCTTTTCTAATTCCTTTTCATCCTTCTACCTATCTATCTGTTCTATCCTGTATATTGAGCTGTATACTTTTCACAATAGGTTTTACCTTTCCTAAAAGTTCGCTTTTAGTTCTCCACTTAATATATATATATATATATATATATATATATATCCATTATCTCTAGCGGGCGCACCACATCTCAACTGTCAAATAGTTTCCTCCAGTTTCTATTGGTCATCACTATACATCAATACTGAGCACTGATCGATTAATGCACATATCACTTGATCTGTCTATCTATCAAGAAGCTTTCTAACCCTGATCAACTCTCTGTTATCGTTAGATTTTAATGAGGTTACATTAGACTGGTAAGAATTATAGACAGTCTTTATGAAGTTATACATTGTGTAGCTATCCTAAACATCAGCGATATGCGTAATATAACGAACCTGGTGGCGCCACCGCCCCTCTCTTATTCGTCTACATGTTCCCTGCAACTTTGATTTGATAGCTAGATATTAATAGGGTACGTTTGCTATTATTCATCTGATGAGTGTGGTTCTACTGGCTGGTCCACATGTACACAGGAAACTAGGGCCATAGTTAAGTGCGTATGCACTCTAAGGTTACCTCATCCCCCGTAGTTAGAAGTGGACGTTACAACACATCATTAACAGCGAAAGGGGTAGGCCAGTTTGTTGTGAGCCTTCTAGGGGTAGCACGTGTAGAGAATGATTTTTGACTCAAGTTAAACTAATGGGCAATATGTCCGTAGCCAAGAACGCCCTAGTCTGCTAGCAGAAAAGTAAGTGACGTAACATCGTCACAAATAATGAATTTAAATTCATAATATTGTCTTTTCCTTGGTAGTGGTGATAATTTAAGTTCATAGTGATCAGGAACAAAGGAAACCAGTCACGAGGAAGCGGTCGACTCAGGGTACTATTTAATTGTTCGATCTGCATTCGATAACACCCATGTTATTTTTTACTTTATTGTAACTTACGAAACAATGCGTAGCATGAGTTAGACTGTTCAGCAGATATCAGATTTTGACGTTACAAGATGCTATCAATTTGTCTTTACATGAATCTCATGTTTTATTACAGCAGGTGTGCAATGTGGGCATTATTGTCATCAAACCATTCTTGATACTTTGTTTTTTCAACCCAATTACATCGAATAGTGTTTCATGAATACACTTCGGAAAACTCGAACGCACTATCAAAAACTATCTGTAGGTCTTGGACAATTTTCCCCTCCTTCAGCTTTTTACATCTATTCTATAGGGACACTTTTCATTACAGAATAGCCTTTTCGACCTAATTACGAACCCTATGCTAACACCCACTAATCGAAGATCTGTCTAGCACTCGGTATCCATTTTGACTCGAACTTTGCTGATGTCGCGTCAATAAGTGATTACGTAATCGGTCAAATGCCACTGCCTGGATCATTGATGCATACATCGGTTCTTTTAGTTCGATTTCCGGTAAAAAACACTTGTTCGTTATCACTTCATCATTCAGGGCTGAACACATTTGCAGTAAATGCAACCTACTCTTATTCATACTTCCGACACCATAACGTCCGAGTGGACTCCATGTTTTATAGTTTCTACTCACTCTGCCATTGAAATCACCCAGCAAAACAATGATATCATGTCGCAGAGCACTCGTTAACATCTTTATAAGTTGATCCTAATAGCTCAGGTCGGTTCCCCAATGTAGAATGCTAAAACCTACACCAGAATTGCATACTACTGACTGTCAAGTCAGACGCTGTTCATTTAAACTGCAGGGGAATATTATAAGTTTAGAAAAGACACATTTCTTAATAGGGAATCCTGAGACATAGTCGTGTCTTTCACTTCTCGGTTTCTCAATCCAGTAAAATACATATTCAGATACCTCCTCTACACAAATATTATGTTCTTATATATCCATGTTGAAACGTAACACTTCTTGACCAAAAAGTAATGTTTGTCTTTCCAGCTTATCAGAACAGTGACGAGTAATTAAGGTTATACGTTGCAATAAGAGATTTTCAAATTACCTTCGAGTTACTAAAAAAATGATAACCAGTAGTCACTTAATACGAAAGTGTTACATCTACACTAACGAAATTTAAGGAGGATCTCTCTCTTAGTAATTACCCTATATCCCTATGTATTGGCCTCACACCGGTGGGTTATGCCTGCATCAGCTGACAGATCCTAATGTCCTGTGGAGGTTTTTGTCAGGATTATCTCACTCTTTGATACTCAGAAACTGGTTTATGACGTGTGTTAAACGTACAGAAATGTCATAGCCATACACATAAGTTCTCCCAGTCAAACCAACCCCACAACGTTAACCAGGTGTTGTTAAACTGCGAGTGTCTAGCACCGAAGGACTGGACAACGCTACCTAGTACGTTAAGATTATATATATTATATATATATATATATATATATATATATATATATATATATATATATATATATATATATAGGTTAAAATAATATTTAAGTTTTATGTTTCAACAAGTTTATACATCATCACCATTATTAGTAATAAGCAGACAGTTGCTTTACTCGAACAAAATCATACTTAATCGTTGTTAATTGCATTACAAAATAAATACATATATATATATATATATATA
>OY744528.1:32463527-32478527 GCA_963556195.1 Sepiola atlantica
GTTTTTTTAGGTGTTGGCATATAGAGCTAGTGTCGAAGAAATGTAGGGTGAGTCTTCGGGATAGTGTTGTGAAGACTCACCCTACATCTCTCCGACACTAGCTCTATATGCCAACACCTAAACAAACATAAGTGCACCCCCTCCCAATATAGAAACATCCTTGTTAACAATAACAAAATAATACACCATGATACAAATATCAAAAAATTAAAAATACTCGAAGCCCTCTACATAAAAAACTAAACATCCCACAATTAATAATGTCAATTATGAAACTAGTCGAAACATTTTAAAGTGTCTGGCATAATAATTAACATTACCAAATTCTAAGCCATTAGGTAGTTATGCGTTTGAATTGTATGCACTTTAGTTAACGTCATCAATTTCTTAACGGTTTAAACAGTCAAACTTTAAATCTCTCATATGTGTAGAACGCCATCACGCTCTCGTGTACATTTAAACTTTACAGACGCGTTTTCAAATATAAACTACTTGCCGTTATGATTCAAAAATGAGCACAACAGTAAAAACACTAAAACTAATACCGCCTGAAGATGATTTGACGATTCAAATCGAAAGTACTTGCAAAAAAGAATGGAACAAGAAAGCCATGGATCATATTTATATCAAGTTGACCGAAACATTAGATGGACAATTCGAAAAATTGAAAAAAATAAAAAGTCGCATCAAACAAAACCACTCCGTGTTATTTAATAATGTTTGCCTAAATGAAAATATGCTGCCTAAATACACACACAATATATATATATATATATATATATATATATATATATATATATATATATATATATATATATATATATATGTGTGTGTGTGTGTGTGTAGAAACAGTGAATCACATTTAAATTAATAACTGGTATTTTTAGATATACATATATTAATGATATTTATTATCTATACTAGTATAATTCTAAATTTCTAAGTTAGCTCTTTTCATAATTTCACTTAATTTCACAACCATAATAATTACATTGTTATTTCCTTAAGATCTTTATATTCGCATTGCAATTAAACGTATAAAAAAACTATGAGATGCTGACCTACTTATCGTTTCCTGAACTCAGAATTAAATGCAACAATTTGGAAAACCAGCATGACAGTTTTATTAAAATACTCGTTTTGAGTTTCCTTTAAAATGCTGATGCGTTTATATTTATTTCTTTTGCTTACTTCCTGTTAATAAATGTATAGCATTGCTGAGCTTTTGAAAGTTTCTTTTAAATGTATTTTACGGATGTTTCATGATGAGAGAGAAATCGTTTCATTTCGTTTCGGCTGTCTTCCGAAAAACATATTTGTCTTGTTTTATATAAATAAAAAAATACACCCGAAACGTACGTAAAAAATATCTTTCATTGAAACTTTTAACTTTTAATCGTGATTTAAATATTATGCAAATCTGAACTCTTACTCTTGAATCTTTATGTTTATGTGAAGAATATTGTGACTTGACCATATTTTTGCTAATATATCACTACATCCCCCCCAAAAAAGGTATTTCATGAGAGGATGGTATCATGAACACCAAAAATATCCTAAACTACCCCTGCTCTATACAAGTAGGAGTTTATGCATGGAACGATAGCATTGTGACGAACGAACACATACTACACTGCCCCCGAAAGGAGATTATTCCTCTGAGGATAGTCTCATGACAATAGAATAGTTACTACACTATCCCCTAATTTGAGCTTTAAAAGATAGTACATGAACTGAAATAGTATAGTAAATTAGATTTAAACATTAAGAAACGAATATACCCATCCGCATTAGAAATAATAAAAGTACGGTAATAGTATTAGTACTATTACTGTAATACTATTCGTATTATTACTGTAATACGATTGCTACTATTACTGTAATACTATTCAATGTTATTGCTACTATTACTGTAATACTATTATTGATCTTATTATGTTTGTACTATCACTACTATTTCTGTAATATTATTACTATTATTATTGTATACTATTACTACTATTACTGTAATACTATTACTATAATACTCTTACTAATTTACTGTAATACTAGTACTACTATTACTATAACACTCTTACTACTATTGCTGTAGTACCCTTACTAGTATTACTGTAATATTATTATTACTACTACGGTAATAGTATACTTTAAGCATCAGACTGATCGATAGCAAATATCCATTGGTAATAGATATTTCTAACTTATGCATTTAAGATAAATATAATCATGCGGACTATTTCACTCAGAGTAATCTGCCTTTGTTAATAATTTTACAGTTATAATGAGTTATTTCTAATTAAATTATCGTTTCTTTGAAGAGTTGACATCTTATTGGTTTAAATCACGAATATTCCCGCACGTGCGAATTCGAATGAAATAATTCGAACAATGGGCGAATCCCCTTGATTCCCCTTGATTCATTTTATTTAGTTTGATGATTTAATTATAATAATGTGCTTTTTCTTTTCTTTCAGTGGTTATCCGTTAGGTGATTAATTAATTCAGATTAATTAGTGCTTGGGGAATAGAAGATTCATTGAAATGACATTCTGTGGTTAACACGTGGAAAATTGCACTTCTCTTTGCGGTGCCTTTTAGTTTTGTTGTTGAAATGGCACAAATAGTAAGCATCAACAGAATAATCAGATGAATGTCAATCTTAATAACAGAACGTAGAACAGAGAACACCAAAGAATGCGTATCGTTATGTCTCCTCTTTCAATCTATATAAATGTAAATGACCATTAAATCAACACAATACTGAAGTTTCATGGACGATCACATCATTTTAAATATATTAAACTTTAAACGCTTTATTTTGTTGGTTTCAAAAAAGTGAAAACATTGATATGAGTAATATAAAAGTATATAAGTATTTTTTGTTAAAAAATATATATTTATTAAACAAATATAAATGATGTTGCAAATAGGTAACAAATGGCATACCATTTTACATGTATAACAAAACACTACAATATATGCATCTAAATAATCATAATACACTAGACTCTAGTGTATTATAGTTATTTAGTGACTAGAGTATCACAAAATAATTTTTACTTACGATTATAATGACCAGATTTAAAAGTTTAGGCTATTAAATTAGGATGACGACACTACGATGACACTCGCCCGTAACGTCAGAGCTACTGATCACCTATTTAGCGCGTGTGCTGATGCAACATCATACTAATACCTACTCGCACTTGCTAACAGGCTCATTGAAGATGTAAAATAAGTTACCGTTTGACACATTTTTGTTGAATATTATATGAAATATGCATGTTGATTGGAATGTGTCATATTTGAAACAAAAAAGTGTTTAAGGGTTAATAACATCACCAACGCATTTACCATTCGAACTCATATAAAATCATCAGAGAATCGATTCGACAGTTATTTTATAAATGTGCATTACGTCACAGAACCTCGATTAATGTCTACATTGTTAAGACTCGTTAAAACGCATGTATGAGGTAAAATATACTCTTGCTTATGTAAAACATTTGATATTATACATGTCGTTTTTCCCAAATGAAAGCTGACATTAGTTCTAACCAACAGTCCAGTAATATATCTACACTGATGAGTCTTATGAAGACGAAACATATGTGTACGTGTATAAATGAATACAAAATTGTTACGGACATATTTAATTGCTTCTCTTAAAAGTAGAGCACTCTGTAAGGAAAATATTAAAAGTTATCTCCCTTTACCAGTAGTTTTGCACACTGTAAGAAATCTAAAATTGGTATATATTGTCCTTCCCTGTTGGGGCTAACTAAGACGATATATATATATATACCATTTTACTTCAGATTAAGTTCTCAAAAAGCAAAGAGCCTTTTGTGGTGCTAACACTTGATCTATATGTGAGATACATAGATATTCAAATACTCTATAAAACTTCTCAATTACCTCCCACACGTTACGTTTATAACGAAGTTAAGTAGACTAATTTTCCCTTCCAAATGTACCAGTTAACTATGCTATAGTATACCATTTTTGTATCAGGTTTTTGCTCGCTTTCTTCTTTCGCTAACAGCTGAAATGAGTTAATCTAATTTAGTTGTACATGCATTTCTCCCTAACCAATCATTCCTTCAAATAAACTTTCTGTCCTACAGTTGATTTAGCTAGTTTATGTTTTATCAGTTATTATCTTTGTTTCTTCAGCTACAACCAGTTGATGAACATTACTTTTAATGCCTCAAAGTATATATATATATATTTTTTAATTCTCGAAGTAGGATAAACCTGCACATGCTCTAGACGAGATTTTTTCTTG
Organism: Sepiola atlantica; assembly: GCA_963556195.1. Taxonomy (NCBI): domain Eukaryota; kingdom Metazoa; phylum Mollusca; class Cephalopoda; order Sepiida; family Sepiolidae; genus Sepiola; species Sepiola atlantica. The sequence continues at coordinate 32,467,816 of OY744528.1, forward strand.
ACCTACTAATGGTCAAAATGATTTCTCATTTTATTATGAGTAGAAGCAAAATTTATGGTAGAATTTAATGCAATTACGCTTACGATAACCTCGTGGTAAATAACATATATATATATATATATATATATATATATATATATATATATATATATATATATATATATTAGACCGACTGCCACGCATTGCGTCACCTATTGAACTCATATTTATATCTTAAATAAAGAAAATGTTTGTTTTGAAACACAGTTTAATTATAAGTTTATAATAAAAATAAATAAATCTCATAGTAGCCGTTTTTGTACCTCTATATAAGGCGTTTAATAAGTAATGCCCCTGACCCATTTCCCATAGCAGTAGATTAATGGAATTTGGCACAGTTATTAGTATTTTTCTACATAGGAACTACCCACAGTTATGCATTTCCCCTATCGTTTGATGCAGGTCCGAAATTATATCAAAAGAAGAGAGGAAATATATATATATATATATATATATATATATATATATATATATATATATATATATATATATATATATATATATATGTTTGTATTTATGTATATACTATTTATTTATACATACGAGATATCCTCCTCCTGCAGGACAAGGCTTCGGTCTACAACTCGAATGTCGCCAGATCAGAAGCACGGGCATGTGGCTATGAAACCCACCCCGTCCCCCTTACTCTCCTGACCTTGTATCTCTTCTCAGCCATGAAGTAGTTTTTGAAAGGAAAGCGTTTACCAGATGAAGCAGCCATGGTTTCTGAAGTTACGGCCTTAGTTGGACAACCAACCTGGGGTATTTTCAGATACTGAGTTTCCCATGTGGACACCCTGAATTTTCCCTATTTACATTTTGTAACGCATTCTTTTCCAAACTCTGTCGGGCATCACTTCTAGATCAGGCATTTTCTGATCGTAGTCACTTCAGCTGTTAGAGCAATCAAACACAAATGTAAGTAATATTTACTTATATCATATTTCATTCACATTCTCTATTTCTCGACTCCGGAAACACATGTCATCATCGATTTTATGTATACAGTATTCTATATATAATAATTGTTTTCTTGTGTTTGTATATTATATTAAGTACGACTGTATCCGTTTCGTATCCTCCGGTTACGTTTATCTTGACAAACTGGTCATATGAGATAAAATGAGTATACATGCAATTCCTATCGTTTCGTTCTAAACAAGGTAATATGTGAAAACTTAAAACAAATCATACATATAAAAAATGTAAAAAATACGCTAATTTGTCGGCATACTATTTCACATAAAAATAACTAACTCTTTAGATGTTATTCTTAACTTAAATAAAAATACATACGAACTATATTTAAAAGAATAATACTAACTTAATATACGTGAACGTAAAGAAAACTCACCTTTATCAATCATAAAACATATTCCTTGTTCTATCGAACGTAGGCTTAGCAATAATTGTAGTAACGAGAGTGTATTAATGGATCTAAGAACTATTTACTAAACAACCTTAAAATATTCTAGCTATATTAATATGGAATTGAATATAATCAGCAGGGTACTAATACTAATAATAATAATGGAAATAAAATATAAGAAAGAGAAGTGTACTCCGCTTCACCCAGCCAACCAGATCTGAAAAGAAACACTTAACAAAAAATTCCTGAATCTTATCGAAAAACAGTTTCCCTAAACTGATCCTTTACACATAAGATTCATTAAAAATAACTTAACACTGCCCAACAGTTGCTATTAAATATATGAACTAATAATCTATGTTCACAATAAAGACATACTAAACGATAATAGTAGATAAAAAATTAAAACAATAGCAATAAGTATACACATGATATAATCACAAAAATGCATATAACTCAAACAATAATAGCAACCACCCAAGAATAAATTAGAAAGTTAATGATGAAGCGAAAACTGGAACTGTACAAGTTGTGCACTTTGTGCATGACAAAACACTTCTTAAACATTGTTTACCAATAGTTGATTATGGAGGATGCTAGAAGAAAGTGTCTAAAAGATGGGGGAGTGCCTTTAAACGTGGAAGAAGTAGCAGGGGAAGTGACATCACGCAGGTTAGAGGGTGTGTCTGCCCATTTTGATGCTCCTGACAACAAAGGAAACACGGACAGGGATAGTGCACAGTGGCACACATGGACTGAACATTTTCTCTCGTAATTCCTTACTTTCCTCTCTCTCCCTCTCTCTCTCTCTCTCTCTCTCTCTGCCCAGTGCAAGCGGACCCACTCTGTGTCATCTATTTTATGCTTGAATGAAACTCCTTAAAACAAGACTAGAGTCCAGTGTTATCGTTCCGAGAGACACAGAAAATCCGAGTACCTACCCGCTAAGGTAAACAGAAATCAAACATCTCACATTCCAATATACAACACGAAGCCACAATATTTACACAAGAAAAACAAACGAATCAAAAAAATTACTACGTAGGAGAAACCTCATTTTAATTTAAAATTAGGTATAATAACCACCAAATCATATATAAACAAACAAACAAAAAACAGCTTTTCTGAATATCACTAGCGGACGCTCGCGAATAATCAAGTTCAAAATATTACGGTTGGGGGGCTGGTACATTCACGTATTTCGACGACACGTGTGAATGATGAGCAAGAAATTTCAAATTTTCAAGATCACACATAATTACTATTTTGTAGAAGCGAAATAGAAACTAACAGTCAACACACAATAAACCACACTTTAGAATAATTATAATAAATATATAAATTGAAAAATTGTATAAATCAAAATAAATTAACGTTATTTATTTTTAATTAAGAAGTAAATGAGAAAATAAACTAAATATGTGATGGGTAACATAAGTGAAAAGATAACTCATTCAGTCTTCAGGTTTGGAAAAATGTGACTTACTTGAAATGGGGTGGGCCAAAGCAGCCGCCAACTTAAAAGGGGTGTCAAACAGATGGCATACATGCATTAAATGTGCAAGAAATTCGACGACTGGTCAATAGAAATAATACTCCAAGAGGAAGTAATAATTACAAGGAATCCGATGTGTTAATTTGCTAGAGTAAATACTTTTTTTATTTATAAGCAATCACACACAATATATCCGACCATTTTGCCTAAGTATGTCCTGCGAGAATAAAATATAGATGCCTCTTACGTATAGAACACTTTTAAAAGTAAATACTGATATATATATATATATATATATATATATATATATATATATATATATAAATATATATATATATACACAATATAATATATTACCCTACAATATTATGTGTGTATATACATAAAATAATATATATATATTCATATATATATATATATGATATACATATATATGTATATATATATGTATATATATGTATATATATATATATATATTCATCCACCGACAGACTGTTACGATGTATCACAGCTCTTTAATGCGGCTAGACTAGCACCCATGCGAAGTTCCAAACATCTCGTTGATAGATGGCAGCTCTTATTACTAAGCTATGGAATAAGCGCTCGTAAATGATACTTACAATGTCTGTATTTAAATCTTGACAGGCGAGATCATTTAACGACAGTGCTCAACCTGAGTTGGAGGCTTATATAGTTATATACATACTGTTTCGCTGTATCAAAGCTATTCAGTGCGTCTACACTAGCACGCATCCCAAACCAGTGGTCGAACTTCTAACCCTTTAGTTAATAGTCGGCAACTTTTACCACTAGGCTACGGGATAAGCGCTCCTAAATAATATCTACAATCTCTTTATATATAAATACACTTTCATCAAAGCACACATTTGAAATGCATGGGTAATTGCTCATTGTGTTTCAACGGCTTATTAAATTTTATGTGATAACAGAATCTATAACAAGTACACACATAAACAAACATACACACATATAAGATAGTTCTTAGACTGATATTTCCGTATATTGATTTCTTCTGTCGATGTGACCATGTATTTTTATTTGTAAATAAATAAATGTACGTTCCATTTATTTTTCAATACTCAACGCCAATTTACTTGCCAAAGTGACTGAAATCGCCTGTTCACAATAATTGTTATTCTCTTTTCCCCTTTCAACTTGCATTTAAATCACAACAACAAACGAAGCGAAGCATTGATTAAATAAGATGAGTAAAAAGAAAATAATCCATGCAAATGTCCGATTATTTTTCCTTGTTTTTTTTCCCTACTTTCCACGTTAACTGCTTCGCAATCCTAAAAACATCAGCGTAAAATCAATCGTTATTTATTTGTCTTCCGTTGGTTTGATAAACCAAAATACAAACTCGTAAAAATTAAATGTTACAAACATAACGATTATAAGATAATTCATGCCCTAAAAATATTTGCTTCAACAAATATTATCGATATTATTATTTACTCCTCTCCAGGAGTTAGGCACAAGGCCAGTTTTATCCTACTCCCACAAGTAAGATGTGACCCAAGGTCGGGTCGGAAAGCGGGGGGTTGAAAAGCCAGCGCCCGAGCGGTGAGCACTCTGACCATCAAAAAATTGCCTGGGCAGCCCCGTCGGCATTCCCCGGTAGGGGCGCCTCAAGCAGTAAGCAATTAACTTACTCCTCCCCAAAGAGAAAAGGCAAAGCCTGGGAGGGTGGACCTCCTAGAACTGCACAGGACAACCCCATAGACCGGCGTAAATCAAGTCTCGAAGGACAAGACAATACCAGTCTATGGGGTGCAGTATCCATCGGAACAGATACTACACTTTGATCTTAGCCAAAAGGCCAAGCAGACTAGTATTCTTATCTTGGATGTTATTCACACAACGTTTTGGCCGCTGCATCCATTACAAAAAAAACTATTCAAATCAAATAATTCTTCAATTCAGGAGCATCTTTTAGAACTCAGAAATCTATATGTCGGACTAAGGAATCTATACGGACTCGGAATTTAAGGCTTTATTTAATCCATTCAAGCGCCTCCCAACTCACTCGACGATTGCGAAAAGCAGGACACGTCTGTCATGAGATATTAAAACATAAAATAGACATACATCTATATATAACCAAGTCCTTAAATATACTTATAAGTCCGTATCTACCTAGTAAATATGGTGTTAAGTTCACACAAGAACTGTTACAGATGTTACAAGGCAAACAACTGGACAATAAAATCATTCTTCTAGTGACGTAGAAAGCTTATTTGCTAATGTGCTTGTAAAAGAAACAATTGATATAATCATCAATAATATACACAAACACCCGTCTCTCGACACTTAAAATCAATATAAAATATAGTACAAGTTACTATTAATAAGCACCACTGAAGTACCGTTTTATGACTTCAAGGGAAACATTTACACTCAAATTGACGGAGTTTCAACAGGCTCGGTTCTCGTCCCGATTCTTAGCGAATTCTATATGTCAAACTAAGAAAACGCAATATTTAATGAAATTATAAGTCCCCCTATTTATGTGTATGATATTCTTATTTTAACTGATTGTAATTAACAACTACAAAAACTTCATGAGCTTTTCCCCAAAAAACTTTGTTCTTAAATTCACTATAGAACTGAACGTAAATAATAAAATCCCATTTCGAGATGTTCTTATTAACGCATTTAATCATACGTTTGATACTTATACTTATAAAAAGACAACCATATTAAAGTCTAGTCATTACAATTACAAGAGCGTATAATCCTTTCGCTACAAAATAGATAGTGTTTACAATCTACTAAACCGTGCAAAAATAATTATCCTCAAAACATACTATTCATTGAATTAAAAAAATATATAAGTATTTATTAACAAAGAATTCACTAGTTATATCATCGATGAACGAATGCTATTAATTATTCAGAACTTAAAATAACTACGAATGATAATAATATCCGACATCACAACTCAAAATATATCAACATATACTATTGTAATCAAATTCAACCAAACTTCAGATTAGAAGAAAAATCCATGAAAAATAATGAATTAGATAAGTTCAAATGTATTAACAAAATGAACTTAAAACAATTTCTAAAGTGCTCAATACTATAGATAGCTTTATAGATATCCATTAAAAACATTTAGAACGGCCTGCGCAAATGTAATTACGTTTCAACAACCGTGTGCTTCGCCTGGGCCGAAACTTAATAATGAAAATAAAATATTTCTATGGGGACAAAATAAACACAGCTAAAAATTAATAAAATCAATAAAATGACTATTAACTTAGACGAAATTCGGTCAACCAGCACAGACAGACAAATGCTCGCCCCTGCCCATCTAGAGTTAACAGCGTAAAAAAGACCGTATGTGCTGGTTGACTGAATTCTGTCCAAGATGATTTTATTAAGTTTGATTTTAACACAATCAGTACTAAGATAGTCCATGTGTCGTATGTGTAACAAAACCGCGCGTTTTTTGTTTTATACTACGCGTGAGATTTGGAAGTGAATATCTTTTTCATTTTGATTGGCTTAAATAATGCTGATTTGAACTTTTATCAAATCAAGAGTTGATAGGTAAAAACTACATTTTCTGCCGCTGCTAGTTCTAACCCTATAATCTTAGGATTTATTTTCACCGTATTATTGTATTTATACTGAGGTGAAGGCTACTAAAAAACATAATATGAGCATATAATTATAAAAAAATAAACACTAAAAACACGACACATCTTGATTTATATACACTTTACTTGTTTCATGTATTACTAAATAAGGAAATTAAAATAAAACGGGCATTCTTATACTGTTGTACTTGGAAGTAAATAATACATGGTCAACGTACAACGGTGACTTGCATGTAATTTGAATATTGACAATTGGTACCGTTGTATTAATAGATAAATATATAATGAAAAATAATACAGAAGTATAAATAATACATTAGAAATATATGTCGGGCATTAACAGATAAACACCTTGAACGTGTTTGTATTCAGGACATTGTCAGGTATACATAATGTTTATAAGTCTCTTTACAATTTAAACAATTCATTACAAATACATCTGATTAAGTATTTTGACAATATTTTTTAAATCAGTGTTTATTAAAGTTTTTATTAACAATACTGATTTGTATTTCATATATTTTTAATAAAAGGAGCACGTCTTAGTGAACCACTATAAAATGGCAACTCTAGGTATATATTTGTGTGTATATATGATGAGATTTTTTATGACTTAACATATACGTATGTAGATTAAGACTTTGTGTGTTTAATTGAGTAGCAAGGAATCCTTACTAAGCCGCTAAGTAAGTAATACAAAGAGAGAGAGAGTAGGAAACAAGAATAAATGATGAAATTAATAAAAATAATAAATTTAAAAAACAGAAACGAATTGAAACGGTTAACGAGTAAAGAATGCAATTCGATACTAGGCTTGACCGGTGAAATTATAAGCACGTACCATCCCCCAATAATATACTTAATAAGAAAGTTTTCTAAACCCCATTTCACTTTATATATATATATATATATATATATATATATATATATATATATATATAATTTTTAAGACGTATTCAATGAGACAAAATATTACTCACTTAAATTCTATAAATATAAAACAATGAAGCATTCCAAATATCTAATATACCTGTTAATACTGCTGGTATAATTAAGTTCAGTGATTAAAATGTTAGATCCAACAGAGTTCATATATAATACCTTATAATATATAATAAACCTAGTATGACACGTGTCCCAGCGCTGCCCGGGGTAGATGTAAAAAGTGATTTAACTTTGAAAAATACTTATTAGAGTATACATTCTTAATGTCTGAAAAAATCTTATTATGTTTTAGTAAATAAGTAAATAAAAGTGAGTTATCGAAGTTTTTACCGTAATGTGTTGTAACCGTAGCCTTCATGTCATGAATAAGTATTTCTTGTTTTCAATCAAACAAAATATCAACATTGTCGATGTGTTTAGTCTGACTTAGCAAGCGATGACGGGCCAAAATAATCCACCCTAGTAATTGTTGTTTAAAGTGTTTAAAGTTGATGCACAGTTTTATTTTTCAAATATTGATATGTTTCTTTGTAATCATTACTATTACCATCACAAATCAATTTAAATAATATACACTTGTGAAATTATAAAAAACAACATTTATTATGCTTTACCTACGCATTTGCAACATTCTAGTTTAAAGTTAGTATTTAATATAAATTATAAGTCTGTAATCCGCGTAAATGCAGATTCTAATACAAGTAGCCATCTTTGTTTAGTCAATGGGAAACGCACATAAAAAATGCTACTTTAATTTTTAATTTTATTTTTAGTTTCATTCATTTGCTGGGGGCGGGGCATTCTTCAAAATTCCATACGATCACCCGCTATTTACAGACTCCAGCCGAGAGCTCTTTTCAGGATTCCGGCTTTTCCTTGAGTGCAGTTGTTTTAATTTCTCTTGCACTTGGTTCACCAGGTAAACTTGCTAAATACTTTTTCAAATTCTTCTTCATGAGTCCATTGGCTCCTATGATAACTGGAATGATGGATATATTTTTGAGGTTCCAGTTTCTTTTTATATCATATATTAAACCGTTGTATTTTGTTATTTTCTCCCTTTCAGCTCTGTTTAAGCCCCTATCATTAGGGACACTGACCTCAACTAAAGTTGCCACTCTCTCTCTCTCTCTCTTGTTCCATATGACAATGTCAGGTTTGACAGCTGCGTTTTCCAGATAGGTAGCTGTGGGGATTTCATGGTCATAATAGATGGTGTATGTCTCATTCCCCACAGTAATCTCAAGTAGATATTCCCAGTGCCTGCTTCCACATCTGATATTCAGTTTCTTACAGATGGTCCGGTGGAGGTACCTGCACACTCCATTATGTCGTGCTGTATAGGAGCCATCTGCCAACATGATTTTGCAACTTGATATCAGGTGGCTCGCACTCTCCACCTCAGTGTGGCAAAACCTGCATTGTCCTGACTGAGACCAGCCATCTTTTTAAACGTATTTTTCATCAGGCCCTGGTCTTGTGCGGCCATTACAAGCCTCTCCTGGTCGTAGTGGAGGGATCCCCTTCTTAGCCAGTCCAAGGACCCTTCCTTATCAATATAGTCCTAACAGGATCATTAAAGCCTTATAACTTCTAACAAATATAAATTGTTTTAACGCAAATTAGTCACAAATGAACAGGTAAAAAACAACATGTGTTTGACTAATATCCCAAGAGTATTTCTTTTAAAACAATTTATGTAAGTAATACAAATTTGTTTTATGAAATTTGGGGATACAACTCTATAAATGCATATCATTAAGGAAATAAGTTGTATTTTAATCTTTTGCGAATTTATTTTTATTGGAGGTTGCTTTTTTGCGACATGGACTTAGTGTTAAGGATACACTTAAGAGACAGTATGCTTTTTAAAAATACAAATACAAATATCTACATTCATTTTGAAAAATTCGTAACTCTTAGTAAACATTAATTGTTTCTAACGCAAATTGGTCACAAATAGCTATGTATATAACAAAAATTATTTACGACTAATATTCCAAGTGTATTTGCTCTAAAATAATTAATGTCGGTAATAATAAATTGTTTAATAAATTTTGGGGTTGACCTTGTATTAATGCAGAGTATTTAGCAATTTTTTTTATTAATTTATTTTGCGAAATTTTTGTTATCGATTTTATTAGAGGTTGTTTTTTTTTTCTCATGATCTTAGAGTTAGTGGAAGGTTTAAGGGACAGTTTGACAGCCCTTTCGGTGCAGTCGGTCTGAGGTATGTTTCTGTTTAGTTTATTAGACGTTTACTCTCCAAGGATTTACTTTCCTTGTATTAGTTAATAGCTAATTGCATGATGCGCCTCAACCGGGTAGTTCGGAACGTTTTGCAGTTGACATAAATTAACATAATTAACATAAACAACGTAATAATTTGGTTTTAACTATAAAAGATTGCCAAAAAATATGTATATATATACGACGAGGAACATGCACGTAGGCTACAATTCAGCAAAAAATTAGTACGGTTAGTGCATAATAGTTTTGAAATATGCGTCGATTTGGCTCTATTCCGAAGAAAAAAAAATATTTGTAGTCGTTTTGTTTTGTTTCTTTTCCATTCTGGAATAACCGAATGCGATTTAAAAAAAAACCGTTTAATGCGTTTGCAACCCACTACCGCTTAACAAGAACAATCGAAAAAGATAAGACTAGAAAAAGACGAAACAAGCAAAAGCAATAAAGACCACAACAGAGAACTTGTCAATGTAGGAAAGTAAATAAGAAGAAATACAGAAAGAACAGAAAGATTTCTGAATCGAAAACAACACAATTCTGTGTTATAATCACTATTGCTCGCCATGTTTTAATTTCAATGGGTGTGTGTGTAATGTTCGTCAATCCTATTCGGTTATTTCAGACTAAGAGTATAGCCAATCAAGGCATTGTACTAAAACAGAAAGCGTAGGCTATAGAGAGGAACCATATTAAGTTAGTAAACTTATAATAGGAAGAAAGACCATAGAAAAAATTAAAAAATGAAATAATGACGGTCAATTGATCCCATGAAGAATATTTCTCAACGTACGTTGGTGCCAGTGGAAGTAGATTTCAGCGTATTAGTGAAAATTACTCTGAGCTCCTATATAGATGCCTTCTTTAGGAGCAACAGACAAGCCGAAAAAATTTAGCAAATACTAAAAGCGAACAAAACTAACGCATATTTTCCACAAACACGTATCAATTCTTGGAATAAACAGTGACTATAATAGAATTCTACATA
>OY744528.1:32481027-32493527 GCA_963556195.1 Sepiola atlantica
ATTTACCAATAACAAATATAAAAAGTAATAATCAATAAATCTTCAGTCTTTGAAAAAAGAACTAATCTGTGAACAAATCGGTCAACATGAGAATGGGTGCAGCCAGCTAACCCCAACAGAAATATAAAACTTGACATGACTTGAATGGAAAAGTATTCTATTGGGAACTGCGCTAACGATTGCAGTTTTACTATCCAAACATATAGTCACATGCCAACCGTGTCCATTAGTGAGAAACTGAAAATCATAAAGTATTCTCAAACAAACTCATCCTAACAAATCACCGTAGTAATTATCAAGTAGGAAAACACAAACAGATAAAAAATAGATTTCGCCGTCTCAGCCCTACATCGAGGTAGGATATAAGAAGCTGAAAAAAATACGCATAGCTTGCCAGAGAGATAAAGGGAATGTGAAATATGAAGAAAACTCCCGTAAAACGAACATTCTAAGGACATGAGGCACATCATAATCATATCATAATCGGTTGACCATTTGTTTAGATACCGGCATGTGTTAGACGGCTTTAGGAAATTGGTTTTTAAACTAAACTATCTCTAGTCAGCTGAGAAAACACTGAACGAAGACGAAGCGAAATGTCAATCAAAATAAGAAACGACATAATATACATGACAACACTGATGAAAACAGCGGAAACAGGAAAAGTCTTAGAATGCGCAAGCAACCCACATAGCTAGGTGAGACTGACAGACCAAAGATAAGTTCAACTAGAATATCACTAGGTGAACACGATTTGAATTATAAATAGTATATACTAAGTCAAAACCGAGAGAACTGATACTGCCTTGATAGATTTTTATGGCAAATTTTTAAACCTGTTTGCACCCTCGTCCCAACAAACCCGATGGCACAAGCATACAAGACTACAAGAGAAAATGATGATAAATATACTAAGCAAATGGAAAACCTATTATGGGGAAACATTAGGTTACTACTAGAAGGGTATTGAGGCTACGGGAACCCTGGGGAGACTGATTGTCAGACGAAGTCCACAGATAATCATCAGCCGTTATAAGCAAATTTTAATGGTAAATGGCTGTTGCGACAAAGCAAATTGATTGTCAATGATTACCAAAATTAATAGAGAGTACTGGAAATCTGGGGATATTAGTTGTCACTTAGATTCATACAACACCGCCTGGTCATCGACCACTTGTAATGTCAGGTGTGAGAATTTGTAGAGAGTAAACATATTATTAATAGATATTTGGTATCGTTCTGTATGAAGTTGAAATTATATTTTTATGATATTATGATGTTCAATTGAGTTTACTATACTATATTTAACTTATGTACTGTCTTTCAATGCTCACTTCAGGGGGTGGTTTGTGTAGTATATATTCTGGTGCCAACAGACCACTCTCCCTTTTTTAGAGGGTATCTATTCGTTCCTTATCATACCATTCTCCCAGGCGTAACTTCCTCATTTTAAGGTGGGGAAATGTGGTTAATGGTTTGTTTTCATTGATCCATCCTCCTATTGATTACTTTCTTCTTTTCTGGGAGGGTAGGATAATATATGTTTTGTTTTTTGTCACGATACCCTCTCAAAGCTTTACTTCCTCTATCTTTATGAGAAGGATAGGTTTATATTCGTTGTGTGTTCATTATATAATGCCACGAGAGCGTAAAAATAAGCATCAAGGATACTCTATCTCTTTTTCTCTCTCATATATATATATATATATATATATATATATATATATATATATATATATATATATATATAACTAGATGTTTGTGTGTACGTGTGTATTATTTTTCTGTGTTCCCTAAATAAATAAATGTAGGGAATCAATATAAAATTCATATGTACAATTTACCGGAGAAGGAAATAAAAGTATTCCAAGATTTCCAAGTGCACGCCCAATGAGGCTATGAGAACACACACCCTTCAAATATCAAATGTATCCTATTTTTATGAAATTTAAATATGTATCGAATTTTCTGTGGAAGACTATTGCAGTGGTCTCGAACTTCTATGTTATCCTCTAATATATACGTACACTCACCTATAAGTGACTCATGACAGACTCCCTTAACACTTAAAATACGTATATCCGATTTCAATTAAATGTATACTATAAGTATGAGACATTTATTCAATCTGTTTTTCTAGAGTTTGACTTCTTCCCACTATATTAAGAGGCAAAACGGGAGAAGGAGGATAGTAAAGCACAGAAAGTAATAAAAAATACTTAAGTGATCATCATTCAAACTCGAGCAACTAGGGTATTCTTGCTAGTACCTTACAACAAACATACATTTGGTTTAATAGTCCGACTGTTTTGTGAAAATCTTCTATGACAAATATAAGGCTATTTTTTGGAATGCTCTGAAAGTTTATTGTAAAGGTTGTTGAGGGCGATTTTCCGCGTACTAACGAGTCACATCTTATCAAATCACAAAAGAATAATAGTTCATAATTTTGTCAAGTGGATAAATAGACAAGACTTTAAAGATTGCTAACGACGGTTAAAACTGGTCAGACTTCGATCATTTAAGATGACGGCTGAAACAGAACTTAACATTGAACTTGAAAACGACTATATTGTAGATTTAAAGTCAGCTTTAAAATCAGTAATAACATCCCAGACGATAATAAAAAGGTAAAACAAAGAAATGTATTTTGAAAAATAAATAAGCCCCAAATGTAATTATCCATTAAGCCAACTACACGTTTCTGAGGTTGAAAAACAAGCAAACGAAACTCCAACTCATTATCCCCCGGAAATTACTCATGGATGGACAACTCAAAGCAAAACAAAAAAAATTAAACGCTTTTTTATGATACTAAATTGTTTTGCAAAAGAAGTAAATTTCGATAATTGTGCTTTCGAAAACTTATTTTATTTCAGTTATTCATATAATATTTTTTTAATTTATTTTAACGGGTGTCTGCCGAGATAAAATCAAATCGTATGTATCATGGTTACTTATCCGTGGCATAATGAGGTAAGTGTCTGGAGCTCAATCCTGGAAGTCATACCAAAAACTGATAATTGGTACTTGATTCTTCTTTGATTAATACTCAACATTATAATGGATCACCACTTATCAAGGGATGGGGGCCACCCGAGGATAAGGATTCAAGAGATGTTCATTTGAACGCTGAACGTCACCATGAGAATATTGGAATCAGTACCTGAAATGATCAGAAAGTTAATTAAGAGGAATTTATTATTCAAGATGATTGCTCAACAAGTATTTGTTTACATTAGACTTGAAGACGACTATGTTGTGGTCGGTTGGGAAGCAGCGTTAGGGTATTTTGTCCCACAGATCGTTGGTGCTAATAAAATAAATAAAAGTAATGTTAGAAACACGTGGTCGTCTCCCCTACATCTCGGTTTAGTATCCGACGAAAGTGAGTCTTTGTGTCGCTTTAAGCTATTGTCGATCTATTTATTTTTATTATATTTTTTTATTAAATCCGGCAAGGTTGAGGTTAATTTTTCGATCGAGTTAAATCGTTTCTTTATAAATTTGTTTGAAAAATCGTCACGAAAATTAGTCAAAATATAGAGCATGGTTTAAATTATTATATATATATGTAAAAGGTCAGGTAACGCAAAAGGTCAAATAATAATTTTTTCGATGACTTCAGTTCGTTAAAATAGAGTAACTCGCTACTAAGCTCATATTGGAAGCAAGTCGCACATCGTATATGAGGTTGACTGACCTTTGTCAGTGACCTTGAAAAGTTCGGTTACTGCCGAACTTTTTGCCGGAATTTCAACTTCCGATTTTTCTATATATGATGTAGGGATCTGATGCTCTTTGATAACATTAACCACCATACAAAATTTCTATCCTGATTAGATAACACATCAAACAATAAGTCTCCAGCCTAATACATGGATGCCTCCATTAACAAAAAAATCCATTTTACTTTTTAGAGAAGTAATATTCAAACATAACGTTCCAAAGTTTGAGACAATCAGCTTATTAGTTTGGAAATTACAGTTGTACACCTTTATTTATCTCAAATAATTTTACATTTTGTCTTAAAAATACAAAAAAAAACTAAGATGTTGCACAAGGCCAATTACAGTTATATACGTGAAGATTGCAAATGTTCAAAACAATTGAAAACACTGAATTACTCGTGTTTAAGCATTGCATTCACATGGGTAAAAATACTATTTAAACTCTTGTCACTGTTTCGCTGTGTTTCTGACATACTTCACGCCAGTCTAATCACAACGTGAGAATGAAGTGTAGCTCAGCTAACAAAGACGACAAAACGCATCGATTTACTGTCCCAGAACGGCTTACTAACCCACGAAGAGAACAGATGCCCGAACGGGTTTACAACGATGTCTGAGTTTATTTGTACGACGGGCAAGGGTGTTTAAAATTATAGTAAAACTGAGTTACTCTCGTACACATATTTTGAGAATCAGGATTAAACCGATTTTTAACCGACTTTGTGTCGCCTCCATCACGCCTGGGGGTCGGTTAATAGAGATAACGGGATGTTATTTAAATGCGGGCTGGTAATTGCATATAGTTAAATGAAAATTAACATTGAATATTCTTTGATTGCAAGAACTGGTTAAAGGTTTATTACCTCTGTAATTAAAGTGGTCGGCCATAGTTGGGAGCGACCCGAAGGCTGATTTTTCATTAGTTACTACGCCATGGTGTATAGTAGGGAGCCACCCTTTCTGCAAAGTCTATCCACGTACCTTCGATCCTTCACCATATAATACTGAGTGCTTAGCAAAGGGAGTATCAAGTACCATTTTTTGAGTTTTTGTATGACTCGACCAAGGATTGAAACCTGGTCTACCGGCCGATTAACCAACCCTCATAACATTATACAAAATGTGCTGGTTGTACTCTGGGGTACATTTATTTGTAGGATCGACTACTTCGACACGGATTATGTATATATTGCCTGATCATTGAGTGCCCATTTCTCCGTGCGGGGATTATTTATTGATACTATGAACTGAACGAACAGATGACTTCTTGACTAGATGAGCCTTTCTCGGAGATTATTAATTGCAATTAATAGACTTATTAAGATAACAACATATTGTCCCTTAGTCAGTATCTCATCAGCTGGAGCACAGTATGGAGAAAAGTTGTATAACTTCAGTGCTATGCGATGTTTGGTGAATCGATTCGCAGATCTGGCAGGTAGATGATTGCGTCAGGGGCGAGCAACCTTCTAGATCAATAATTTCCAAACCGACTTTAGAAACATATTTCATGTAAGTGTCCATTTCAGGTATTTAGTAACAGTTAAGCTTAGGTCAAAAGAAAAGGAGGTTACTTAAAGAGAAAGCTATTCATTTGAACTGGGAAGAAATGAAAATCAAAGCGTTGGTGGTGAAAAGAGAGAAGCTTGGTTTTACAGGTGTTTAAAGTA
This sequence comes from Sepiola atlantica, assembly GCA_963556195.1. Lineage (NCBI taxonomy): Eukaryota > Metazoa > Mollusca > Cephalopoda > Sepiida > Sepiolidae > Sepiola > Sepiola atlantica. Next base: position 32,486,429 of record OY744528.1, read on the forward strand.
ACGAGCCCCTTGTTACCCTATTGCACGAGGTGCTCCAAGTCTGAGGATAGAGAGAGAGAGAGAGAGAGAGAGAGAGAGAGAAAGAGAGAGAAACAGAGAAAGAGAGAGTTACACAGATAATGGTCATCAGTGCTCTTCGATGTGCTGCCATACGTAGTGATGTCGTAAACAAAACATTGGTACAATATATATATATATATATATATATATATATATATATATATATTGACAGAATGATGGAAGCGAGAATAAGAATTAGCTCGCTGCAATGTACACTTGGAACGGATATATTTGATATATAAACGATAAGTCTCATAGGATTAATTCAGAGTCACTTAACAGTATACCCTTTTAAACGAAGGCCGTTTTTAATGGTTTCGAAGTGAATACATTAGCAAACCCATTTCACTTGATTTTGTTATTTAAATTTGTTTGAACCTTACCTTAAATGTAATATTTTAATGCAAAATTGCACTGTTTATTATGTTACTCGTTACCGGCGTTTACATTATCCTTAAGTGACGTTTTACTGCATATAGGCGCGGTGGACATATTACAGACCCCATCTTTACAAGCAGTATGCAATCAATATGGGGCAAAATTACTATTAGCCATATATATATATATATATATATATATATATAATATTAATAGTCAGACTTTCAAGATTAAAGCTAAATAGAGGTTAAATTGTTTAACGGCAGAGCATGTATTAATAAGATTTTGTTTACATTCATGAACGCCATATTTAATACTAACAGAATCAGTAAGTCTATGTAAGCAAACATAAGCTTATGTTCCTAACTCTATCTACATATACGCTTTAATAATGTGAGTTTTGTAATTTTAATTTGTTACCTGATGTTGATTTCAACACAGTTTTGGTATTTTTGTTCCGACGAGTCGCACTCAAAAAATACTAAAATATATAACTCTCTATAAGTGACGATGAAACGGTCCGTTAAGAACTGGATCTATTTTTATTATAAGGAATACATTCATTGCTCATATATATATATATATATATATATATATATATATATATATATATATAGTCATCCACATACAGACTGTTTCACAGCTCATCAGTGCGGCTAGACCAGTTAGTACCTCAAGCCGGGATTGAAAATCGACCGTCGAACTAACGGTCGGCGCTTCTAACCCCTACGCTATCATGCGACACTGACTTATTGTAAGATATATCTCAATGTAAACATTGCAATTGCCGTGGCTCGAATTAGTTTTACATAATGAGCTATGCCTTAAAGCTAATTGCAGTTGACGATATCCTTACAAATTAAGCTCTACCCCGGGAGGGAGCTTTATATAGTCATCCACATACAGACTGTTTCGCTGTTTCACAGCTCATCAGTGCGGCTAGATATCAATAGGAAAATTGATTACATACTTGAAGAACCACGTGCCTGAATATGTATATTGAAATGTAAAAAAAAACTCACAAAAGGGTGCAATTTTAAATGATACAATTATTTATTTATTATTATTTTGTCTAGACTTTAGATGAATTCATCTTTTTCAGAGGTCAGACTTGCTCTTTTTTTCTTCATTCTGTTGGTATGAACACCGAATGGTACCATCCACCGTAGAGTCCGAAAACATGTCTAGTTGTTAGAGACAAAAGTTTTAAGTGAAGTACAGTCCAATCGCTATTGTTGCACTGACTTGACGTTTTTTTAATAAGTAAATTGATTACAGCTTTGATGCATCACGTGTCTGAATATTTATATTGAAATTTGAAAAAAACAAAAACTGGCGCAATTTTAAATGATACAATAATTTATTTATTTGCTTTTCTGTATATTCGATGAATACATCTTTTTTCAGAAGAAATCCTATGACATATCGTTTGCTTGAACTATTGTGTTTTATATGTATGTAGATGCGTCATTGAAGACTACCACAATGCAAAAAATAGAAATGTTCCGGTGTTGAGAAATAAGGACAAAAAAACAAAGAAAGATTTTTTTTGAAAATCACTTTTTAAAATCTTTATTCACACCACCGCCATATTTTCTCTTCTTGCATTGTGATAGCTGTATGTGACCCTCTCTTCCTCTCTCTATATCTTTCTTCCTATCTCTCCCTCTCTCTCTATCTCTCTCTCTCTATATATATATATATCTTTCTTCCTATCTCTCCCTCTCTCTCTATCTCACTCTCTCTCTCTCTCTCTCTCTCTATATATATATATATATATATATATATATAGATATAGATATATACTACATATTCTCTTTTCTCGTTCTCTTCTCATTTTGTCACACTATACCCCTTATATCTTGCTAGCTAGCTTAGATATATTAGTTTCATTTAAGTTATCTAACTCGATAATTAATGAGCATATTTAGGAAAATGTTTTTGTAATTATTTGTTTTTAATTAAATTACTTTAATTAATAACTGTTAATGTCGTAACTATCGCATATATATAGGGAAAAAAAGAAAAATAAGACAAGAAAATTGCAAATGAATAACCCCAAACATTTATTTATTATCTACTGTTTAAAAGGTTCTTATGCCAATCAGACATTAATATATCAATCGATGGATCTTACCTCCGTACTCCACAAACATATATATATATATATATATATATATATATATATATATATATATATATATATATATATATATATATATATATATATATATATATATATATATACATATATATGTATATAAATAGATTTTTCACTTATAAAATCGATTATTCAGTGAAGACCGGGTTATGCCAATAAAAACAAGGTCGATGATACTCGATTACAGAGTACAAAGCATTTATATGCGATTTTATGAAGGCTTACTAAAGCATTCTGTTCAGGAAACAAATGATCACCATGAAATACTTTGTCTTACAAATATTATTTATATTAGTTATTGTCGGTTGTTGAAAACCTTATACCAGACATTTAATTTCCTTACAAGTACTTGCTTGGTAGTGAAACACGTGTAGGAAAAACATTTAATTTGAATAAATAATATTTTTAAGAAAAAAGTCTTCCATGGTGATCATTGGTCTCCTGAACGAAATGCTTTGTAAATCCTTCATAAAATCGCAGATATATATATATATATATATATATATATATATATATATATATATATATATATATATATATATATACAGTATTTCAGAATATAGCGTATTATTGATTATAATAATAGTAACCCGTTTTGATGGTAATATCGGAGTAGTATATCAAATAGCATTCCGTATGTATTCATTTATATATATATATATATATATATATATATATATATATATATATATATATATATATATTTATATTTTAAGCTGAATTATTTCGACACTTGATTATTGGGGAAATGGTAGTTTATTCAGTACCATTGGAGAGCCATGAATATTATAACTGTGCTGTTTTTAAATCTCCGAAACAGTTACATGGTAAACAGCTAATGATCCCTGTGTTAATATAAGACGTTTTAGGTCTCCTGTTTTTGTTTAACTCTTAAATACTTACTCCCCCCTCTTTTCATTTTTTATTTTTTTATTTACTTATTTTTAATTCATTAATTTTCCAACGAATGTTAAGTCTGCAATATCTTGGATTTAGTTTGTTTCTCTGGGAATTTAAACTGCATTTTAATTCTTTTCTTTTTTTTAAATAACTCAAAGCTTCATTAGACTATATATATATGTATATATATATATATATATATATATATATATATATATATATATATATATATATTGTTGCATTTTCATAGAGACAAGTGCCAATATTAGTGAAACAGTTTATACAGATGGAAATACCGTTCTTTACCTAAAATTTCTCAGGAACTATCTATTATCATGATCTGACGAACTGTTCAGATAATCATGAGTTTATGCGTTAGTGGCATTCTGTGACATTTTCACGGTGCACTAGGAAAACTTAGACACATTGATAACCGCTAATTATACTCATTTTGCTATGCACACTCGCCAATACACCCTCTTACACAAGCTTATCTCGCAATCACTCTATCTTTCTCTTTATGAAACAAAGTCGCTAAAAGGATTTACTTCAGATGAACCGTAATTACAGTTATCCTCAAAAGAATATGAGATTCTTAAAGAGATATCAAAGGAAATTCTGATCTCTGTGATTATTAAGAATAATTCAAAGAAAGAACTCGGAGCATAATTCATAATATAATGATAAGTACTCGACCAACATGAATGTAATTACGTCATATATATATATATATATATATATATATATATATATACATATATACATATATAAACATATATATATATACATATACATGTATATATATAAAGTTTTAAATTAAGAAGGAACACAACTCAAAAAGAGAGTCAGTACAATTTAATTAGTAATTAGTGTAAATATGTTCAGCATGAATACAGTATGAATATGTAATTACATATACAGTATTATATATATATATATATATATATATATATATATATATATATATATGTGTGGGGGGGTGCGTGTGTGCTATTTTACAAAGTACACTATGGGTATAAATGTGCAAACCTGGTTTTTGAACATTAAACCATATATTATTGTCAATTCAACAGCAATAAATATATACATAGATATGTATATAGGACTTGTATTTAAGTGTTAGTGTCGAATCAGCAACCGGCAGTACAATTATATATATACACACTGATGATTTTCATTGAACATGAAACATATATTTTTGTGGATGAAAAAACTGTTAAAAAAATAATATATTTATATATATATATATATATATATATATATATATATACTGAGATTCAAGACGACGTCTTGATTTGGATTCTATCATCATATTATCGTGGTTCATCACGCGTGAGTGTTGTCTACTTTCTTTCTTTTTCAATGAACTTTAGGCACAATTTGTTATCTTTATATATGCTTTTTTATTGTGTTTTTTTTAATTCAGCGTCTAATTGCGTTTACCTGTAGCATATTGGACGCTGTGAAACAATTGTATGACCATCGTCAATTCTGTCATTGCTAAATATAAGTGATATGAGAAAAGACTGTTTTGGTCGCGGGCATTTAGATAATCACACACATATATATATATATATATATATATATATATATATATATATATATATATATATATATATATATATGTGTGTGTGTGTGTGTGTGTATATAGCTACAGGTTTGGTTGAAGACTACGGCATTTTTTCGTTATGTAAGTTTTTAATTACTTTCTCGACACGGCGATCAAGTCTCTGATATCTGGTGTAATTAGCTTAATATGGCTTCGAAAGTTCCCGCCGGTAGTAATTGGTGTAGTATTACCCAATTGTTATTTTATAAAGAACTTGTGCAGAAAAATTACACCACTAGCGAATCGAACACTTGCTCGCCGTGTCAGGAAAGTAATTTAAAAAAATTGCAAAACGCGAAAATTATGTAGCCTACAACCACACCTGTATACATAACGACTCGGTGCCTAAATATACACACGCGCATATATATATATATATATATATATATATATATATATATATATATATATATATATATATATTGTGTGTATTAAGGCATAATTTTTTTATTCATGCAAACATTTTTTTCTTTTCCACAGCTGAGAATGATTTGACTAAAAATCGAAAATGTGCGTGAAACCTATGAAATCTATGGAACATTATTATTATTTTTTAATACAAGAAAGACTATCAAAAACATTGAAAACATTAAAAAGGTTTAATTAAACAGACGAATTCTGTAATTTTTTAAAATGTTTGCATATATATATATATATATATATATATATATATATATATATATATATATATATATATATATGCAAAATAAAAATAGATTTGAGGATAAGTGAATCAACAAACTAACAAAAATATAAACTCAAACACATATAAAAGCTCTACCAAGACATTTCAGTGCCTAGGAAGCAACCATCCTCGGGTGGAAGTAAAAACTTTGATAATTAAAATCTTTACTTCCAACCGAGGATGGTTGCTTCCTAGCAACTGAAATATCTTGGTAGAGATTTTGTATGTGCTTGAGTTCATATTTGTGTTAGTTTGTTGATTCACTTTTCCTGAAATCCATTTTTATTTTGCATTTTCTCAGAAACATCGTTTCTATTATTCTACATATATATATATATATATATATATATATATATATATATATATATATATATATATATAGTTTTTCATGGTAACCAACTGATGATCCCTTAAATAATGTTAGAAGCAAACTAATATAATAACTGTAAACACTAAACTGACTTACATGAGTGATTTTCCACTGTACGACTTGGGACTTAAGGGTTTTTTTTTTTGCTTTTTTTAGTTTTAATGGTTGACAAATTTCCGAGACTATATATATATATATATATATATATATATATATATATATATATATATATATATATATATATATATATATATATATATATATATACTTGATTCATACATACACTTTAGCTATCCATTTACAGATTAATTTTATTTTCAGCTCGGAATCAACTAAACCGTATCAGACAAATATAACATGAAGACGAAAATTAGAATGAACAAAAATTCGCCCGGACAGGTATCACATGTCCTTTGACATGGCGTTAATTAAAAAATGATTATATATAGTTGATCTTTTTCTTTGTTTAATTTATTAACATTTTTTATTTAAGGTTAGTATTTTATTTTGGGATACACGATGAGATAACATTTGTTTCAATCTTCCAGCCCGTCAAAGATGCGATAAAACCCAACTAACAACCTAAGAAATAGATAAAATGTGTACACCTAACCTTATCCTCTTCTGCATCTCTTCGATCCATTACAAATCGTGATGTTATCATATAATATTCATCAGTCATTGACGTCATAGATTCTAAGCTAAACGTCTCTTATTTTTATTTTCATTCATTTGCTGGGGATATACCATTCTTCCGAATGCCATACGATCACCCGCTATTTACAGACTCCAACCGAAAGCTCTTTTCGGGATTCTTTTCCCTTGAGTGTAGTTGTTTGGATTTATCTTGCACTTAGTTCGCTAAATACATTTTCAAGTTCTTCTTTATGAGTTCAGTTGCCCCTATGATAACTGGAATGATGGGGATCTCTTTGA
>OY744528.1:32498527-32553527 GCA_963556195.1 Sepiola atlantica
AACATTCAATTTTATATAGACGATGAATTTCTAGGACAAATTAGAAGGCATAGAAAACTTGTGCTTCTAACTCTGACTACATATAAATAGTGAAAATGAAAATCGTTCTATTTAAGCATATGTTAGGTTTTCAATTTGAAAATTATGTAAAATGACGTTAGAAACTAGGAATATAAGTCAAACATTTTTTATAAATATTCATTTGTTGAAATTATTTTCAACTTAAATTTTTTAAGGTAAGTTACTCATCGTTAGAGACGAGACGTTTTTCTCATAGCATTCAATTTGAATACGCACGTACCAACGTTTTCACTACACTTATCTGGATTAAATAAAAACAGTCTCTCCAACAACATCGGGAGAACTCGGCTATTTTATGTGGTACGCGATGAGATCTCAACAATGCAAAATACATGAATAGAAATTTTATGTATACCACTAAACAATACTTTTTAAACCAATTTCTTTTTGGATTTCAATAAATGTTTTTATTTATTTGAAAATTAAAAAAAAACGCTGTATGGCATCATCTGATATCTAACTGATTTTCATATTTTTAATTAACCGATACTTCTAATTTAATATTCATACACACGTGCCAGCTTTCTCACTAAACCTATCCGGACTTTAATAAAAAGCACCCTTCCTAAACCATCAGGAAACATCGTGTATCTTCGGTGACGACGTCGTTACATCTCGACAATGAAAAAAAGGAAGTGAATAAAACGTTTCTGTATACCACTGAAAAGTGTTTGTCAAGCCGAAAAAGTTTCTGCTTAAATAAATGGTTTCATTTATTTAAAAAAGGCTATCGCATTATGTCATTTGGTTTCTAACTGATTCTTATGATGATTTTTTCTTTTCCTATCTTTCATTTTTAAAATAATGAGTAAAGTTTTCTTGTTATTGTAGTAATATCACCTATCGTCTCTGAAGATAGGTAATTTACCCGAAATATTTAGGGCACAAAAAGAAAATCATTTTTAGAACAAATATTTGCATTTTATTCCTGATTTATAACGACATTATGTTCTATTTTGAAATTTACATAGAAATAGTTGTAATGGACGTTTTACTTAGCTATAAATAAAACTTATAGCATTCTATAGTTAGTAAATTTATAACATTTAATACGTAGTATTATTTTATTACACCAAAACAGTGAGTGCTAGGAAAATGTTTTCTTTTCGCATAAGGGATAAGTAAGTGTCGATACAATAAATTTGGAAAAGTTCCATTGTCTTTACTAACCTTATTACTTACCGTAAGTCTTGGAGGAAATACGAAAAAGAAACACACGGTGCAGGCAAAGAGGCTTAAGCTATAATTATAGTCTATAGGATCATACGTTTAATTGTGTCCTTAATACTCTGATTGATCTCGTCGACAGTTGATCCCGGGTGGGAGCGAATCAGGCAATGAACCTATCCAGCTCTGAAAGGAGGAAATAATGCTTGTAAGGGAGGCCTCCTGTTACTTATTAATATTGTGATGAATTCCAAGTAAGACTGAAACAATGTATTTCTTTGTATACTTACAGTAACCAAATCCCGGGTGGAAGGATAAAAAATCGAAAACAGTACGCAGAGGACAAGTACAGAACAAATCACCTCCATGAAAAGAGGTGGGGATGCCTCGAAAGATAAACTGATACATTTGAAATATTTAGGTGAATTCGAAGTTACAAAAGTGCAGTGTTTTTGTTCTATTGTAATTGTAACCGTTAGTGCAAGTGTCAATATAATCATTAATAGTAAATGTATAGTAAACAAATCGATACACGGACAATTGATCTCGAATTTGATCTGATCGGATACGTCGGCACTCGCTTACGGATAAGAACGACTCTAGTGATATGTAATAAACTCGTGCCCCTTCCGATAGCGGTCTACCTTAAATATTGCCGTTGCTCTAAAGTACTAAAATGTAATAAAGGAAAAGATTAATTGAAATGTCGTTTACGCTCAGTGTTTTTTAAAGTGTGAATATAAAATAAAATATGAAAAAAGAAAAAAAAACGAAAGAAAGAAAACCTCTTAATCTATACATTAAAAAAAAAGAAAGTACGAGACAGAAAACGTCTCAATCGGTAAAGTAAATAAATTTAAAAAAATGAAATAAAATCTATTATGCGGTAAACTAAAATAAAGGAAATTTAAAAAGAAAATGTCTAAATCTATAAAAAAAACTAAAATAATAAAACGTCCCAATCTGTAAAGTGGATGAACAATCTGTAAGAACCCGTCACAATCTAAAAAGCTTATGAAGAAGAAAAAAGAACAAAAACGCATCAATCAGCAACGTATAAACAATGGAGAAAAAAGACAAGTAAGCAATCATTCGATAAACTAAATGTAAATGAATAACATTGAAATATAGAGAACGAGATAACGAAAACAGAAATTTTTAACACGTGCCAACCAATGCATTTTATTTGTAACATGTTTTGCGTAACTATGTCAACAAAGTATTAAACTGCTAATTGGTACCAAGAATATACAACAGACGGATGTTGATCTATAAAACCGAATATATAAAAATAAATATTTTTGTGAATTTCAATTGCTATGCGATCTTTGCAATATTGTGGAAAACACATAAAGTCGTTAATTATTACAGGTTTGTACCGGAAAGCTAAAGTGTTTGATTATGTCAAAGATGGGAAATATAATATAAAAAAATAGAATGAAAATAGAATTATGTTGTTAGAATAATCGAATACACTTCTGAGTAGCTATTTTATACATCACGCTGAAGATTGTAATATGTTCGGAAATGCATTTCTGTCGATCTGTCAATCTGGATATTACGTTTCCTTGCGTATTGAGTAAGCACACTAAAGAATGAAAATAGAAAATCAGGAATTATTTTTATGTAATAAAAAATATAATTTAAAAGTGTTTATGGTATTTAAATAAAATAGAATAGTTAAAAGTATGAATAAAGTAAGTGAGTACTCTCGTATTCACTTCGAAGACCGATCTGTTTTCTTTGAATATCAATCTGCTATCCCTTCATTCCCTCGATTAGATATTAAATACATAACATAGCCAATCAAAACGCTTAAAATAAGAGGCAGTATAGGTTGAAAATATAGAGTTGCAGAAAATAGAAATGCTACCGGTTCTACGGCGAAATTGTTTACCTATCTAGAAAACTTCCGATAATTGTTTGTTGCGCTAGTAATGGATATGAGAATGAAAATTCCTTCGACTTCGTGATAGTGTTACGACAAAGTCTCCAGTCAAGAAAATGTAAAACTGAGTGAAAGCGAACAAAACGAAAATATATCGACTGAAAAGACATACAACTAGCCTCTATGGCTGTCGAAGGAAACTCACATATAAGAGATGTTTGTTCGAAAGCTATAATAATCAATGAATTAGGGGAACATTTTATTTCATATAAAAATAAGTCTGCATTAACATAAAAAGTCGTACGTTGTATTAAATATAATTTAATTTGGTTTGTAACATTTACAAATTAGTATAATATAAAAAGCGTTTCTACAATGTATTTTGCATAAATGAGCAAATATTAAAATTTCCAAATTCATATTAGAGAAAATGCATTTGTTTCTTGGTCGATTATAAAAATATAGTACGAATTCTATTTTTTGTTTTTCTTGTATGATATCATACAGTAATCATAATTAATTTTGTAATTATTTTCCGTATCTTCTATTATATATTCATTTCATTGTAAATAATAGTATTTACTGTGTTGTTGTATATGACATTAGCCGTTAACCAATTGTTGATTAATGGTCCTTAATATGTAGACAATGTATTTTTACCCATATATATTGAGACATATATACATATTGCGTATATTTAGGCGGCATTTCTCATATTTTATTTCATGGTAATCGCTCCGGGCAAGGCATGGAGCCACTTGATGTAAATAGCTAAAAGGAATAACACTTCAATGTCAAAGACTAGCCAATGATAGGTGTTAGATGGATAGATTCAGACCCAGAAAGCAGCAATGTTTCCCACTTTATCAGAAACATTGTTCATGGAATGTGAAGACTAAATGAAAAATTAAAGGATGCTGCCTATAGTAAACTGAAAGTCTACTTTCTACTCCTTTTAAAAACATTTAAGCAAGCATTTATAAACAAAAAAACATTTTGCTTACTTATTATACGATGTTTTTCTATTCTTCTGAAATATAATATTTTCTGCCAAAATTTTAAAAACATAATGAATGTGTCATAAGTATTACAAGTGTGTTCGCTTCTTCGTCGAATCATCTTCAGATGGCAAAACACGAATGAACAAAAAGCTAAGAATAGAAGAGAATTTAAAAAGAAAACAGCCGATAACGCCGTATCTGAAGTTGTTAATTGTCAAAAGAAGAAATATATATATATATATATATATATATATATATGAGTGTGTGTGTGTTTAATACACACATATTAACATGTGTTAGTAAAAACATAACGATAGCAAATATATGATGAAGTTTTCCTACCTATAATATGTACACCACCACATATATTATTATATATATATATACATATATATATATATATATATATATATATATATATATATATATATATATATGTTGTGTGTGTACGCGCGTGCGTTAGTTATACACATATATTGACATGTGTTCGTAAAACCATGAAAGTTTTTTTTTAAGAAAATGTAATAACGTTTTCCTATCTAGAATATGTATATCTATATTTGTGCGTCACGTACATATTTTATATAGAACGAGCGTATGTTATGTGAGTTTATTAGAGTGTGTGTGTGTGTCTTATCATACCAATCAAGACGGAGACGAGTCTTTTCCTAATTAGGTGAACTTCAAAGGGAAACCGTTCTGACAGAACAAAGGTGTCATTCACTAGGGAAGCCATGTTCAGAGTAGATTCGTACGTAAAGACTCCTTTTGCGAAATTAAATACCCCTAACAAAAGCTCGAATATTAACATCAGGAAAACTATGTGAAAAATGAGAAAATATGAATTAGCAATCATCCGTTTTCATTTTTGTTTTCCATTTTATCTTCCAAGGTAAAGGGAAAAACCTTATTAATCAAAGCTCTAGTCAAATGTAACCAAAACATTATTACAGAGAATATATGAAATCTAAATAGACAATAATCAGCAATTACAGCCAGTTTAATAGCATATATATATATATATATATATATATATATATATGTTACATGTATTGTATTAGTTTCTGTAGATGTAAATCCGTTGAAACTCAAGTGTTTATAAAAGTACTGAATAACAAGTCGAGCTGTTTTTGAGTATATCTTTTTATTGATACAAACATTATTTGTTACATATGTGCAGACATGTTTCGGTTGTACTATTTATTTATTTATTCATTTTTATATAATGGCCGAATGTGTGTAATTTTGCAGATTTTTTAAAAGCGAATATATTCCTTGAAAGATATAATAATTTCTTTGAAAATATAAGTAGAAGGGATCAATGTAATACACAGTTAGAATAAAGTTAAGAATTAAAAACTCTAACCAATATTTCCGATATTTGCATCATAATTAATCACCTCATTTAAGTGGCGTTTTTAGATGCACCTATCAGGTGACTAATCATTATATGGCTTTTGAATAATTCAAATCAGTGTTAGAAAATAAATAATAATAGATATAAATGTTGGGTTGATTTATTTCTTCTTAGATTTATGTATATATATATATATATATATAAATATATATATATATATGTATATACATATATATATATATATGTATATACATATATATACATATATGTATATATATCTATATATATATGTATATATATACATATATACATATATATATGTGTATATATATGTATGTATATATCTATGTATATATATATTTTCAAATTACGGTCCCTCTTTTATTAAACATTGTTCGTTAGATGTTTTAGTTCTTTTCGTTTTACAGATTTGGACCCCAAATTGTTATGCACAAAGAAAGTTACCTTACAGATTTCTGCCTCCGCTGGTCGTGGGTTTGCTGGCGCACTCATTTCCGGCAAATTCGGTTTTCATGCACGGAGACAAACACATTCGAAGACGAGACTTTTTGAGAGTGAGTTCGATTCTTTTATTTCACACTTTCATTGGAGAGTTTTCCATCCGTCGGTTCGTTCATTCATACTCTGTCTTTCTTTCATACTGCTCTTGGAATGTGACGAGATGCAATCGGCTATATTCTTCTACATCTTAGCCCATATCTGGCGATGTCACCCAGACTACGCATTGCAGAGCTCAGTTTATGAACGTCTGTCCATGATGCGCCTTCATGGTGAACTCTCTTTGAGAACTAATTTCTCACCAGGGATCTGTGACGTCAGAGCCCTTTGACCTTTCAACGAATGTCATAACAGAACTCAAATCACTTTTGTGTCTGACCTTTTTGATCCGAGCGTTTCCTCTCGGCCCGTAGGTTATGATTCCCAGAAATTACTCACTATGAGGCATGTCTGTTTGTCCCAAATCGCATATGCACTTTGTACTTATTTTGCAGTGAATCCTATTTCTTTCACCCAGTTCATAATTCATACTAGCTAATTTTACACGTTTACAGAATATAGGGCCCGTCATAATATAACATATACATGCTTCGCTACTAAACAAATTAACCGTTTATTATGAATTTTGGAACACATCTGCTAATTGTAATGGGAGGTAATTTGGTCTATAACTGATATCATTTGGTTTCGCGCAAATATATCAAAAAAAGAGGTTGAAGCCTATCTTTAAATTAAGGAATTATGTGAAATTTCAATTTTAGGTATTAGACATTAATTAATAAATATTCCTCAAATTTCAATTTCTTTGGAGTATTCAAAATTTTTTCAGTGGCACTGCATGGAGACAGCGTACGATTTAAAAATTCAAATATTTCAGATTTACATTGAATTTGATCGACAGTCATTTGACAGAAATTTAACAAGATTCCCTGAATTTAAATTCCTTCTTAGGACCCAGTAAGCTTAAGCTTTTAATTTAAGAAATCTACTAAAATCAAATAATTTAAGGGATTTTGATCAAAATTAGGAGAAAGATTCTAGGCATAAGGTTTAGTATCATTATATCAAGATTTTAAGTAGTGCTTATGTAGTTTACGGACAGTGCTATTTTTTAAATAGGATTTTAAATTTTAATTACAATTTCTTACGGGATATTTTTTTGTATTAAATGTTTATGTTAATATACAGAATAGTTGATCAACCTCCCACCTACCCATGTTTAGAATGGGTTTGCAAATTACAACGTTACTTTTTATCAGCCCGGTCCGTAAACTGCATAACCATTTTTTAATTCTCTGAGGGAAATAAAATAGTTAGATAACTGTACTTTTCGAGAAATTAAATTTACTTAGCCTAGAACGAGTATTATTTTAGTTAGTCAAAAATCTTGTTTAAATTCACGTCTTTATTGACACGTGTAAATAAAGGAAAATAACATTACATTTTATCATAGCAAAGGAATATGTAATGCTATCACCATAGACTAGTAAGGTGCGATATTATTATCGATTCAACTCTCCAGTCAGGAGTATTCTCAATGATAGCATGAATTTATGTTGAATACATTGTTTTCTATTCGACTCGCTTCAACATTCTAGAAAAGCTTGATTATAAACATCCTACTTCATTAGCCAATTGTCGATTGGTTTCCTGGCAGATCAAGAAGTTTTCCATCAATTGTGTTTACCTTGCGGGCTGGTGAATGCTCGTAATCTTCTAGATATTTTCTAACAACATCCGCGAACTATTCCATCTGATTCAAATTTAACCGTGGTGCAGGCAATGGTGCTTCACGTTTGTCGATCTCTGAAACTGTGTTGTAATTTTCTCTACGCATCCGTGACGTTTTTGTATTTTCAGTAGAACACTGTGGCACAACATTTATCTCGTCTTCGAGTTTTCAGGATTCGTTTAACTTAAAACAAAACAATAGATATATGAGTCATAGGGAGTCGAGTACGGGCACATTTTGTATGTGTCCGTTTTTTTCAGAAAGTGTGGCTTCACAAAATTAAACTATCCGAAATAAATTGTTTTTTCTCAAATTTATTTTCTACGATATGTCATCTACATTCTTCAAAAATCCTATTTAATCAGTTGTTATAAAGAATGTTTAATAACGTTCAAAATCCATTTATTCCATCAATCTTTTTGGTATGCTTTCTTTTCTCATTTAAGTTATTAATTTGAAACTCAACGACTCTTTATCTACTCATTACTTTCTCCTCATCCCCCTCTATATATTTTCTCTCTCTCTCTCTCGCTCTATCTCTCTCTCTCTTCATCCCTTCAGCGCACTCTCTCTCTCTCTCTCTCTCTATTCTATTCCATCTCTTTCTACCTATATCACTCTCCCAATCTATTTATTTCCCTAGCTCTCCCTATTTCCCTCTGTATCTTACGAATTATCTGTATTTCTCCTTCACCGTATCTAGCTCTTTTCATATGTCTTAATTCATCGCCCCCCTTCGTATCTGTAACATTATTCTACATTCTCTATCCTCCTCTCTTATCTTCATATCTCACTAACTATCTGCCTCTCCCTATATCATCCCTCTCCGTATCTCCCAATTGCTAGTTCTGCCTTTCCTCCCCGTCTCTCCCCTCTCCTCTCTCTATATATCACTGTCTTTTTAATGTTTACGTAGAATATCCTTGTTCGGTACGTGTTCAGGTGGCTCGGCGTGTGATGAGATAAAAACTCCAGCATCAAGATCAAATAAAGTTTGGCCAATATTTGTTAAAATATAGTCAAACGTAAAAAAACAGGAGATGCGCTTCTAGGTTTTATGAAGTTGGGAAGTCAGTTCAATTTTGAACGCAAATGCAAGGCCGCTCAAAAATAAAACGGAATTGTGAAAATAATCTTCAAAGAACACAAGTGTTTTTCGAAAATGAAAGGAATAAAAACAAAAGCGCCAATCGGAATCAAAGAAAATGAATAAACTAAACTGGAAACAAGAAACATAAAAGAAACGAGAAGAAAATGAGTGGGAAGAACGAATTTTGAAAAGGTAAAAAATGAAAGTAGGGGAAGACAAGGAGAAGAAAGAAAGAAGGAAAAAGGAAAAGTAGAAAATAAAAAAAGAAAAGAAAACATTGAGGGAATGAAGCAAATAAATAAAAGAAACATCTCAAGAAGGATAGAAAAGAATGAAGTATAGTAACAAAAGAAAAATGGTATGGAATGAGGAATGCAAATAAAAGAGAAGACATGATAAAGTGGGAGGAAAAAAGGACATAATATGAGAAGCAAAACATAATGGAAAAAAAGTCGCGGGAGGAAAAACAGGAGTGGAAGACCTAAGGAAAGAAAAAAAGAAGAAATAACGGAGGATGAGAAAGAAAAAAAGCAACCGAGGAAAGATGAAGAATGAAAAGGAGAACACGAAAAATGGAAGGAAAAAAGAATAGAAAACGGAAGAAGTAAAAATGAAGATATGACATGTGGAAAGAAAAAGTAAAAGTAGGCAACACGAAATAAGGAAATATAGGTATTAAAACAAAACAAAAATACAAAATTTAATTTCAAATATGGAAACTGAGAAATAATACAGTTAAAATATAGATTACCTAAACCAGCAATGGGTCATATACTGATGGAAGGAGTAAAAGAAGGAAATAAAGCTAGATTCAAAATTTGAAGAAGCGATGTGAAAAATCGTGTAAATAATAATAAAATAATAATAATAATAATAATAATAATAATAATAATAATAATAATAATAATAATGATAATGATAATAATAATAATAATAATAATAATGATAATAATAATAATAATAATAATAATAATAATGATAATAATAATAATAATAATGATAATGATAATAATAATAATAATAATAATAATAATAATAATAATAATGATAATGATAATAATAATAATAATAATAATAATAATAATAATAATAATAATAATAATAATAATAATAATAATAATAATAATGATAATAATAATGATAATAATAATAATAAAAATAATAATAATAATAATAATAATAATCAGTACCATCATCAGTAGCATCCTCATTCATTTAAACGTTTATTTCCCTTTGTCATGGATCTGACGTTACCTGACAGCCTGAAATATTAGTCTCCAAGAGATGGATTCAGTTCAAATTTCACTGTCCGAGATTCTTGTTGACGGTTTGCATCTAAGTTTACTTGGTTCGTCGATATTTTCTCCGGTCTTCCACATCAATCATTTACTTTTCCAAGATTCACTCCTGTAAACAACGCTAAACTAGCGTAGTCGACTGATAGTAAGGAGTTCACCACGCTTTGGTATATTCAGGCTCTCCTAGAGGGGTTTAGGGATGACATGACGGGTTTCACCTGATCCTACATTACATATCACTCTGACCATTGCTCTATTATTACGCTGACAACAGGTAACTAGGGGCTGGGTCTAGGCCCAGCACTCACTTCCATAGATAATCACAGCTGCTATATAAACACTCTCTCTCTCCCTCTCTCTCTCTCTCTCTTTCTCTCATATATATATATATATATATATATATATATATATATATATATATATATATATATATATATATGGTAATGAGAGGGATAGCTCGCGATGCCACGATTGGCAACATTTGGCGGAACTTAGCCAGTGCTGATTAGACCCTAACTGTATGATTGAACTTGCAACCACCTCCAGCCCAAACATATCGCCAAGAAAAGAACACTATAAATATTAAAAATGCCTACATAAAAAGCGAAACGTATGAAAACAGTAAAGTTGTTGAGAAAATAGAAATAAAAGGACAATAAAACCGAGCAGAACTTGGAAATAAATAAGCGAAAGACATTAGAATAGAAAGTGTCAGAATAAGTAATGGGTACTTACCTTTCAAATGTTTTTTGCAGAGAGAGAGAGAGAAAGAGAAAGAGAAAGAGATAGTTAGAAAGAGAGAGAGAGAGAAGGAGGTAGAGAAAGAGATAAGGAGAAAGAGAGGGGTTACCGGAAAATACATACCTTTCTTCATATTGTTTACATTACCATTTAATCGGCCACAAGTTATGTTTACCCATCCTAAAATGTCCAGCATTGCTGCAACCGAACTCTATTATCTTTTGGTTTCGTTTGTGAACTTGCTGCAAGGTTTGCCGTTGTCTGGGATCGGACGAGGAAGCTTCATATTGCCTTTACTCTTATCAGTTTTGTGTGGATCTTAAAAGCACAATGCTACAGGCTCATAAGTAGTTGGTCTTCGACTATACAATCGAATACGCTAGTTATATCGTGTGAGCCACTTCAGGATCGGCCTTCATGTGAAGAATAATTAAAACACCCAAAGAGAGTATTCAACCTCAAATAATAGGTGCCCTTTTTTCATACGTTTCCGATAGACGTTAATAAAAAGAAGACGCCTGTAACGACAGAGAGAATAGAAGATGGATACTTCGGTCGCCACATCACCACTGCGACTACAGAAATTCGATCAGCCCATTTTGCCGACGAAATAAACGCACGTGGTGATTTTTAAAAAAAGCCTAGCGATGCTATATTTGCACTAACAAATCGTTTGACGTCGGTTTGCTTTTCTCGCTCACATATTCTTCCGTTATTCTTTTATTAGATAATACATCTCTTTACCAAAATCAATATGGCGTCGCATTTTTCACGAAAGCATCAACAATATTTCATTATACTGTTTAGTACACAAATACATCGTTGGCCATCGGTTCTCATTCTTGTATAATAGTAATACCAGTACCATGTTATTCCATAGTAGATGTTTTTACGAGAATCAGCATGGCGTCGACTTCTTTTAAAGTTAGCATTAAAACTATTTTACAATACTGTTTAGCACTCAGGCTTTAATTAAGTCCGGTACAATCGTGTATTTGCAGTAATACATCGACCAACATCGGTTTTTATGCTGGAACAAGGCATACTATTAACTTGTAAGTATGGCGTACATCTCATCTTCAAAATCAACACGGTGTCGCATTTTTCTAAAAGTGACACTAAAAATATTTTACTTTACTATTCAGTACACATTCTGTAATGGAATCCGATACATGCGTGTATTTGTAATAATACATCGCCCGACGTCAGTTTTTATTCTCGCATAACAATCATACCACTACTATGTTTATCCATAATAAGATGCTTCACAAAATTAAACATGGCGTCGCATTCTTTTCAAAATAGAATTAAGAATATTTACTATACTGTTCAGTACACCGGTTGTAATGAAATCTGCTACATGCGTGTATTTGTGCTAATACATGTTTCGATGTCGGTTTTTATTCTTTCATAACACTTATACCCTTACTTTGTTATTCAATAATATACCTATTCACCAAAATAAGGATGGCTTCGCATTATTTTGAAGGTAGCATTAACATATTTTAATATACTGTTCAATACACACGCTGTAATGAAGTGCTGTGCATCCGTGTAGTAGTACTAATACATCACACGACGTTGGTTTTTATTTATTCTCGCATAACATTCATACCATTACTCTGGTTTTACAATAAATGATCGCTTCACGAAGACAAACAAAGCGTTGTATATTTACATCATGGCAGTAAAACTATTTTACTGTATTGGTATTGGTTAGATATTTCCCTACTTTTTTAAGAATAGGTATCCGGAAATGTTGTATCGTGACGTAATCCTGACGTAGTCCTTACGTAGTCAGTTCAAACTACGAACGGAGAAAGCCGAATAAAGTTACAAGGCTTCTACACAATACGAACCGAACTCTATCTAACACTAAAACTTAGTTTAGGGTTAGTTTAGATTTAGGTTAATGTTAGGTTACAAATTTAAAAAAAAACACTTCGGTTTGTATTGTGTAAATTGTTCGGTGAAGTTCGTTAACCTTCGCCAGTCTCGGAAGTGTTCGGCCAAACTCGGGATTGATGACGTAAGTACTGACATTTTCTTGGACACCTATTTTAAACAAGTACCGATATTTCATTTTTCTTTACCCTCAATTCCTTTCTCAATTGTTCAAAAGCAAGTCAACCTACCTGGCATCAAATTTTAACGATTTCATAACGCTTTTTTCTTCATTACTAAGATGTATGAAAAATCATTATCCATTACTTATCACTCCGAAGATCGGAACCCCGTATCGACCTCACAAAAAATCACCAGCATACACACAAACAACCCTATCATTTTCACGCAACTAATATATATAATATAAAGCAAGTTCATTAGAACAAGACTTATCTCTATCCCGTATTAATCTATTCATTTATCCCCGCCAAAACAAAATTGCAACTGTTACCCTGTATTAAGGGCCTGCCTTCTCTATCTATCTCTCTATCTATCTATCTATCTATCTATCTATCTATCTATCTATCTCTAATCTCTCTATCTCTCTTACTCTCTCTCTCTCCCTCTCTCTCTCTCTCTCTGATTTATTTTATCCGGGTCTTGACAATCAATCTACATATCGCATTCCTGATTTAGTTTTTTTTTTAGTTTGAATAAATATTCATAATACAAACTTATAATACGACACGAAAAGATTAAGTGTTTCCAAAACAAAACAAACAAAAACGAAGCGATTATAAAACGATAGAAAAAAATAAGCAGAATAAACAGTATAGTAGAATAGTAGTTTGCAGAGTAAATCCGATTGTCATGGCGCCATATGTGAATTCATGCATGTGTATCTGGCATCTGCTGCACCATGCAGGGTCGAGATCCGATGGTCACGGCGACAGATGTGAGCGGACATCCATGTACGTTCACTGTATCGTCTGTGATTGCTGGTTCGTTCTGCTGCTCTGAAATCGCTGCTTCATTACGACACCAGTCGCAGAGTCAATTGTCTGGTTTAAGTCAGTGATATACCAGTAGGAGTATCTGCCCAAACAAACCACAACTAAAGTTTAAAACAAGTATCTAAGTTTTATGTTTTATATGTTGAGGTTGCAATAATAACTTTGTCTTATCGGCAACAGTAAACTGCTGCTTTCAGGTAAAACACTGGTTGCTTATGTTGTGTGTTTAATGTTGTCTGGAAGCGTAGATTTATACTAAGGTCACTTGTTACCGTTGGAAATGCCGATGTTTTATGTGTTTTCTTTTACCATGTGATTTTTTAAATTTAAAAATTATTATCGTATATATCGTCATAATAATGCTTACACTCAGAAATACGCCTTTAAAAATAGTTAGTAATATTATTTTTAAAATTTATCTCAACATGTATTTTTTAAAATTGAATAAAAAATATTTCTGTACATTTAAAAAAAATCCATCCTTAACGTTGGAAACGTATGAGCTTATTTTTAAGTGGGTATATTATATCCGAACAACATATAATTACGTAAACAATAGAATGGGCTTATATTTATTTTTGTTCCAATCCAGAGTTCCCTTTTTTGGGTAGCTGGATATTCCCCACATTTAAAACCCACCTGGTGTCTAACTTTTCCCTCGTGGAGATGCTAGTAAATAGGGTCAGTAAACTTTTGCCTATCGTAAAAAAAATATTTCCTTTGTAACCGTTGGGAACGTTGATGTTTTTATTTTTTTTATTTTTGACCGTGTTATTGTAAAAATACAAATATATAATCGTGTATATGGTAATACGAAAGCTTAAATAAAAAAAAAATTAGTAATTATAAAATATTTGTGTATGTCATTTAAAAACACAATTTTAAACACGTATTTTTTAATTGAATCAAAGGTATTACTGTATATTAAAAAAAATCCTTAACGTTTGAAACGTAGAAGTATTTAAATTAAAGCAATTAAAATAGAAGTTTTCCAAACATAATTCTATCACAAAACTATGCTATATTTTGGAACATATTTCGTGTACAAAAATATATATGACAAACGAGTTAGGAAAACAAACATTAATAAGAATTGATGAATTATTGAGCATGATGCTTTGAATTTACCTCTCTGAATAGATTTACTAAGTGATAATGAGTAATCTCTCAGTAGTACATCTTAAACATTCCCTCGGCCAATATGTGTGCACATATATTTATGTGTGCATATATATAGTACTGTGTATATCTAACTATCTATCTATCTATATATATAGTCTAAAGAAGCTTTGAGTTATTTTAAACATAAAGACAAAAAAAAGGAAAATGCAGTTTAAATTCCCAGAGAAACTAACTAAATCCAAAATAGTGTAGACTTAACATTTGTTGGAAAATTCATAAATAAATAAAAAATATATAATAGCAAGTTAATAAAATAAAAAGGGGGATTAAGTATCTAACAGTGAAACAAAAACAGGAGACCTTAACGTAAGCATCTAATATTAACACGGGGATCATCAGCTGTTTACCATGTAACTGTTTCGGAGATTTAAACACAGGGCAGTTATAATATGCATGGCTCTCCAATGGTACTGATCAAACGACCATTTCCCCAATAATCAAGTGTCGAAATAATTCAGCTTAAAATGTCACTTATATATACATAAATAATAATAATAATCAAATAATAATAATAATAATATATTACTCTTAAGACTACCGTGTGATATGGTAATTTGCATATCAAATAAAATTCATTATAACAATAGTAATACTAGTAATAATAATAATAATAATAATAATAATAATAATAATAATAATAATAATAATAATAATAATAATAATAATAATAATAATAATAATAATAATACTATCTAAACACTACACGCAAGAACCATTCTGCGATATGGTAGCAAGAAATGAAATTATACATGAATTAAAGTTGCATTTAAAAAAAACAAAAAACTTAAGTACCTTAGGTACCAAAAAGGCAATCAAATAAGAGGAGGGAAACCTAGCCATGCAGTCCTTAATACCCAATATATAGTCTAAATATATATATATATATATACATATATATACATATATATATGCATATTTATATATATATATGTAGATATATGTATATGTAGATATATACACATATATATATATATGTGTGTGTGTGTGCGTCTACGTTTGTATATGTGTGTATATATGCACATATATATGCACATATTCATATGTATGTACATATACACATTTTTGTATGTTACTATCTATGTGTATGTTTATAAATGTGTAGATATGTGCGTGTATCCTTATATATGTATTCGTGTGCATATATACATAGATATACATATATACATATATATGCATATAAATATACATGCATATATATATATATATGCATAGAAATATACATACATATACATATATATATGCACATACATATTCATATATATATATATACATACACACATATACATATACATACATATATATATATGCATATATATATACACATACATGTATATATACATATATACATATGAACATACATATATGTATACACATACATACATATGCACATACATATGTATATACATATATATATATATACACGTATATAAATATGCACATATATATATAAATATATATATATATAAATATGCGCATACACATATATACATATATATCTACTTATATATGTAGTAGCATATTTATATACACATACGTATGTATAAACACACACACACACACACACACACATATATATATATATATATATATATATATATATATATATATATATATGTATACGCTACATGAATACGTTATAAAACGTGTAAAATTAATTCTCACGAAGAAACATTTTTCCACAAATTTTATTACCCCTCTACAAAAATTTCAATTTAGATGTACTGATAGTTTGTCTAGAACTATTATTCTGAATTTTGATCAAAATCCATTACACGGTATAATAGGTGTAAAATTTAAGACTTAAGTTTAAGGGGGTCATCAGCAGAAACTGAAATTTAGGGAATCTTACTTAATTAGTCTCTAAAGTGCTATGGATCACATCAAATGCAAATCTGAAATTAGAAGATTGTGTGCATATTATATCCCTAAAAATACCTAAATTACTCAAAATCTGTTAAAATTTAGTGAATATTGATTAATTGTTGTCAAATAACTATTTCACAAAAAATCAGTGGTATCTTAATTTTCGTGAAGAGCTTTCACCCTTTTTGTCACTCTTTTATAAACGTTTAAGTAAATGAGCCTTTACTACTAGACGCCATGTCTCCAGAATTGTAGTAATCGGTTAATTAGTTTGTGAACCAATCTTAAACATAGAAATACATAAACTTATACTCATACGACACTTTGAATAATAGAGATAATAAGAGGAAGTAATAGTATACATCTAAAAGATGAATAGGTGTAAGGCTCTCATAGTTTATACTAGACTTGTCGACATGGACTCGTGCCGCAACGGGTAATACTCAGTTATTGGTGGCAGTCTTCGGTAGGTTGAATGGTTGATCTTTAGTACAGGCAATGCTAAGAATATAATTAAGTATTACTTAAGACTTCTACCTGGTTATGGCTTATGGATAAAAAAAAATAGCTTGGTTCGAAATTCGATATAGATTGACGAGTTCGACATGAAGTGTCCAGAGTTCGACAAGAGGCATCTTAAGACGGTTGGGTTTAAAATCGACAATAACCTGATGAGTATAACATCCAAAATGTATACAGTAGTGCAAATAATCGACATAATTGAAAAGTATGTCTCTCTCTCTCGCTCTCCCATATATATATATATATATATATATATATATATATATATATACATATATATATATATATATATATATATATATATATATATGTATATATATGTATGTATATATATATGTATATATATGTATGTATATATATATATATGTATGTATATATATATATATATGTATGTATATATATATGTATGTATATATATATATGTATGTATATATATATATATATATGTATGTATATATATATGTATGTATATATATATATATGTATGTATATATATATATGTATGTATATATATGTATGTATATATATATATATATGTATATATATATATATGTATGTATATATATATATATATATATATATATATATATATATATATATATATATATATATATATATATATATGGAAGCTATCTACATAAAAAACACCACCACCTAAAATTAACAACATCACATATGAAACAAGTCATAGCATTTTTAAATGCTTAACGTAATGCGATTTCGTTCTATCATGTCATACCATCAAGCGTTGCTGAATTTAAATCGTCAACGACTTCCTGGAGCAATGCGAAAAACGTTCTATGCGTGTTTCCCCGCTGTTTTCTTAAATTCTCTTATTTCTTCATTTGCTTTTGACACCTGAAGATGATTCGACGAAGAATCGAAAACGTTTGTGAAACATGTGAAACCTATTGAACATTTATTACTTTTTTTGTATGTCAATACAAAAAAGACAATCAGAACAATTGAAAAAAGGAAAAAGGTATAATTAAACGGACGGATCTTCTTATTTTAAACAATGTTTGCATATATATATATATATATATATATATATATATATATATGTATATATATGTATATATATATATATATATATATATATATATATATATATATATATATATATATATATATATATATATATGTATATGTTTAATACAAGTTTTAAAAGGTTGAAGGCAATGCGAAGTTCCGGATCGCTGGAAGCTGTGAAAAACAAAAACAAAACAAAACAGAAATAAGTCGGATATAGATCGATAAGGTTTGTTTATTTTTCAAGAGGAACTTACAAGACAGCAAGAGTGTTAGTTTGTAGGAGTCCGGATGATCATTGGTCAATTTTATATATTTCGAGAGATTTTTTCCTCTCCTTGTCAAAAATTAATAAAAGAAAAATCCGTGATTTCGAGAAAATGCCAGGAGCGCTGGGGGGTTAAACCGGAAGTGATCAGGATAAATTATTCAGAGGAAAATGAAATAGATCGTAATAAGTTCTGATAAGATAATAATTAGATATTATATCCTATATTATTATTCTTTTATATATATATACATCACCAGATCCCAACGCCTTACACTTAAAACACTAAAAAACAAAGACTTAATCTACCTACCCTCCGATAAAGGTAAATAATTCTACGTCGTCTCGCAAGACTCCTATAACACCCTTGCATTAAAACACCTCGACAATAACACCTTATACACTCCTGCCCCTAACATATCAGCCACTAAGATACAAAATACTATAAACAATACCTGGTCTAAAATCTGCGTCAAACGCAACCCCACTAAGAAATACAAAATTAATTTCACTACTAAAAATAGCAAGCTCCCTACCTTCTACCACCTTATCAAATCCCATAAGACCAGCAATCACACTCAAATTAGACCCATCGTCTCCAGCGTCGAAGGACCATTATATAAAATCTCCTGGCTACTTTCTAGACTCCTGAAACCACCACTACTCCCTACCTTCCTCGCACATGTCAGCAGCTCTGACCAAGTCATTAGCAGACCAAACCTACTCCGACAACAGCAGTTAAACTCTAACAAATACACATTTAGCCTCGATGTTATTTCCCTATACACATCAATACTCACACACCAAGCCATTGACCTCATCTCCGACCACATCTTTTCCTCCGATAACTTAGAACTGGTCGAGTTAACACCCGAAGACATACACCAACTCCTATACATTATCATTAATAATACATATTTTACCTTCCAACAGATTGCTGGTCTTCCCATGGGTTCTAGCTTGTCTGGCCTCTTAGCCATATCCTACATGGAAACACTCGAACAACAAGCTCTCAACACCTGCCACTCCCATATCTTCTTCACTAGGTACATAGATGACATTCTTGTCCTCACCTCATCTCGTGAAGAAGCTATCAGCATTTTCGACATTTTCAACAACACCGACCTACATATAAAATTTACTATAGAACACCCTAGCGACTCCGGCTCACTATCTCTCCTCGATTTTAACCTCAAAATCACAGAAGACGGTTCTATACAGACCAATTTCTACAAAAAACATGCCTGTAAAAACCTATTTGTTCATTTTAAATCTGCCCTGCCCTTAAAGCCAAACTAGACTATGCCCGTAATGAAATTACCCGCATACAAAATAAATGCTCATCTACTGCCAATAAAATTAAACACACCAAAGATTTCCATCAAACCTTAATTTCCAACGGCTACCCCACTTCCACAATAACCCACCTCAGCAAGACCAGATCACGCAGACACAACACACTCTCCAACACATGCTTCCTAAAACTACATTTCTTTAATGACAGAATTACTAATGAAGAAAAACTAGACATTCAACTCAGCCACACCGGCACCACCTTATGTCAACACCTTTCCAAAAAACGCATTACACGCACCCAAGAACCATGCTCCCTAGCCAATTGTCCAATTCCTACGACTGGACTATGCCACCGCACTAACTGTGTATGCAATATATTATGCACAATTTGCAACCACTCCTATATTGAATATACTACAAGACAACTACACCAGCGTGTCAAAGAACACATGAACACAAATATATCTTCCTTCTTTAAACATACTTCCTCATGCAATACAACACAACAAGACATAAACGTTTCCATTCTAGCCTCGACCAGGAACCTAGGCAACCTAAGACTGAAGGAAGCTATTCTCATTTTCAAACATAATCCAGTTTTGAACCAGAGACACGAATTAAATTCTTCCTTCATCATATAACCTACTCCCCCAGAACCCATCCCCCAGATAATAATCCCCCCATAATAAACACTATTTGCACAAAGTATACCTATTATACTACAACTTACAACTTACCACTACCACAAAAGAATTGACCATTATATTAGTACCTGACATCCACACTATTTGATCTACAACCCCACACCACGCCCCACCTCATCTGAATAAATCAATAAACAAACATTATAAAAATAAATAAATAAACAAATAAAACATACAACCAATTGAATAAGAAATCTGAGATTAGTTAAATAAATTCAACAAACTAAGCCAAGTAACAGAATTTTCTTTATACATTAATATCAAAGATAAGAGTTTTGTCTCCCTTTAACCATTAAACCGATCAATCTTCCTACCAAAAACTAAAGACACCTAAGAGGTAAATTAAAACCAATAAATAGGGATTAAACTTAACAAGACATAACTGAATTATAATATACTGCACCGGTAACAAGTAAATAACTATCTACAGCATATATAACATCTAATGCCGGAACCAGCCTGTTGACAAACATATATATTATAAGTAAAATCTACGTATTATATACGATAAAAAAATAATAATAGTAAATATATAAACATTTTTTTTAGATAAATAGAAACAACATACAAGTACATATATATATATATATGGAAAACAACCTATTATATATATATATATATATATATAATTATATAGGATATAATATCTAATTATTATCTTATCAGAACTTATTACGATCTATTTTATTTACCTCTGAATACTTTATCCTGATCACTTCCGGTTTAACCCCCCAGCGCTCCTGGCATTTTCTCGGAATCCAGGATTTTTCTTTTATTTACTTTTGACAAGGAGATGAAAAAAAATCTCGAAATATATCAAATTGATCCCTGATCATCCGGACTACTACAAACTAACACTCTTGCTGTCTTGTAAGTTCGTCTAGAAAAATAAACAAACCTTTTCGATCTGTATCCGACTTATTTCGGTTTTGTTTTGTTTTTGTTCTTCACAGCTTCCAGCGATCCGGAACTTCGCATTGCCTTCAACCTTTTAAAACTTTTATTATTACTCCCAGCAATGCTTCCAGCAAACTACCAATTTCTATTATATATATATATATATATATATATATATATATATATATATATATATATATATATATATATATATATATGTATGTATATATATATATATGTATATATAATAATATATATGTATATGTATATATATGTATATATATATATATATATATATATATATATATATATATATATATATATGTATATATGTGTATATATATGTATATATACATTAAGAATAATTCCCGCCCAAAGACGAGTCTAAAAAATAAATATAGCATTTTAACGTTTTTCTTTTCGTTCTGAAGGGGAAATGGTCCGGTTTCGTTGGAACCCATGTAGATTGTAACGTTTACAAAAAAATAAATTATTAGATCGCGTTATTAACCAGGTTTCCTAGAATACATATCAATCATGTAACTGTTATGAACGGTTGCGCTCGCTCATCGATCGTTTTTATATGTATTAAGTATTAAATGCTTTATTATTTATATTAGTTTGAAAATTGTTTATCAGTAAATACACTGTTTTCTTATTTAGTGGGTGTGCTGATGCAATAATACCTTTTCACACTTGGCAATATGCTCGCTGTAGATGTGGAACGAGTTGCGGTTTTACACATTTTTGTTGAATATTATATTAAATAGGCATTTTGTTGGAGTGTGTCATATTTGAAACAAATAAAAATTGAAACTTAATATAACTTGCATTTTATATAGAGCAATTCTTCTCTCTATAACATTTTTCGTATCACTTATTTTAAAAATCTTTTTTTACGGGCGGGTGCGAGCTTTTGTGGGCGCACTCCTTTTTCTATACATATTGATGATGTACTTCAGAATTTTACATTTTTCGGTGGATGAATTATTTTTTTATGTCCTCAGGATCTAAACATTGCTCACATTTACGTGAATAAAACTCCATTTGTAAATGCAATCTTAAAAAAAATCACTTTAACATTTTATTTCATGAATCGAAGAATAATTATGATTGATTGTTGGTGGCTTTGTAAAAAGCCAAAATCATAAAAAGTAATAATATAAAAAAGCTCGAATAATAAAGATGTTCTTAAAGAAATCCGATATTGAAAAATCTTAATGGCGTTTTTGGAGACCCCCAAAACGAATTGCTTTTGCGTCAATTCTCAAATGAATTGATGGATCTGATCAATAAATGAAATGTTTAAGTGCTTCGCGAATCTTTATTTTATTCATCGACTTAATAGAATAAATGTTTTAAAAAGTCGAGGAAAGACATAAAAATGCTTACGGAGATCGTCATGAACGACGATTTAAAAACAAAATGGCTTCCTTCCTAAAGCACCAGTATCCATAAATCAGATTTTTGTCACATTTTAAATAAGTCGGGGCTACACACACTGAAAGGTCGCACATGATTGATCACATAGTACAAATCCTGATTAAATAGCAACGATTCATTTCAAATTTCATACCTGTCACACAACTGGTCAAAGATTTTGGACAAGGTTTCCTCCTCCAGAAACACGAAATAAGCACGCCGCATACATAGTCCAAAAGACCCGGCAGAAATGCACTAAGTCATTCCATAGTAGAAAACTGTCGGCATGGGTCCACTAATAACGTATAAAACATATTTGATAGAACTATATCAAGAATATTAAGATGGTGAAGTTTCTGTAGACTGGCTCTACTATGACACGGACAGGATGATAATGGCTACCCATATCAAGGCCTGATGACCAATGCTGTTCAAAAGATCAATAGTATCAGCAATAGAAAAGGGTGCAAATTCTGACATACGGAAGTTGAGAGCGTGAACAACCTGGCATCCAGTTTTAAGGTTCTGCTGGAGCACGGTTACTACAAAATGCGACATAGTGAAATGTGTAATTCCATCGACTTAAAAAATCTGCATACGATTAAACATCCAGTGCAAAAACAGTTGATTGTTCCATATACCAGATAAAACTATGATAAATAAGTCATACATCTTCCACTACAACTCTGCAATTCAAACAGCATCATACTTAGAAAGTGCAGCTGTTAAACTTGACATAGTGATGGGGACAAGATGGAGACAGAGTATTGATTTACTCCTCTCCAGGAGGTAGGCACAAGGCCAGTTTTTATCTTACTCCCACAAGTAAAGTTGTGACCCAAGGTCGGGTCGGGAAAGTCGGGTTTAAAAATTGCCTGGGCAGCCCCGTCGGCATTCCCCGGTAGGGACGCCTCAGGCAGTAAGCAATAAACTTACTCCTCCCCAAAGAGGGGAGGCAAAGCCTGGGAAGGTGGACCTCCCAGAACTGCACAGGACCGACTCATAGACCGGCGTAAATCAAGACCCGAAGGCCAAGACAACACCAGTATGGGGTGCGGTATCCATCGGAACAGATACTACACTTTGATCTTAGCCCAAAGGCCAAGAAAGTGGACTGTTCAGGTAAGTCTCTTAAATGATGCCGACCTAAACATAACTGAAAAGAAGATGAGAACTAAATACCGATGTCTTATTACAACATGAAAAGAAACTACCACAATGTGAATATTTCAAACATTCCAATAATAATAATCGAAGATCACGTAAAAGAATACACCCGGTAAAACAAGTGCAAGCGAGATCGAGAAAATTGGACTTAAAGGGATAGTTATAATCCTTAAAAGATCTATCGCTTAAAGTATTTGAAAGAGCGAGTTAATATATGTTATCTGGTGCGATGCCCATCACCACCAACATTCAAAAAAAGAAGGATTAGTCCCTTTTCCAAGAAGCGAGCAATTAATACGGACGAAAGTAAACTTGGGAGGGCGGGGTAGAGTTCTTTTATATATGTGTATATACAAGTACGTTTTTTTATATTCTGGGTGGAGCGATATAACATCTATATATAAAGTCCATGAAATAAATGGGGGATACGTACACTAAATTATAATATAAAACAGATCTTGATTAAATGGAAAACGATACGTTCTCAAGCTGACTGATTTGAAGAAAATGTTTTTTAATTTTTTTTAACTCAGTAATCTTGAAAAAGTCTTCGAATAACGACAAATCGTCAATAAAAGACATAAACAATTTTTCAATTATTATTTCATTTCATTTCATTATTCATAATATATATAAAATTAAAGAAAAAATAATAATCTTCTGAATCTAAACAAAATTATATATGAATTTTTGCGAAAATTTCACTAGTTGGACTTTTACCGAGATTTTCAGATGAATTAAAATAACATTTTTAAAGTTATCCACTATTTTACAGATTTCAAGTGTCCAAAATTAAAGTACAACATATCATTTTTAAGTAAATCACATTAAAAAGGTAAAAGAGATTCAATATTTGGTACTTCTACTTTTGTTTTCAATAACTGCTGCGCATCTACAATAGCAGTATTTCACTTTATCTTGACATTGGGACACAGTTATCTTGGCCCATTCATCTTTCAGTTTCAGTCACATGTTTTCAATATTTTCTGGATTATTTGCCATAACATTCTGTCCTAGAGTATTCCGTAAGTTTTCTATAGGGTTCATGTCAGGACTCTGGGCAGGCCACTCCATTTCCTCTACTTCTTGATCAGCCAGATAATTGATGACCAGCTTTGCTTTATGGCAAGGAGCATTATCCTGCATAAAAACAGGCTTTTCGAGACCAGAATTGTGCAACACTGGCAAATATATACTGTTCTAAAACATTCTTGTATGCAGTGGCATTTACTCTAGTATTTAAGCGTACAAGTGGCGATGTACCCTGCCATGATATCATGCCGAAAACTATCAGGCTAACTCCACCAAATTTAACAGTTTTTTTGATGCAGCTAGGATCCAAACTTTCGCTTTTCTTTTTCTTGCAAATTGTTTTCCACCACTGCCAAATACATTAAATTTTGATTCGTCACTGAAATACACTTTTTCCCAATTTTCTTCTGACCATATAACATGCTTTTTTGCGACCACCAATCTAGCTGCTTTGTTTTTTTTTTGCTTATTTGGTGTATTTTTCGAAGAGATCTTGCAAAAACACCTATTTCGTGCAACCTTCTAGACATAGTTTGTCGTGAAACATTCATGACACTTTCCATTAGTTTAGAAATTTTGCCAGCTGTAAGGAAACGGTCTTTTAACACTAGGTGTTGTATCACTGCCTTCTTTTCCGTTGTCTTTTTTGGTCTACCAAGTTTCATTGTGTTACTTAACCTTCTAGTTTGTTTATAGAGTTTGAGAACTCGGCTTTAAACACTTTTTGAACGTTTCACACGATTTCCAATTCATTCTAGGGTTAACTTTTCCTTTCTTAATTTGACGATTTTGCTTTGTCGCTTAAATCAGTTGTATTTCTTTTTGACATGATTAATATTGCGTAACTAGCAGCAGTGATGAAAATTAAGGTTTAGAATATTTATTTTCATCTTTTTATACAAAAAAACTACTGTTTTAAATGTTAAACAATTATTTTTCCTTAATGTTCCTTAATTTTAGGCACTTGAAATCTGTAAAATGGTGGATAACTTTAATAATATTATTTAAATTCATCTCAAAATCTCGGTAAAAGTCCAACTACATAATTGACATATGTAGTGAAATTTTCACAAATATTAACATATAATTTATTTGACGATACTGTATACACACACACACACACACACATATATATATATATATATATATATATATATATATATATATATATATATATATATATATAAAGTTAAATGGACGAAGAGTGATAAACATGCAAAAATGTCCAAATTTATTTCAAACTTCAAATGTTCAAAACAGGGTATATTCAGTAATAAAAGTATGTTTATTGTCCTTTCCTTAAGCCAAGGCTTTTGAAAGATCGAGATCTTATCATCAGAGGAATTATACAGATAGATAAGTTGGCAATAGAAAAGCCAAAGTTCAACATTTGAAAAAATATGAAAAAATATTTAGAAAAAAATGGGTGAGAAAAAAAGTTCGAGTAAAAAGATATTGGGTTTGTCCATTTAACTTTATAATTGCTCTATCTCGTATATTGAGCTTTTACCATTTCACTATAGGTTCTTTCTACTAAAAGTTTTACTTTTAGTTTCTTACTTATTATATATATATATATATTATATATATATATATATATATATATATGTATATATATATATATATATATATAT
Source organism: Sepiola atlantica (assembly GCA_963556195.1). Taxonomy (NCBI): domain Eukaryota; kingdom Metazoa; phylum Mollusca; class Cephalopoda; order Sepiida; family Sepiolidae; genus Sepiola; species Sepiola atlantica. Next base: position 32,525,321 of record OY744528.1, read on the forward strand.
ATTACTATTTCATGTATCCAAATAAAATTTTATAAGGAAATATAATTTTTTAGGTATCAGTTTTCAGTATTTACATCAACAGTAGAGCCAGGTAGTAAGCTATGAAAATATATTTATGTGCATTAAGCTACACAGAGGGTCTCGCATTCATCCCCGGGGGGAATCATTTTAGCCTGAAGAATGAAAAGCTGGGGCATCTGTGTAGCTTAATTGCCATGAATATATTTTCATAGGTTACTATATATATATATATATATATATATATATATATTTCAAATTATATATAGGTATGTATGTATATATATATATATATATATATATATATATATATATATATATATATTTCAAGGCATATATAGGTATGTATGTATATATATATATATATATATATATATATATATATATATATATATATATATTTCAAATTATATATATATACGTATGTATATATATATATATATTTCAAATTATATATATATATACGTATGTATATATATATATATATATATTTCAAATTATATATATATATGTATGTATATATATATATATCAAATTATATATATATATATGTATGTATATATATATATATATATACATTTCAAATTATACTAATGATAATAGAATTAACGATAAGCGAAATATCGTAGTGATCTATCTCGATAAAATAAAGCTCAATACGTTTAGTAGAGCACTCAATTTTACAGAAAGAAAGATGAAGATAACAAATTGTTTAAAATTACATAAAGTTACATAAATTAATATAAATTTTATTACATCGAAAGTTCAGATGCAAGGAGTTACATTAATCCTTAAAAGTTGTATTAATTCATCTAACTTTATGTAATTTTGTACAATTTTTTATCTTCATCTTTCTTTCTTTAAAATATTTCAAATTATATATATATATATATATATATATATATAAATATATATATATATATGTATGTATATATATATATATATATATATATATATATATATATATATATATATATATACGGCACAATCACGTTGACACACCGGTTTTCGTTAGATCGGCGTCGAGCCTGGCCAGTACTAAATGGGTGACCATTTGGGAATACCAGGTGCTGTATGTGCTCTCTGCTTATCTCGGCATTGTTTCCCGTCGTCCTGTATTACTACTCGCCATCGGAATCAAGCAATGCCGGCTTAGGAGAGCGGTTGGTGAGATTGCGCAACACTTGCAATTACACATTCACGCGCGGGCAGCCCCTGGTGGGGCACTCATACGTCGAAATTAACGGGAGAGTCAATCATATATATATATATATATATATATATATATATATATATATATATATATATATATATATATATATATATATATAAACGAAGCCTTTCTAAAACTAATCCGACCTTAGGACAGAAAAAATATTTCAAATACGTGACGGGGTTGGGACCCTAATCACCTTCAAATAAGCCCCCTGTCCTTTCACATAATTAGCTCACCGACCAATCTACTGCCGGAAACACCCTTGGAAGTCTTCTTTTGGAATTATGTACAACTTCGCCGTATGTATATAAGTGCTGACGGAGATACGTTACTTGATAAACTCACGCGTTGTTAGGACTTCATGTGCATGAACTGATGAAGCAATGTTTATTTGTCTCCTGCAGTTGAGTTCATTCGTACAGTCCGTGGTAAGTAGTCGCTGCTGAGTTATCATCACAACATAAGTGAAGTTGTAAGCATTTAATATATGAACCATAAATACCACGGTCCAGGCCAATGTTTACCTGAAATCTCGAAGAAGTTATGAAGTGGTGTGAACTATGTCATTTTTCTTGTAATTATTCCACCCCCAAAATGCTCGAAATGTGGAAAAATATGCTTATGACCAACAATAATTAGACGAATATACAACATGTACTATTGTTAGATATTATGCGAGTAAACCCACTAGTATATAAAGTTTAGAAAACAAAAAAGTAAGGGTCAGCCGGTGTAACCGTTCTTAACTTGAAGTGAGGAGTACGCGACTGTGGTGATGAATATGAACAGATATGGCGTCACATGGCTAAACTAGAATAGCAAAGAGAATACGATAGTCCTTTTAGAAGCACGCTATGCGTAGACGTGGACATTAAGATATCCTGACAACATATAATTAAACAGTGATTTTCTATATTTATCTCCCCCTAGTTGTTATTAATTTGGAACGAAGATCGATTTGAATAAATCTCTTCTGTCTTTCATGAGTCTAGGCTCGATTAAATTTGTAGCAGCGTGGATGGTAGCTTATTAAGATTTTTACGTGTGGTGTTTCTTACAGAAAGCCCTAAGATTCACGCTTACATTTAAATTGTTATAAAACTCTTAGAAAAATGAGTACAATCAGATGAACACATGAAATTTGAATCAAATATAATTCCATTGTTTGACGAAGATACACAATACATGTATATATATATATAAATTCCCGAAACAGTTTTTCATGGTAAACAACTGATGATCCCTTAAAATAGTGTTAGAAACTAACTAATATAATAACTGTAAAAAATAAATTTACTTACATGAGTGATTTTCCACTGGAAGACTTGAGACTATAAGTCTTTTTTATTTGTTTTTTTTATATAATTTTTTTTTATATATAGTTTTAATGGTTGAGAAACTTCCGAGACTATATATATATATATATATATATATATATATATATATATAAGAACATGACATACTATGTGATTAATTGGTCATTTGATATGTTTAGTTAAGTTAGAAAAGTAATAAAATATACGCGTTTATGCCTGCAATTTATAAGTGTATATATGCGTGCGAAGGTGTAGATATTAGTTTGAGTGTGTGTTGCTTTGCATTAGTGCGCGTAAGTGTGTGTCGCCTTTTGTCAGGGTTCGTAAATGTATGATTGTATGTCCGTGTTTCGGTAAGGAATTGATAGGGCGTCCTTTTAACATTTTTGAATAGTCTAGGCATTTGTGTGTGTGTCGCTTTTTGTCAGCAAGGTGTTAGAGCATGTGAGTGTGAGTTGAATAGTGGATCCCCACCAAGCCCAAGAAGGCGAAGGAAGTGGAAACGTGGTCCTCTGGTTCCGTATGCTGATTTTCACTAACTGCTTTTGGCTTATGGTTTCAATCGGCTCCAGGAAGCACTTTGAGTTTAGGCGCGAAATGGGGGTTTTAACTGCAGAGGTGTGGTGGACGTAGTGAAAACGTATCACGTGACAGCCATTTGTTTTTTTGCTATATATGCCGCTGCGAGCCGGTTTTTGAAAGAAAAATCTAATTTTGTATTTAGATGGAATTTTAGTGTGTGGAAAGTGCATTTTCGTGCACGCCGTTGGTGAGTTAATTTAATAGGATTAGGATTCATATTAATCTTATTAGTCTTTTTTTTTTAAATAACTATGGGGCTTTCATTATAGGCGAAAATCTCATCAGTCTGGACGGATCACACAGGGGTGCCTACAAAGAGAACTAGCAGTTACCAAGGTGTAAATGTAATTTGTGAACTGTAATATTTATTTAACCATAATGGCTACTTGATTTCTACAGGTATGTCACAAGGTTGAAATGCAATACAATTTGAAGTTGCTGACCACTGTCCTCTTGGAATAATCGTCTTAAGGTTACAATAACATAGGGTCAAGAAAGGTAGAAAACTGTTAAACACCGAAACTACGAAAATACATAAAGAGACAGTAAATCAATGATTTAGTTAGAAATCTCCCTCACCTAAGGAGATAAAGTGAATATATAAACTAACGACATTATAAAACAGAGAAAAAAGTGAAGGTGGAAATTTGTCTTTGAATTTTTTTCCGTGGGAGTAGAAGAAAATCATGGAAGATAAGCAAAAGCAAGCGATTTGCGATTCATCTTTACCCGATATTTTAACATTTGTTTATAGTTTATGTATTGGTGGTTGGTTTATTCGTGCGTGTCCATCCATGATTATTATACTGTTTCTGTTCCATACAAGCAATTAAAATATCAAGCAAATAATTAAGAGCCAATAAAGATGACATGATGACATGATGGTAGTATGACATGATGATAGTTTATGGCGAAGCATGAAACACTCACATACACAGAGGCGCAGCAGAAATAATAACATATTTTTTATTAATAAAGTAATATAAAATAAAACACGATATTTGAGTATTTATTTACTCCTCTCCAGGAGTTAAGCACAAGGCTAGTTTTATCTTACTCCCACAAGTAAGATGTGACCCAAGATCGGGTCGGGAAAGTGGGGTTTGAAAAGCCAGCGCCCGAGAGGTGCGCACTCTGACCATTAAAAATTGCATGGGCAGCCCCGTCGGCATTCCCCGGTAGGGGCGCCTCAAGCAGTAAGCAATAAACTTACTCCTTCCCAAAGAGGGGAGGTGAAGCCTGGGAGGGTGAACCCCATAGAACTGCACAGGCCAAACCCATAGACCGGTGTAAATCAAGCCCCGAAGGCCAAGACAATACCAGTCTATGGGGTGCAGTATCCATCGGAACAGATACTACACTTGATATTACACATTTGGAGATCTGTAAGCAAATAAATATTAGTCAAAACAAAGAAAATATGTAACACATCTCTTGTGTTACGTCTTCCATCAAGGTATTGTTAAAGTTTGTGAATCACGATGCTGGCTAACTCATTGCGCCTTTGGTACCAATCTCGAGAAGTTAGTGCCCTTATGGTGACATTTTCTAGCAGGTTCATCCTGGCTCGATATTTGTCTAGCTGGCCTTAACACTCGGTTTTGAACAACTGCAGATATGCGTAGAAAACAACTATGCAGCATGTTGTATGTCGCAAGACCTACCAGATTATGTTGCAGACCAAAGCCTATCAGTCGTCTAAAACATGTGTATATTAAACACTACATAGCTTTTCTAATCGATTGTTTGTTTGGCTGTACCGAAATCTATTGTTCAAGTCTTCATTGTGATTCATTCATAGTTTTATAAACTAAATATATGATTGCATATATCAGATGTTTGTGAGACATAAAATTGCTATAATGTTTAATGTCTGTTTGCATTCATCTCTTTTATCTGTGGTTGAGTGTATATATGAGAATCGACCTAAATAATTATGTGCACCCCCTTCTCAGCTGTGCGCTTTAATAAGTAAATATAAAAAAAAAGTCAACAGCTATAATGCGTGTTACTCACTGTTAAACACTGCTATGACGATCTGTGTGCGTGTGAGTTTTAAATATGTTAGAATATGAATAAGTCTTGTCTCATTATCTAATCATTCATGCTTCCACCCGAGCGAAAAAATAACTAAATGTTTTCGCACATAAACACTGACTCCAGGAACAGTCTGCACCTCCTGTGAATGTCACAATTAGTACAGTTCGGTATGAGATAGAATCATACATGGTGTTTCAAAGGTTTAAACAGAGCGGTCTTCCCGGTAGAAAACTCTTCTATTCTGACATTAAAGTTGGGCTAAAGAAACACAAACGAAGCCAATCAACGAAGGCACCGACGAAAAGAAGAAGGGTTGCAGAAATTATCTCCTCGCATATTGTTTTAAGTCATTGCTTGCTATTAAGTTATCGTCACATTGCAATGCTCGACTAACGAGTTTAATGCGCTCATTCATCTCTCGTATGATGTTATTCACACTAGCTATGCTTTCCATGGAAATGTGATGTTTTCTTAAGTTAACTCTCTGACCGCCTGTTGTCCCTTACACCCTGCCTTACTTGACAACACACTCTCTGCGAACCTAAATCCTCAAATGAGCACAAGTTTACATAGCCACAATATTTAACATTTTTATCATTCCCTTTTATTGTATCTATTAAATATATTCAATAGTTGTATGCATACACCTCGTACTATACCTACATGCGTATATATGTAGTGGTATCTGTGTGTTTGTGTCTGCGCGAGTTATTGAAACTGTTTTCATAGACAATACGTAAGCCGTACTTATATGATTTTAATAGAAGGTTGTTATAGACTTATTTTAATAAACTTTATACAGACTCATTTTACTAGAATTTTACAAAAAAATATAATTGAAAAATCTGACTCTAAAGAACCTCGTTCCGTGGTAATTATTAAATGGCAGTTTTTCATGAGAATTCTTAGCTTTCGCACTAACAAATGTTATATTTGATATTTAAATCGATTTAAAAAGTGCGTTATTATTTATCATGTTTCATCAATCATCCTAACAATTTAATTTGCTTAGCGCAGCATTTTTCCATGACACAGTATTCTGAGTAAAGGATTGTTTCTGTTTGTTTAAATTATCTAATGTAGATCTTTCAGAAATCATGTATTATGAAACAATATTGGGAACTCTTGAAACACTTAGTTACGTAACAAGTACAACAATTTAAAATACTTACTTACATATATATAACTGCACACAGGCACATAATAAACACACAGACACACACACATATATATATATATATATATATATATATATATATATGTGTATATTTATATATATATGTATATATTAAGGTAATTTGACAAAATAAGAAGGGTCTGAGAGGAACGAAAGTCTTCGAAGAAATAGCACCATCCAAGCATCGATGGAAAGTACTAAGTTCTTATAGCAGGTTCTTATTTACTTGCTTCAACACGAGGGCAACTTCAGACACAAGGTCGTTTTTTTATGGGGGAAAAATGCAGCTCCATAAAAAGAGTCACTCATGATTGGAACAAAAAATGAAGCATTTTTTCAATCTAGAAGTAATTCTCTTTCTCTGACCGATGACAGAGAAGAGTAAGTGTACTATCGGAACAGATACTACCCTAAGTTTCTTGCCAAGAAAGGCAATCTAAATTCCTGAGACAGGCCTAATTGTTATAAAGAAGGACTAGTGTAAACAGTTGGTGTGAGGACGCATGTGTATTGCAATAATGATCGAACTCAACAGAAAGTAGAAAAAGTATAGACGTACTTCTCATCACTTATACTCTAGGGAACATTATACTTTTTTACCGGTGAGCAATCAATGATAATGACTCCGCGTAAGTAGTTTCAGTGCGTAATAAATACTTATAATTAAATAGCATTCATATCTCCAGAAATGCATTCATTTCTGGTCATAGATCCTATAATGTTTGATTTATTGAATGAATAAATAATCATTATCTGTAGAAACGTTGACTTCCGCATTGTGTATGTCATGCTCTTCTGATTAAAAATATATAACTTGCCAAAATACTTAATAAACCTCACCCGTTTTTATTAACCTAGCGGTACATAGGAGTACGGATATCCTAATCTCAAACTTGAAACCGGTGTTTGAGAGGTGCATAGGATATCGTCCTAAGGAATACTCCTTATTAAGTGACTTGTTGAGATTCAAGGCTAAATCCTCAGTACGGGCGATACTAGAATACAATTACGGTCTATTTAAATTTCAAACCCGCTCATGGGGGACGCAACGAAAGCAAGCTAACCTCGTGGATTACATAAAGGTTTCAGTTCGAAATTCCATACAGATTGCCGGTTCGACATACTGTTTCCAAGTTCGACAGGGCGGCCCTGAAGAATATTGGAGATCACATCTGCTGAATAGTTTTGAGAAATATATTCTAGATAGGAACACTAGTCTGAATAATTCAAATTATACGAATTTTGAATCCTCATCTAAAACAGTTCCGAAATATAATCTATATATATATATATATATATATATATATATATAATGTCAGATCGCTTAATCTCTTTGAGGAATTTTGAAAACTCCCCTTCTTTTTTTCTTTTTCCCCTCTAACGTAGTGCCTTTTAATCGTTTTTTAACGAAATCATTAAAATCACTTCTTTCAATCGCACCATCGTTAATTTTGGCACATTCAATTCTCCATTTTCTCTTTCTTTCGACAATATTATTGATTAAAAACTATCGATTTTCTCCTGACGAGATGATAGTCGAAAGGGCCTTTCAGAGATTTCCGCGCATCCTTTTTAAATGCGTTTATAAGTTTTGTACCTACAAACATTTATTCATATATATATATATATATATATATATATATATATATATATATATATATATATATATATTGTGTGTGTATGTGTGTGAATGTATTTGTATATAAAGTTTAGTTTAAGTTGTTTTATTTAATAGCCACTTTTTAACACTGATAAATTCTCAACAATGCAGCTCAATGCTTATTTCTTTATTGTTCTAATAAAATTGTAATATACATTTTTCCACTAGGGCAGCGTATGAAATTAAATTTTGCGGGTGTCCAGTATTTCTATTTAGTTGATCCAATATAGACAGACATTCAGTTTCACTACATTGGTCGTGACTTGTGTGACAGATGAGCACAGGCCACTCGGAGACGCTAATTACCGTGTGATACTTGTTAATATCATCTTAAACTTTCGACCCGAAACTGAAGCGTCGTTAGTCAGAACGACAAGATACTACAAACGAGCTTATTTGAACCCATCAGAGATCACATCAGAAGACGCTCCTTGGTGTGAGAATGAGGTAGTCGAATGGGTCAGAGCAGAAATTGAAGCATATGTCCCAGGATGAAAATTCAAAAATAAACTGTACTATTTACAATGGTTCACTTCTACTTGTGCAACTGCTATTGCGCATAGGCAGGTAGCATACCCTAGATTAGACTACCATAAGTAAACTACAAATATAACCAAAAAAATCTCATAGCATCAAAGAAACATTTTCAGAGTGTAACAGTCGCTGCTTACATTAGATAAACCGAGATGACCACAACACAGATTAAGTCGCAGCAATTAGGAACTCGCAATGCCTGAAAATGTATAATAGTGTGGTAAATAATGAGCAATTAACAATTCCCTGCGATTCGTTACTTTGAACTCCACAAACCACTACCTCCAAAACTCCCCACCACGCACCGACGCCAAATTTGATGAACATACACACCCTTGACACCTACAAAGCATGTTCGCCTCAGCTTATCCCTGTTATAGTAATGAAACATACCCTGATAAGCTGGTCTTTGTCTTTTTCAAACTGTATAACAAATACCTTACCAACTCTTGCATCGCTGATAGCTGGAAAATTGCCTCTATGGTACCATGTTTACATGAATTCTGGTTAAAGAACTGGCCTGCAAAATTATCGCCTCATCAGTCTCCTCCTAGCTAAAATGTGTGAATCATTAATCAATCTAATGATAGTTCACCACCTCGGAAATCTTAAACTTTTGTCTTGCCAACAGTATAGACTTAACCTATACCGTTTCACTGCAAATGTCATCTATGAACGCATATACTATACCCTAGATAAGGCAGATGGAGCTAGAGCGGTAGCGCTTGATATATCCAAAGCCTTTGACAAGACTTGCATGAACTTCTTCTCATGAAAATTAATTCATCTGGTATCACACGACGAATAATTAAGATAATCAGTCCTTTCTTAGCCAATAGAAAGCTCCAGGTAGTTATCGATGACCGTACATCTAAACAACATGGCATTAATGTGGGCGTACCCCATGAGTCCATCCTACAACTATTATGATTCCTGATTTTAATAAATACGCACACATGCACACACACACACATATATATATATATATATATATATATATATATATATTGTTGTTTTTTTTATAATAAAAATATGTATTCAATTTTATATTCCTTACATAATCCTAACATTTCTAAATACAAGCGTAATGAGGATTTATTACAAAATTCCCAGCATATATATATATATATATATATATATATATATATATATATATTACATTATATTAATTCACTTCTAGAGTCCATTCAAAAAGCAATCCGAAAACACAATTTACATCAGTTATTTCAATTCTTACACACACACACACACACACACACACACACGCATATATATATATATATATATATATATATATATATATATATATATATATATATATATATCTACGATGAGAATATCTGTCTCGGGACGGCTAAAATTAATTCCCAAACTGAATAGTTTTGCATCACTTTTACTACAAAATATAAAGAAAATATATAATATAATGATACTGAACCTTATATTTAAAATACTTAATACAATTTTTATCAAGATGGATAATATCATTGTTATTCTATATCAATTCAAGGGTGTGGTCTATAAAATGAATTGAAATTCAGAGAATAATGTTTAATTGGTGTCTACTGTCTACGTATGAGTCAAATCGAAACGCTGAGACGGATGAGACCAGCTTCAACTGTTACATAGTCCTTTAATTACTACTACCTTTTCTTTATCGTCGTGGAGGAGTGTCGTCTCGATGTCGTCCAGCGGTTGAGTTCTCTCCTCGTTTCGGGACTGCTGTGGCACATCGCCGCCATCATCACCACACACCGCGCGTCCAGTATCATCATCGTTGTATTTGGGCTGTAACAAAGATTCTCATACACAGCGAAAAACAATTCATACTATCTCTTCTAAATGTAATTTCTTTTATTTAGGCGTCAAGTTTCTGTCGTTCTTAGAGATGTTTTACTAACGAAGAGTGAGATCAATTCACTAATTTTATCTAGTTAATTCCTAAGTATCTATGGTCCATTAAGTCCTTAGCCATTCGAGGAGGGGGGAAAGGAATTTCACCACGCCTGTATTCTTTTAGGGAAATAAATTCCCCTATTCATTTGCAGACTACATGGAGAGATACGTCTGTTTAGCCTGCTTCCCACACAAGAGTCGGTGACGTCACAGAACCCCTATGCACAGGTGCATTCGTCACAGCCTGACTCCCTTGAACCCCCGACCTTAAAGGTCTCATCAAAATAGTGGTCTGTCAACGTTTGTGAGCTCCAAATGTGAGAACCAGTTTTATTTTGCACTCGACTGTACGGGTCCACCCGCACTAAATCGCGCACGCCAAACCAAACGATCCCCCACACATAATCCACTCAACATGCGTCCGGCCTCACAGGGCCATTATCCAACACAACAGCTCTGCGTCAGAAGAGTAATAAACCCTATGTATGTCAATTCAAACGGACAATACAGTAAATCGTCTTCACAGTTTTCAACAAATCGCGTAGACATGACCTCGCATTTAACCTAGAGTAGACGGCTTTTTAAAATTTCTCTTAAAAAGCTCGCCGTAAAAGCGGCTACCAATAATTATTAATAATACATATTTATAATTATTATCCACATACGTATACGTTTCATATTTGCGGAATCTTAAGTCTGTAGAAAATAGCAGGACCGGTTTACGAGTCAAAGCCCCGGACAGGAGTCACCTGTGATTTCAATTCAAACGCTGAAAGCGATGATGCTAGCATAAATAGTTATGTGTAAGAAAATAAATAAATCCTATTCATGTCAGTTCAAGCGAACAGTATAGTAAACTGAGCTTTACGCTGTTTAATAGATCCCGTAGAATTGGCTACTATCCTTCGGGCTTGATAATGCTGTGATGGCGGTGTGCGTCTGTGTACTTCTGCGTAAATCTGTGCACATTGCGCATTGGTGCGTTGACAATACAAGAATTAAGCGAGCCCTAAAGCAGAACTGAACACGCACGTTGGCGTATGTATATCAGCCCTTTTTGCTCCACTCCACATTAGTACTCTTCCAGGCATGTGTATTCATAATTATTTAATGATGAACCTCAGATGATAATCAAGGAGAAGTATTCTTGGTAGCAATTTAATATTTCGGTTGAACTCTCTTTCCAGCAATGCCTTTGAGGAAATCAGATATCAATTTACTTTTCTATTCTGTCTCTGCGTCATTAACTATTTTCAGGGGAAAGAGTCTTATTTTGGGCGTATGACGATTGTTTAATCGAGACGAGTGAGGTTCATTAAGTCTTTGGATCAGCAAATTTATCTCTTGATCAGAAGAACATGAAACGCACGATCGAGCAGACAACCTTTCTGCACATGATGATCAATTATGTACGGAATGAATCTATCACTGATCAAACATGATTATATTTATCTAGCCAATCAAAGTTATTTAATAATTAGCATTTATAACTAACTGAGTTTTCTCACGCAAACCATTGCAAGTGAGCGAACACTGGTAGATAATACCTATTCTTGTAGAAAGGTAAATTTGTGATGTGAACGGACGTAAGAAGTCACGAGATTGTATAAGCTACTCTATTTCTTTCTCCGTTTTTCAGCTTACAATTTTCTTTTGATTTCTCTCTACTTGTATCGCATAGAAATGAGAGGCAATCAAAATAATAGTTTTGTGCCACGTCCGCCGTCTGCGAAATAAAAAAAAGATTATTTCAAATATAGATTAGAACTCGATATTTTCAACAAATTAAATTATTCTTGCTTTTTCTAAATGATTCGTTAAAAAAGTAGAAAGTGGAACTTCGGTTTAATTTCAATAGCCGCGTAACTCTAGCTTCCATTATTTTGTTTTTTAGTCCTCAGATTCCTTGAGCGATGCTTCTGGCAAAGGGGAATACTTGCTGTTTTCTGGGTTAAAATCTATCCATTTAACACTTATCGTTGGCTAGTTTTCGACTCTGAAGTAGTATGTTTTACTTCTTTAAATCAAGTGGCTTCATGTATTGTCTGGAGTGATTTTGATTTTTTTTTAAATTTTAAAACTAAATTCTAATAAAAACCATAATCGACAATCAAAAACTCAGAAAACGGAGACAACTGGAGACAAGACACACAACGCGCGTTATTATGCTCAACGTCACTAACGTTTAAGCAAGGGAAAGTAAGTAACAACTTAACAAACTAACACAAGCGATCACATAACAATAGACTAACAACACAAAGGTAGACAGATACATACGCAATTCCATATTGCCTATTATTCATACACGCATATGTAAAAAAAAAACATCTTCTTTTTCATAAAAGAGTTCACCCCCCCAAAAAGCAAGTTGCCACTGCATGGATAAGAGGCTACTGAGAATGTGAGTGAACTTTTAGGGGATCATTATAAATTGTTAGCATTGCAGCTAGATATTTGTTCACATTAGTTTTAAATTTCCGCATCACGGTACAGTCGTGGAAACAGGGAGCACGGAGGTTGTTCCAAAAGCCGACAGCTCGCGAAAAGAAGCTCTTGAAGGAGAAGCCTCCCCGTCATCTGGGGGCATCCACAGTGAATGGATGAGATTTAGCTAATTGTCGGGTTGATCGCGTGTATTTACGCCGAAGGGGCACTCGAGCAGCAAGTTCATCGGAGCAGATTCCATTGAAGTACTTTGTAAAATAACTACAAAGATGCAACATTGCGGCAATGGGAAAACAGCTCGAGCTAGGTGGATAGTGAGGGATCTATCAGATTAGAGACTCTTTTTTCGACCTTTTCTAAGAGGGAGAGAATAGTGAATTGTGCACCAGCCCAGATGTGACAACACTACTCCATGCATATGCGGATAGTGGGTGTGTAAATATATATATATATATATATATATATTCCATGATAAATGCCAGTATACTGAAATCATATGACTTTAATAGGGTTAAGATGAACATTGTTACACTTTTATTGTCATTAAGGGTATGCGAACACAACAGGGGCATGTATTTTACTTGTAGGAATTTTTCTTTCAGCGCACCTCACACACTTCATCCACTCATGCATAGATATTTATACTGTAGTGATGTGATAATGAAATGATTTGGTTGATATGTAGTCATACCCTTAATGACAATAACAGTGTAAAAATTTGGGATATTCCTTGCTTTTGTACATTTAGTGTATATGAATTTTCATCTTAACCCTATTAAGGGCAGTGATTTCAGTATACTGGCATTTATCATGGAATGTCACTTCTTTTGTAAAGGCTATGCCTAAAGACAATGGTAATGTTTAAGGTTTTTTTGAATTCTCTGGAAAACTAAGGTATATGGTAAACTGAAATTGAAATGCCATCAACTAGACCCTAGAACCTCTATCTCTGCCAACAATTAGCTGAATCCATCAAATAGTTGATGAGATACAGGGTGGCACACACGTACGTACGTACACACGGATAACACAAAACCACTCCTGACCTTTCTGGATCTCTGGGTTGCCTTGACTAATGATGCTGAAAGTCTACACACTTATAGAACCTATCAAATGAAAAGTTTGTGCAAAGTTTTAACTAATTTGGTTTATTGGTTTTTGATATATGACTGATCAAAAAATGAGATTTCTAGCATAGGTCGTTTTTGAAGTCTATTAAGGGATAGAGCGCTATCGCGCCTCCCTTGATATATATATATATATATATATATATATATATATATATATATATATATATATATATATATATATATGTATTCATGTATGTGTGTACTCTAATCGCCTCTCGTGCCTATTTTTTAAACACTGACGAGACTAAGACTAGTGTTGAGGAGAAGCGGGAAACCAAATAGTAGTTCAGACATTGAACACAGATTTACCAAACGTTTGAAATGTATTTGAAATAATACCCTCCAGTTTATAATAAAAATAAAACGGATTGTGTTTTTTTCTTCATGCCGTCAGAAATGGTAATAATACTTTTTACATAGAAAGTAAATGTCTAATGTAATTCTACGAACTTATATGAATACTTCAGTAATATGTATAGATAAATAAAGGTGCGAACACTGGAAAACCATATTTAAAAAATCCTTGACGGAAGGTGTACACTATATATTTTCTAGTGTGTGTGTTTGCGTGTCTGCATACATGTATATATTGGTGTGTATATGAAAGCAACATTTAAAATATATATCTAGCGTTACTAGTTACGTGACTACATGCGTTTTCAATATGGTTTGATAAAAATGAAATCACTTATTTTTTAAATCGATTTACATATAAATTAAGATTACGCAATCTCAAAATATTTAATCATATTAAATATATTTTCCTGAAGATTTTCATGTGACGATTAGATTAAATAATAATCACAGAATATTGATATTTGGATTCAAGATTGGTTCTGAAAAAAGTCACTACAAACTTTATGAAAAGGTTTCGTACACATCTTATACATATATATATATATATATATATATATATATATATATATATATATATATATGCATGAATAAAATATGTTACATTAAATTTCGGTGACGAAGTTTTTATTCATGTTTCTATTTTTTTAATCTCTAAAGTTTGGTGCATTTTACTGTCCGTTTCGTACATAGATAAAAGTCAAAATGTATATGTCAATTCAGGATGTCATATTTATGTTGCTCTTCAGAAATCGAAAGTTCCAAAAAATAATACATCGTAAGTCAGCAAAGAAAAAAAATCACAAACAAGCAACTCATATTTGTTCTAATTACCATGAGTAAAATATGTTTTTCTTTTCAAACAATTCAGGCCGACATGTTTTTTCCTAACATATAGCGATAAAATACGTATAATATAATATAGCATAGATGTTGGAACAGACAATAATTAATGAAATTAACATATATTAGAAAACACGCCATACATAAATAAATGTTGGTGAACACAGCTTTCCTATAATCATACATACAAATATATTTAGCTATCTATTAATTTTCGTCTTCTACCGCATACTAAGGCCGGGGGGCACTCGAGTATTAGGTTAAAGAAGATTGTCAGTTGAACGATGTCAGTAAAGTTTGACAATTTTAAGAAATGCATTTTAAAACTTTCTTTAAAGATAAATGTAAATTACAGTCGTTAGATAGTGGATTCATGAGAAAATACTTACTTTTTACTAACAATTGCATAATTATCAAAAAATAGAAGATTGACATAATAATTCAGTTATTGCAAGAGAGTTAATAAATGACCACTGTATTCTGTGATCATAAATTAATAAAACTGAAAAGTTTATTAAAATTGATTGATTTCTTTAATTTTGTTATTTTTTTTTTAATGAAGGGCTGACGCACCTGTTTTATTGTTTTTAGATCGGCCAGTCATTTTACCGATACATATTTAATGGTAACTGCTTTTAGAACTTTGAGAGTATTTTTATTAACGAAAACGCATCACCATCGTAAACTTTTTTACAAAGTTAACAAATATTTATATTAATTGAGTATCCTATGGACATAAGATGGTTGTAATTAAGAACTTTGAAGTTAGATCGTTCTTCTATTTTGTCTTTCCCATGTGTTTAGTTATCTTGCAGGAATAGCGGTCGATGCCTGAAAGTAAGTAATGATAATAGCCAAAATCTTGAGTAACATAATCGTAATTCTTTACAATGACTTTACAATGACTTGTTTTCTGTCCGCATATTGGCCGTTCCCTACCACTTTTAAAGATTTCATAACCTTTGAAACTGCTGGATCCTATTTATAACAAAAGTAATCGAAAAAAGGAGTTTCTTCATTTACTATTGTTTCTCACTTCGCTCAGTTTATGATTTTTTAAAAATTTTACTTCAGTAACTCATTACTAAAATGGCCCCTTCCTGAGGCTAAAACTTGATTTTTATGAAATGCATATATATATATATATATATATATATATATATATATATATATATATATATATATATATATATATATATTAATGTTCATATACACTTCTCCTAACCTCTCAAGACTTAAGTTAGTAAATCAGTTGAGCATAGTATTTACCTTTGTCCCAATTAACCATATAAGTATGTTATAGTATATTGTTTTGTTGTCTTTTTGGGGGGGGGGCCGAATTCCATGGCTAGAATTCATATGATCTGGTGAAGTATCCAGCTATGGGCTGATAATTTAGTTAACATCGTCAGAAACTGAACTATTCCTTGTATTATCCACTACGTAGCCATGCCGACGAGATATTCTTTGGGCTTCGAATATTGTGCTATTTTGAATATTCGATCAAGGTTTACTTGTAGTAATCTTTATGTCAGAGTATCCTGGCAAACCATTGTTCAAAGGGACCGAAGACACTCGATGATGGTCTCTAAAAGTCATTCAAACTGTTACGCTAGGTATCTAAATTGTTTCTATTCTTTCAAATGACTACGAGTTGAAATGAATTCCAAAAATATATGTGTCTTTTGTAAAGCAAATTAAATTATAAGGTAGATTAGTTTTTAAAATCTAGTGCAACGAAAGATAATAAAAAACGTTAATTAGAAATCCCATTAATAATGTTGGCATCTTTAATAGCCCACTCGCAATTTTTCTTCATAAAAAGTAGTAAAACATATTGCCTCTTCTTTTTTGGGTTGTATATGTCTGTTTGTCATAATCCTTAATTTCGAGGCACTACTTACTCTTTTTGGGTCGTAATGTAGTATTTGTTTTGTAAAAATAATACCATCCTCCTATTACCAACCTCTTTTGCTAAAGGGGCAGTATAGTATGTGTTTGTTCGTAATGAATCTCGCAAGCTTTACGTCTTTCTTTTTGCGGTGTGGGTGGTATAGTATATTTTCTGTGGAAATGATGCCATTCTCAAAGGTAGTTGCTCACTCTAATTTGTGAGGTGCTTTGCAGTATATGTTCGTTCGTTGTGATGACAATTCCCAAAGCACTTCTTCCTAAATTATGGCGGCGATAGTGTAGTATGTATCTCTCTGTTATGAGATCATACTTCAAAGCAGTATATCCTCGTTGCCAAAATTAGTGTACGTAAACAATATATCGTTACAATCGGCTGCTACTTATCAGAAATCAACATTTACAATATATACTAGTAATTAACCATATATATATATATATATATATATATATATATATATATATATATATATATATATATATATATATATATAAATATGTGTGGGTGTGTGTATTGATGTTTCAGAAGAAGTTTAGATCATCTCATGATACTTTGGTTTCGCGGGTAAAATCGAAATAAGTTGCGATGTGTTATCCGTCGTGTCGGTCATCAGTCATTTCTAGATCAAATAGGAATTACGGGCAAGACGACGGATTGCACCCGACAATTCATTCCGCCAGGCTCCGCTGTTCGTCGATCAATCGTAGTATAATGTGACAGCGTAAACGTCTCCGAAATAATAAAAATAAAAAAAATTCTGTGCTCTTCTAGATCAATCTTATTCACCCAACAGGAAAAATAATATATATATATATATATATATATATATATATATATATATATATATATATACATATACACACACACACACATATATATATATATATACATATATATATATATATATATATATATATATATATATATATATATATATATACGTGTATGAGTGAGCTCATTTAAAAGATTTATATACTGCATGTTGACAGAAATAAGAAGGATAGAAACAAATAAGAAATACTATTTACATTAATATGATAATACCACAACTATCATAGTGTTGTGTAAACGGAGGCTCCGAGGCAAATGATACGAAATTTGAAATAAAAAACAACTCGTGTGAAGCTCTGTACCAGGGACTTATGTCTCATGTCTATATAACCTGATAGAAACAAGACGATTGTCTGCCACAACAATCAATACCCCCTATAATTATTTGTTACACCGATTAATAACCATCTGATTTCGGTACCTTATAACTTGGACTTATAATCTTGATTCTTTTATTTTCTGGAAGGTGGTCCGTGTTCCCCTGTGACTGGCATACATTATTCTGGATCATGATTTTTGATGAATAGGGATTTTTAATCCATCATTAATAATTGCTGACCTATTTATGATTGCTACTCAATCCTCTTGAAGCGTACATACATTTCTTGTTTTCTGGGGTCTTTTCATTTTGAAATTTGATTTAAATATTATTATATATCATATATTGGATACTAAGCTTCCACCGTATCATTTAGAATTACGTCGTATAGTTAAACTTAAACGTTTTATTCTCATACGAAATAAACTTTAATTATATAAATTATATGTATATATATACATATATTTAATATTAAATTTTTTTTATATATTTTACCCACGTACGACGTTCTTTCGAGCTCATGGCCTAGATCAGCGCAGGGAAGTAACACTCCTAGACGGTCATAGGGAGCATACCTGGCTCACAGAGACCCCCTGAATCTTCAAGCGTTCACCTAGTCCCATTAGTCAACGAGAAATTTTCACATGATCACGGAGAAACTGTACGTAATTCAGGTGACTGAAATAGGATTTAATCCTCTTTTGGGGAGAGGAGCCTCATATTTTAAACTATAAGAGAGGGATTTGATTGAAACCTATAAATACTTATTTAAAACTATATATTTTGAAATGATCGTTGTGGGTGTAGCTACTATTCGAAAATTTTACGATGGAGAGGAAGCTAGCCCCTAATGCAAATTATGATGAATGTTTATTTTAATATTAATTAATTAATAAAGTTTATTTAATTATTTATAAAAATATTTTTTTATAACTGTTACTGTTTATCTTCCTATAAAAGTGGTTAAATTTTATTGTAATTACCTAAATTACTTACAGTGAAATTGTTTTTTTTTTTCGTTTTTTTTAATTGATACTGTACTATTCATTTATTCTTAATTAAATCTATATTTTATATTTACCCGGGCAAACCCTGGAAACGGGTCCTGCTAGTTTATCGAATTTAAAAAAATAGTTACGCAAATTAGGCATAGAAATAGAGCGTTTGTGTTGTGTTTTACTTTATTATATATACATTATTTTACTTTATTATATATACAGTAGTTTACTTTATTATACATACAGTATTTTATAAGACTATATTGTATTATTGGTTCAAACAATAGTGAGTCGCTGTGATAATAATATAGATGTGATGAATGAAAAAGAAAATCGCATATGTAAATTCGGAAAGTTATTCGTTTTTCAGTAATATAATTTACGCGTTGTACTATAGATATAACCTTTTGTTTCATTTTGATTATCTGAACTACTGTTCTTATCTAAGATATGTTTCTCACAACGTTTCGTCCATTGGAATTTCTGACTTTCTACAGGTTCGCACTCTGGAATCTGTACGGAATTTCGAACGGAACCCTTTATTTAATCCACCCGATAGATTGTGCTCGTTCCGTCGGCGATAACCGTGGAATAGTCTTAAGATATTATAAGTAACTCGTAAAAATAGACATGGGAGGTGACGGTGGTTAAGTGGATATCGACACGAACTGAAGACCCGGGGTTTCCGAGTTCGAATCCAGTCGGTTCCACAGTACCACTCTCACTTAGGAATGTTGGCAATCCTCTCGTAGTAAGTACTCGATGTCTTTCCGAAAAGATGTCTAACTAGAAAAACATCTGATTCACACGAAAGAAGAAGTATTGTCTAATGATTTAACTTTCAATATCCAAGAGACTGTAACTTAGCACTTCATCCGTTCAACATAAAGATTCCCGAATTCGACAAGAGGCACTTATAAAAAGTCGGAGGTTACATCGGCTGAAACGTGAAAATAGCATGCAAGTTTACAAAATTTGTCCGAAAAGAATTTCAAAATGACAAATTATCAATAGAAATTTACAATTTCTGGAACATAAAATTGGACCGTTCGTTAAGTCTTAATGGGCTTTTCGAAATACGTGTTTTTTTCTCTGGAATACGATATCTATTTTTTTCATTAAATCAGACCTGGAACAGCAATGAAGTTTATAAATTCTGGTCAATATAATCGATTCAGCTGGTCATTATATATGACCATTCTAATATTCCGTTTAGAATGCGTGTATCCCCCCATCAGTTGGTAACATAAGCGAAATTAAGCAACGTTGACTATTACCAGTACTTAGACCAGTACTTAGACCCATGGTCATTTGCGATTACCATAACGTATAAGCAAACACGCCACTCAGGTCTATAAATTGATAAAGTATAAATATAAGCGGCGACAGACTAGCTCTTTGCCACGAAGTATGTTCTTGATCATCCGTTTTGCTCAGGGGATAATAGTGTACCTAAAAGTTTTTATGGGTCAGGGTAGAACTAATACTACTACATATTAATATTTATCCATCCCTTTGCATATTCTGTAGAACTTCGCCATCTGCTTGAGTACAAATCTCCTAAGAGTCACTTGTTTTACTGTGAGTAGTTTTGCAAGTTATACTGAAGTACTTGCTAAAGGCATCATACGGGCTGGATAGGTATATGGCTCGCCAAATCTGTAAACTTTACGGTTCTCCGCTCACTTGGGCAGTGCACCTTACCACTGGAAATATTGTCTACCGAGAAGCTACGATGTTCTCTATACCGAGGCACTGTTTGTTTAGAAGTACAACAACCCATAAAGAACATATATATTTTTGTTCAAGATAAGATTATAGATCTGTTTTGTGCTGGCAATGTCCATACCTATTAACTGGCCAGCCTAGTGAAAGGTGTAGCTCTTCGCAATTCATGGATAATCATCTCATATGGACAATTACATAGTACTGGGATAAATAAAAGTCAGTCGACGATTCCACGAATACACCATCTTGGAAAGGTACTATTCCTCTACAGACGATTTAGCTATATATATATATATATATATATATATATATATATATATATATATATATATATATATATAATTATATATATATATATATAAATATATATATATATATATATATACAAATATATAAATATATATATATATATATATATATATATATAAATAATTGTGTGTATTTAGGCAGCATTTTATAATTTATTCAAACATTGTTAAACTTAACAAAATTCGTCTGTATTAGAGAAATTGAAAAAAATTAAAATGTATAATAAAATAGACGAATTCTGTTATTATTACAATGCTTGAATATATATATATAAGTATATATACACACATATATATATATATATATATATATATATATATATATATATATATATATATATATATATTTAGTACTAGAAGAGCAGACTTCTATTTTCTTTCTTTTTTTTGTATTGGTTAAATATTTTTTGAAATTATAGCAACCAAGATGTGACCACACATTTCTAAGCGCTATTAAATGTGTGCCTCACAGCACATGATTTAAAGGTTATACCTCAGAACCGCTTATGTGACTATTGAGTTTTAAATGATATGCAACTAATGCTCTTTCTGCTAGATAGCTAAGAGGTTGTTTGCATGGAACGGTTATCGTGAAACCCTTAAATGTCACAAGTTGCCTAAAAACGGAAGTCGATGAAACTGTGAGTTCCGACTGGGAGATCCTCAGTTTGTTTTTGGTTGACAACGGAAGTAAGCCGAGCGAAAAGTTGCTGTTCTCGGAGCCGCAGATGGTGTGAGTAGTCGCATACAATAAAGCTAAGTGTACCGATGCAGGCGATCTATTTGTCAAGCTATATGTATTGCTGTTTATCTCCCTTTGTTTCTTCCTATCACGCATAAGAAGTCAATATGTGTTCTGTTTCTGTTCTTTGAATAAACCTTTATAAACCAAAAATCAAGTGTCGGCTTGGTGTGTATCAACGGACGAAAGGGTTGCCTAGCTAACGGTGGTGGTTATGATGCCGGCAACGCAGAACGGTTACAGCGTTTACGAGAGAATCGACACACGTGCATTAATCACTTACATTTGTTCACAACGATAGAACGGTGTATATATAGTGTATACACTCATCGGTAAGTGAAACTATAAGATTTAGAATGACTTGTTTATGGCTTGGTTGTTCATCTTTCATGTAGACGTAATAAATTTAGGCTATTTCTCTTGTATTTCCTATTTATATCTAAGGTAGGGGAAAAGCTTTCCAACTGATAAACACATTACTGCTTGACTGCTCCCCTTCCGATTAGAACTCGATTGCCTCAAATCCAATGTCACAAATTAATTTTAATGCAGGACCCCATAAGTAGTGAAACGCAGTTCATATACTTTATGAGTTGTATTACTCCCATAGTTTTCTAAATCTTATCTAATTATGCTTTGCTTGAAATAATGACAGCAAACACTGAAATATAAGGGTGTATCTTTATTTTCGGTGACGGTGAACGGGTGCGGGTTAGTGAAGGACGAGGATGCACAGAAATTGACGAGTAGTTTTCTCGAAACCGATCGCCAGTCGACTATCGATCTCAGTTTCCGTTTAGTTTACATAATAATTTGTAAACGCTCATTCTGGTAGTTTGCATTTGCTGATAATGTAGCCATGCTCATAAGGCATTTATTTACTGACAAGATATTAGCGTCCTAAACCAACCGTTTTGCAGGTTGTTTTTAATCACCCGATTTTTTTTCCGACAATTGCCCGTGTTTTTCTTCTTCCAGTCGTCAGTCGTGTGTAGTTTCTCGCAGCCAGGTGCATGTCAAGTATTTGTTATTCCTGTCAGGTTATATTTTCGCTACACCCGGCCTGGATATTCAACAATTCTCGAGTTGCTCTTGACCCGAATCGTAAACAATTTTTCAGCTAAGAATATTAGGTTTCATTTTGAAACGTTATATGTAAGACGATGTAACATGTTTTCAGACTTCTCACAAGGTGGCTCCAATGACATTGTGTAACGTTATACATTAATGTTTATATTCACAGCAATATACGGATGCACACGAAATTTTAAGTAATCAATGAAGGGGGTGTATGAGGGAAGACTATGAAACAGAAAAGTAATCTTAGTAAATAGAAAACAATAGTTATCATAGGAATTCTTGGAATGTGTTAAGAACTGGTCAACATATGAACACGTTATCAGATGCATTATTAGATATCAGAGATCACAATGCAACTTCCTCTTCTGAATTTGTAATACTGTATTGAAAAAGTTAAAGAGAGAGTATACCTTCTCTCACCTCCCCCTTTGTTCCTCTCTTGTTCTTTCTCTCTATCTCTCTTCTCTCTCTCTCTTCTCTCTATCTCTTACACTAAATGGGAATTAATACATATTTGTTTGCATAACGCTTTTTAATTCGGAAAGGAGGGGGGTTATATTTTCCGTCGAGTTTGTTGGTTTGTAACTATGTTTGTTTATTTGTGTACAGCTTTACGTCCACATCTCTTGACCAATCGTCACAAAACTGTATCAAATTATCGGTCATAATCTAACTTAGAAGTGATTTGATTTCAGTATATGTCGGTTAAAGATCAACATCAAGGTCACAGAATAAGTGAAAGTTCTATTTTCTTCAATATTTACGGTTCTGTTGATCGTATGGATTCGCTACTTGGTCCATACTGTAGCCGATGAAGTCTCGCATAGTATGTTACACTGATCTTTACTTTTTACATTGACCAGTTCGGTCATGATCGAATTAAGGAGTTTATGTACGTATCTTATATTCCGTGAATCTATTAACCATTATACAAAATTGCATCTTGATCAGATAAAGTTTCCCTGCGATGACCTCCGGAAAACCTTATACAATGTGCCCAAATAAGATTTTTTGTCTAAATACACGTGTACTACAATTCAATATCGATGCTGTATTTGAGTTTACCCCTAATTTTCAAATGACGCTTAAAACTTGATAAGTAGTGATTATCAGTATTATATATATATATATATATATATATATAAATATATATATATATATATAAATATTTGTTATTGTGTATTATCTATGTACGTACACGGGGCTCATCAGCATAGAGATATGACTATTCCCTACCGGTCGCCTTAACCTCACGGCCAATTTTTAATAGCGAATATTGTGTGATAATTTTAACACATTATCGGCGGCTTAACGTCTAGAGCGTTCTACTTTATTTAAAGAAGGAACAATGCATTTAAAGCTAGTGACGTCATGCTGTGTTAATACTACACTTACCGTGCTCTACTATTCCGAGGAGCGACAAATAATAATAAATATGTGTAATCGTTTATTATCTATGTACGTATACGTTTCGTCCTAATAATAGCAAACATAGAGAATATATTTTAACCAAGAATATGAAACACTTATAATTAGCGGATAAAATGATAAATTACTATATGATACAAATGCAAAAAATAGTAGATAACGAAATACAATCTGGTTATTCCTACTTAATAAAAGTGAAGGAAAACACATTATGGAAAGCATATTTAAAGATAAAAGGTAAATAATTCCATATAAATCTAACTTGAAACGTTCAATAAGAATAGCATTACGCGTAGTTCTTGATGTATGAAAAATATCAAATCGATAATAAATATAAACACTAAGAATTATTAATAACAGAAACAGTTATATTAGTAATAATAATGCTAGCATTAAAATAATTGCCTATTAATTAATAAATATGTAATGTTTTACACAAAACAACATTAAATAACAATGTGTATAATTAACTACAGTTCAATTAATTTGGCAAAAAATACATCAAGCATGCTTCAGCGAAAAGGTGATAAAACATTACACAGAAGATATTATAGTAGTCCAGCACCTATCCAATGTCGCCTTGAATTGCAGCGTCACAGGCTAATTTAATACATCTATTGGCAGTTCATGTTTAGGTTCACGGATCCTGATTAGGAAAGCGGCCTTCATCTGACTTAATCGAAATTGGCGTTGAAAAAGTTTCTGGTAATGCCCGTGTGGACTTCTCTCGAGTGCGGTAGTAAAAAGTTGATCGTGAGGGAGATTATGATAGGCATTGGAAAGATGGTAGGCAAAAATGAGTTAGCCGCATAAACGTCGGCGCTCAAGAGACAATAGGCTAAGAGTCTTGAGTGTGTTTTAGTAGGGAAGATCACATAGTCACTGCACTATTCCAGTTGTCAGTCGATGATCTCTCTCACTATACGTGATGTCACGTATTAGATATGGAGCAGAAGCCTGGACAACATTTTATAACAGTGTAGAAGTGTGAGTTTACAGAAAGAAACGCCAGTTTAGAAATAGGGTGTTCCTTGCTTTACATAAGTCTGAATGCAATAAAGAGTATTTACATACGATCTACGTTAAAAAAAGACTTAAAGTGTTGATACATGTATTATATGATATTAGGCGGTAAAAATATTGTTATAGCATTTAATTCACTACAAATATAAAAGAACCAACGATTTTTCAAAAAACATCAGCTCTAATATCGATGGTTAAATCTTTTTACTTTCTCTTCGGTACATATATATATATATATATATATATAGTAAAAGTAAAACATAAATAGATCGACCGTAGTAGAGAGCGCTCCGAAGAATCGATGTTTGTTGGCTACTAAATCAATATATAGAAGGTGCCACTTGTTCTCTTAGATTGCTCCAAAAATACGACGAGTCCGTTTCCAAACCGACCAAAAACATGGCCGTCTTCAAGTCTAATGTCAGTAAGTACTTTTGGATTAATTCTCTTATATAAGTAATTGCTCTTTAGAGATCTTCTGCCCAGTCGAGCTATGAATATCAATCCTCCTGTGTGACGTTCATCGTCTATTTAAAAACATCGTTGACCAGTATCCTTCAATTGCCTCCTTGCCTTGATAAGTTGTGCCTCATTAATAAACAAAAATACGCTTGCTCATCACTTAATAACGCTTAGTTTTTAGCAAGTACTATTTTGTGAGTTTTTATATGACTCGATTAAGGATTGATACCGGACCTTGCTGCATATTAACGCCCATTCTGGCTATTATGGGAAGAATAAATTATGTTTCGGAATTTTTTTAGATGAGGATTGATAATTGGTATTATTTTGGTTATCTGAACTATTGTTGTCATCTTAGATTTTATTTCTAAAACGTTTCGACCGATGCAAGCCTCGACCTTCTTCAGAGGTATCGTGTAGAAGTAGGGAAGATTTATATAGAACTCGGGAATCCGTACGGAATTTCGAGCGGAACCTTTTATTTAATCCACTGGATTAATTTGCTCTTGCCCCGTCAGCCATGCCTTGGTAGAAACCTTAAGTAATATGTAATTATATTTTTAATGTCGCCCGCACCGAGGATTGAACCTTTAACTTCCAAAAGACTGTCATTTAGAACTTATTATTATTACTACTCATCATCGTTAAGCAATAGGTCGTTAAACACGTTGTGAGAATAACATCCAAGAGGAGAATAGTAGTCCGAATAATCAAAAAAATACAGAGTAAATTATGTTTAGAGGAAGATGCCAAAGGATAAACTTCGAGAACCAAATTGATTTATTAAATGAATAAAAAGGACTCGATTTATATATCAAATTGGAATGCGTGTATTTATTACGAGTTATCTTATATTCCATATGTGATGATTTTTGTGTTCATGGCATATTTTATAACAAGGTCAACTTACTTCAAGTATCCCCTGGGAAAATCTCCCTATAAACAGAGATCAAAGTTCAAATAGATATTGATGCCTTACGTTATATGTGTAGCGGGAATAAGCTGTGAATGTTATCGGAAGACTGTGTATCTATATATTTAAATATATGTGCTCACATACGTTAATTCGTGAGATTTTATTGCTTGCTTACTTTAGTTGACATAAAACAGTCGAAACAATGAATAGAAAAGAAAACGAAAAAAGAAAATAGCCGAAACAATGGTGTCATTTCTGTGCAGACGTGATTGAATTATGCCTTCTTAACAATGGCTTCTGCCCATTATTCGATTTTCAAGATTGGTATGGTTTCGGCGTGAACATCGACGGATATTAAATATCCGAGACAAGCCCTCCAAATGTTTTCGCTTGTAAACGTCGATTATTTTATGAATCTACAGTTTTTATTTTTACTTTTTTTACTCGATCTTTATTCAGATGCCAATATTTTGGGAAATATATAAAATGACCTCTAAACCCTAATCACTATTTGACACTGGTAAACCATTTTTTTTATTATTGTATTGTATTGTTAAGCAGTAATCTTAAGAATAATGTCCGATAATCTCGGTGAAGCCTATATTTTTTAATGTTTTTATTATATAGCTAAAAGTAGCACGTGTACGCTTCACGTATGTATGCATGCATGTATGTATGTATGTATGTATGTATGTATGTATGTATGTATGCATGCATGTATGTATGTATGTATGCATGTATGTATGTATGTACGCTGCTAGCATATTCGTTTATCTACGTCTATATATATTATTATACTAAAGCTGAGATAATCAATGTTTTTTATTTTATCTGAGGCGTATTTTCTCATATGTTTTTTATTATACAAAATGTAGGCTAAACAATTACGCAAGTGACGGATTGAATTCTATTTCGATTAGCCATAATTTGCAATTAACTGACGAAGTAATCAATCTCTTTATACGTTTGTTTTTATCACTTATCATTTCTTACTGTATATTGTTATAGTTCCTGCTTTTTTTTAATACACTGTTTACCATTTCTCCCTATTGTAACTCTTTCTGTCTCTCTCTCTCTCTCTCTCTCTCTCTCTCACTCTGTTTTGTAAAAGTCGAAGGTAACAGATAAAAGAATGAGTACAACTATTGAAATAGTCCATTACGAACATAAGGAAATATACCTACACGCATATATACTTTTTAACCCTTAGTAAGAGAGAAAGCCAAAAAGTATATCTATATATCACTCT